>ML784977.1:422116-455677 GCA_009831015.1 Picea engelmannii | reverse complement strand
AAAAAAAAAAAAAAAAAAACAACGCACATATATCAAAATAAAACATAAAATAACAAACATACCACATACCTGTCTACATACCTATGGTCATTTAAGTGGACCATCGGGATCACTTCTAATACTAATGGTATCCATTAACTTCTCATACTTAGAGTAAGGAAAGAAGTATCATACCTTTGATTATTTCTTCCTTGGCATTGTTTGTAGTTGGAGGTTTGTACCAACAACTAAGTTCATAAAGTGGTATACAACTTCACTTGGTTTCTAATATTGAAATACATAACCACCTTTCTTCCGTGTTATTTCATCTTGTGTCTGATATTCTCCTTTAATAGCCATCGACCCAATCAGAAATTCAATGTCTTTGGAGTCTGTTATTGATAGAATGAAGGCATGCTTTCCCTTTAAGTAACGTGCCAACCAATAGTCAGTGTCCCATTCATTACCATTTGGGGAATCCACTGCGTATATGTTCCCTACAAAAAATGGAGTGCCAACATGTTAGTCCATTAAATGAACAAAGTGTACAACATTCATGCTAGTTATTAAAAAACAATAGAATGTTCATCGAACCTAGTTTTATGAGATATTAGACATGATCATAATCTGTTGAAATACTTGATTGGTCCTCCTCCTACTGGGATAATTTCATATTTATACGTTGACCAATGGGGAGTGATACACAATCCCATCTATCAACCCAGTCTATGGATTCACAGTCATCCCATTCATTACTACTACACGGATCACAGAAAAAAGAGAGTTTTCTCTTCAATATTTCAACTATTAATTGTATGATGTTAAAACTAAATGAAATCCATCAATTCCCTAGATTTTTTTTCATTTATATGACTATGGTCATTCTACATCAACCACCTCTTGAAAATTTCTATGTACATGTCCTTTACCGGTTGATTGGTATTATTTCCTTCTTGTTCCCTCTGCCATTACTGAAGAACACCATTCAACAATGGATTTTGCATCTCAAATGATGAAAATATTTGTGAAATTCATTTATTTATTGTGTAACATAGTTTTGATGTGTGTTCCTCCTCCATCATTCTCCCATTTCCCATGCCCAGACTCGAAATAGTTCCAAATATGCGGTACCTTGTTTTTTTTGTGCAACATACATAACCATTGAAACACACAATCATTTTTGAACTAGTCTGCACAACAATCTGAAATAATCCCTTGTTTATCCATTTGTATTTTCTTCTCCTTCAGGTGATCATAGAGCAATTGAAAGCAATGTTGTACATAAGCTAAGTCATGGCATCGATTTTCACTCATGTAGAAGTGATTTTCCTTCAATATAACTTTGTTTTCTTCATTACTATCTATCCCATGCCTATATGTGATATGGACCATTATGTTGACCTAATCTGAGTGATAATATTTCCTTTGAATCTCATTTTTTGGTTGAAGGGTGTAGATTTTCAAAAAATCAACCATTGATAAAATAGTGTTGGTCAAATGGTATCATTGATGTCAACACTGTAAGAGGAGATTGTTGAGAAGATTTCCATTGTGTGAAAGTATTGTCATTGATGTCAAGATACATATGTGGTTGTGGAGATTTTCATTGATGACACTTATAATGTTACTTGGTGGTTCAGGAACTATAGGTAGATGGTAAATACAACTTTTGAGATAGCTAATGAAATGGAAGTTGCTGACATTGTGGGAATAACTGTTGAAGACCTTAAGACGAAAGTGAATCATATCATCGAATGGTAATGGAGACAATTGACCAAATGAAGTCTATTTGTTAATCAAGAAAATGACGAAGTGTTTTAGTAACATGAGATCATGTGCATATCCTTTCTGTGAATATGAACTAGATCGAGACTGTAGAAAGAAGAAGTAACTCATTGAAGGTTCTAAGGTATTGAATGTTTGTTAAATGTTGAGATATGTTAGGCTGACTTAAGGGAGTCCACATAGAGATTACATGAGGAGAAAAAGGATCTAAATCATGCCAATAATACCAGAGGAAGGTTGACCATTATCGACTATTGGATCACTGTCCAATTAAATCATGATCGTAGATTGAATGAGCATTGCGCAGAAGGAAGGAATTGTGATGATCATTGATCAACTTTAGGATCAATGATCCATATTGAGCACACATTGGCAAAGTTCTTGGCACATAATACAAGGTTGGACATCTGCGTGGTGGTTTATCAAAACCCACCCTTATACATGTGGATGATGGAGAGTGAGTGCGGGTCCCCATGTAGTGGTTTTGAAAACCACCGATCATCCATCCACATAACTAAAAATTATACCACAATCGGTAAGTGGTAAATTCTGGAGTGGCCCACATCAAGAAATTTGTCAATCATATTAAAGAATATCGGATGATGGATATCTTTTCATTCATGAGGAGAGGAGATCAATGACTCTCGTCAAATTATGGGCGCCTAACTAGTATGCAAGTTAATAGAGAGGAACCCCCCTTGCAATTTCAACATGTGTTCTAAAGGAAAGACACACGACGACATATTGTTTATTGAGGCCCCCCTACCTCAATATATGTGTCAAGGGTCTATCCCCCCACAATAAATCATGTGGTCCCATACACTTGGTTCTATTCCCATTGGGCTAACTCAAGTAATGAAGGAAAATAAGCCTCAGGGGGGTTACAGTTTGTGTGAACATTTCAATAGTGTTTTTGGCACTCTGGTCGGCTCGAAGGATAAATCGGGTCCACATTCATCATTAATCAAGTCCACATATGTTTGATTAAAACACACACACACATACTCACATATAAACCATGACGTTTTGAAAATGATGAAGGTGTGTGGAAGATGGATTAATCGAGATACAACTCTATGTGGTGTTTTCGGGGTCACAAAAATTCAAGAAGAATTTTACAACAGGTGTTGAAATTGATGGACTAATGAAAGAGCTTTGTTTTCGGGCCTACAATAAAAGGAATATGCTCTCTGGATGAAAAAGATTCAAAAAGAGGATTAACAACATGAGTAGAAGATGATGATGGTATTCTAAGCATTATAAAGGTCTGAATATTAGTCCATGGAGTTGCATACTTTATATTTGGTTATGGATATTGTGTTTGCAGGAATGTAATTTGGTGATATAAGGAGCTCGATATTTCACAAGTTCACTTAAGTTTGCTTGTAGGAATAAATTTGTATTGATATGACATAAGAAGTGTTTGAACTAGTAGTGGATTATAAGCCTATGAAAGTGAATGACATATCCAACCCTTGACAAAGTTTGATAGCATGTAAGTTTGAATGACACATACAAATAAGCAGTGCTCATGAATCAAAGAATATGGATTTCATATGAAAGAAAGAATGGGGACTAGATTGTAGTCACAAGTTAGCCCAAGATATTGAATACTATGAGAAGAATTAATCAATTTGTGTTGATTGTATATTGTAGTAGATACTTCAGATTGCAAAAGTGAAGTTCTCTTGCCAAGTAAAAACACAGGTTGGATATTGTTGCAACAGAACATTGAGAGTGATTTCAGCGATTCAGTTAGAAAAGGATGTAATTGACAGTTAAACTTGCAATTGAGGGAGGAAGGGTGGTGGAAGGGTTGGATACTAATATCTCCCTCAAGTCAGTGCTTGAGAATCATGCAAGTTGGTTCCTGAATTTATTGAGTTGGTGCTCAAGGGGATTGGTGTCCTCATAGCGGGTTGGTGATTTTCTTTCTACAAGTTGGTTCTTGTGGAAGATTGTTGTCTGCTATCTGCAGGTTGGATATTGTTTTTGATCTAGGGAGTGGGTGATTCCTTCTAGTTGGTGTTGGTAAAGAAAAGGGGGTTGTAACCTCCTTCTAGTGGGTGCTAGAGAATTCAGGGAGTTGGTGCTTCCTTCCAGTTGGTGCTGGTAAAACAAGTAAATGTAATTATTATTAATAAATCATTATGTAGCTTTCTCCCATTTTGGGTTTCCATGTAAAACTATATGTGTATTGTGCATAATTCATATGATGGATGAATGGTATTAATAATGTTTAATGTATACATAAAGTGCTTGAAGTGTAAAGTGGTAAAAAGTTCCCAATACTGATTCACCCCCCCTCTCAGTATTGGTAAATATTCCAACAGATAGTACCAATTAGAAATGTGTCTGTACATATTTTAAAATTCTCGTCCTATCATCAAGCCACATCGACATGATGAACAAATTGTTGGGTCTTTTCAAATAATTCATTGACGAAGTTACATAATAGTACCTGTGAAGTCACCAATTGTACCTTTTTTCTTTCATGAACTCCATCAATACCATACATGACATATTTAAATCTTTGCAAGTCAACCTCCTTCCTCCCCAATTCATACTCATCACTCACATGGATGCACTTGCTTAGTAATGTCATTCCAACGCACCTAGGTTATGTCCCATCTAAGCATGTTTTTTGATAGAATGTACAACCCTATGTCCTTGTACACAATATGATATGAATAAAGTCTCTAGATAATGATGACAACAATATAACTAAGCATTGTTGCACAAGAGTGTTATGCAACACAAAATGTGTGTGTGTGTGTGTGTGTGTGTGTGTGTGTGTGTGTGTGTGTGATAATAATAACCATACTCAATGTGGTATCAACAACATGTGTTACACATTGTGTTTATTATAACATACCAAGGATTTCATTTCCCAAAATATCTTTGGCCCAAGTTAAGTGCACTATGTACATTATTGAATCTCTCATACAATTCTCTTTGTGTCACGGTCCCTAGAACCCCTTCTTAATTTTAGTACATCATTTTGGTTGGAAGAAGGCCAAGTTTTCTCATGCTAAAACATTTGTACTATTCCCTTAATTTCTCCAATTAACTTCATGTCAAAACGAGGTAGCCTACCAATGAAGGCCCAAAAATATGTTTGGCCATCTAAGTCGAGGCTATCTCATCTATTAGAATATTTTCGAAGGTTTTTGATATTTCATTTCATGAGATGAGAGGTTTGTTTGAGCAAACAATGTTTTCTTGAGATCTTGCTAAGAATTTATTGTGACAAGACACGTTGAGTTGCATTACAGTCTTTAGAAAGAGTTTTCTTACCAATTTTTTGAAAGGCATCTATAAGGTTTCTAACAATATGATAACTTGTTTACTAACTTTTAACTGTTTTAATGCCTAAAATTATCCTAACAATAGTCAAAATCCTAGATTTTAACAAATACAAAATAATTGACATTTAGATACATTATATTTTGGTTCATAATATTATTTGATAAATTTATATGAATGATAACAAATATTATGGTTACGCAACTTACCTTCAAGTGATGTGATCACTTTCATCCTCATGAATGTTTTTAGGAGTTATTCACCACACACTACTCATTATAGGTAGGGACGATGAACCTGTATTCTAACACTCTTGACCTCTTTGTTGTGGAGTTACAAACATGGCTTTTCTTTCCCCTTCAGTCACTTGTGGATCGATTATGGGAGGAGAGTGGACATGACCATGACTAGTTTCTGGAACATTTGAATATCCAACAAGAGGTTTTACCACAAGAAAATATTCACTAGAAGGTTATGCACCAATTTCCTCTCTAATTTAATCCATTGTGTAATAAACTCCAAACAAATCCATCATCATTTGGCCATCCACAACAACTTGTCTTGATGAAATAGTCATTGGAGGTTCACTAGAGGTCTAAACAGGATTGGCCTCTACTGAAATCCTGCACTTTGCTTGTGCTAATGGAGGAGAAACAACATTGAAATATATTGCACTATAATTTGGATTTCCCTCTACTAAAATCTTATGTTTTGTCATACCTAACCTTTCCTTTTCTCTTTCTTCAATTAATTTTTCAATGGTTTTTTCTTTCCTCGAAGAATTTCTACCTCAATTACGTTGGTTCCCCGTGTTTAAAGAGAACAATTACCTTCCAAGTACACCAAAAGACCAAAAGTGCCTTCCAAAATTTCCCTTTAAATTTTACAACAAGACAAGAAATGCTTCCAAGTACACCAAAATACCAAAATTTCCTTCCAATTATTCAAAAAAACAAGAAATGTGTTCCAAGTACACCACAAGACCAAAATTTCCTTCCAGTTATACAATAAGACAATAAATTCCTCCCAATTATACAAAAGACAAGAAAATCCTTCCAAGTACACCAAAAGAACAAAAATGCCTTCCAATTATACAACAAGACAAGAAATGCCTTCCAAGTACACAAAAAGACCAAAAGTGTCTTCCAAAAATTGCCTCTGAATTATACAACAAGAAAAAAAAAGCCTTCCAATTATACAAAAAGATAAAAAATTCCTTCCAAGTGTTATAGCCCTAAAATTCCCTACTCATGCATACATGGCCTTGGCCCTCTTACTTGCATAATTTTCCAAAGAACTGCTGAGAATATCTTCTTAAAAAACCATTTTTTAGAAGATGTATGCGCCCTGCACCATTACATCCCGTGTACATACGCTTGTTTCACCACTACAGCTAGCATACATACGCTTGTTGCACCATTTCAACCCGCATATACTTGCAAAAGTTGTAAGGAATTCATTGAAATTCACGGGCTATTGTAAGTTTCCCAACTAATCCACCTATTATAGCCCATCACCCAACCGAATAACTATCCTTTTGTCATATAAAAGGAGGTGTTTGGGTCTCATTTTAAATTCAAGCATAAGAATAGTGAAACTCTACCCAATTTCACTTCCTCTCCTTGCCCAAGATATTGTTGTCTTTCGGGTGATATTGCCTCAACATTCCCTCAGTAGCCCCTTCTTCCTCCATTCAACCCATTCCCTTCCATTGAGGTGATCAAAAGGTTGAGAGAAGAAATCCATTCAAGGTGCACTTGGAGCATGGTAAAGAGGAGCCTGGACCAGGTTTTCAAAACGGTGGTCGACACAGATTGTAAGTTGTAATCTTTGTATGATGAGTAAAAGAATAACATTTTCCTACCCCAAATGATGATGTTTTGAGTATTTTTCATTGATTTATACTTAGCATTTAATATCTAACCCTAACTCATGAATATAATAGCATGCTTGTAGTCCTTGTTTGCCTATCTTTGGATGTAGGTCAACCTTGAGAGGAGACGTGTAGCCAATGGAACTACCAAGCTTAAGGAGACCATCACTAGACTTGGGATCAAAGGTATAGTTACCCAATCTCTTCTCTTATTTCTTTCTTTACATTAGTTTTGGTATGTTTGGGGTAGAGTAAAATTGATTAACTTTTAGACGATTATTCACTCTGTCTACATCTTAAACCCTGGTGTAGTTAAAGGGGGGGTTTTCCCACTAGTTGAACTGGTGACCATATTGGGGATTGCCTCTAGGGGTTTTTAGGGGATTTGGGGTTGTTTTATTGGTTTGTTTTCCTTTCAAGTTTCTTTCAGGTTTTCTAAGTCTGTCAAGGGATTTTGGTCACCTCCAAGGTTCATACCAGTTGTTCCTTCCCTATAATACTATCTGGTCTTTTCATTTTTTGAAGAGATACAGAGGTGTGCAAGCCATGTCTTGGGTCATCCCTCTTACATACGTGCTCTTCTCAATAAACAACCTCCGTACATATGCAGGATGCTGATGCAACAACCCGCGTCTCTGTTTCATGAATTGTTTTTTAAAAAGAGGGAGTTTGCCTCTTTCCTGATTGAATTTCAAATTTATCAGGGCTTTCTTGGATCAGTCCAAAGTCTCTGTTTGTGGCCATAGTGTGGATATAGGTTTCAGTTTACTTGTTTTCTTAGTCTTCTTGTGTTTACCCTAAAAAGGTTTTAAACAAGCTATTGAGTCTTAAGATCTACCTTTTTGGTTTCTTGATTGAATCCCTGTGATCCACAGTGGGATTGAAGGTATTTTCCAATCTTGTTTCAGTTTTATTTTTATCCTTTTTACTTTCTTTGAAAAAAGAAAAATATTTACTTCGGTTTTTCTCTTTAAAGCAAATTAAAAAAAAATCATTTTCTTGCATTTTAGTTTGGAAAAGTAGTTAGAGTTGTTATTTGCAAAAAGGAAAAAGAGTCTATATGTCAAGTTATTTTTTGATTTCTTGAAACATAAGTAGCTTGTTGTCAAGCGAAAACAAGTTTTAGGTTTTATTTACAAGATCTTGAAAATTTAGTTAAGAAAAGTTGAGTTTACAAAGAGTTAGTTACAAAGCTTTGCTTTTAAATTAGAAGTACTTTTTCTTTCAAGTGTTTTAATTTTCTCCTCCTTTTCATCTCTTGATAACACCATTAGTTTCACTATCGTACCTTGTGAGTAAAACAAGCCTTTAAAAAGAACACTTAATCTAAAATACATTAGACTTTTTTGTTTGTAGGGTTCACAAACTAGTTTAGGGTTTTAGAGTCTTAAATTAGGTTTGGAGAGGAAACTCTTCACGGCCGTTAAATCAAACATTGGAGTCTGAGTTAGGGAGTTCTTAAGTCTAGTGTTGTAAAATTTATCCATGACCCCCCTCTTACAAAGGGGATAAAAACAAGGTCGCGTGAGGAAAGGCAGTGGATATAACCCCTCCAAAGCCGGACTGAACATAGTGGGGAACATATATTGAGGGTTTGTCTTGGGGAATTATACTGACTACATTTTCCTACGAAGCTTCATGGACATTGAATCCATTCGATATCCTCTGTTGTCTTCTGGACCATTTTCGTTCGATAACCTTGATAGGATTCAGACTTGTTATCCTGCTCATTACGATCTGCCCGACTGTCGACTGTACCCTCCTGGTGACTAACTGTGAGATGACAACCTAGTTTCCCATATTCTAGGGACTTACACGGGTGACTGCGGGGGTATACCGTGGTACCTAGGGCATACGTCAGATCACACTTCATAGAGTATACGCAGAGGGTTCTTCCATGTTCGAGTTTCACTTGCACTGGTTAGTTTCTCTAGTGTCGTTTGGCATAACTTTCCTTCCTACTAGATAGTCGATTGCTTGGTTTGTCTTTAGAAAACTTTTTAGTGTGTGCTTGGTGTTCAAAATGCTAGTTAATCCTTAGTATGTCAGTTGATCATTTCAAAAGGTGGAATATCAACAACTCCGCTGGTTGTGAAGGCTTCAAGGCCTATCGTTGGTTACATTGGAGCCACCTCTGCCACCGTTAAGGTGAAGACTTGATCAACAAGGGTTGTTCGAAGTGATCGGGCCGTAGGAAACTGTGCCCGAACTTACTCTGCGAGGATACTATTCAGATCTAGAGGAACCTACCATTTCTAACCTTGGGAAAGAGGCTCTCAGACCAACTAACCCTCTGATTACTAAATTTTCGATACCAATCTTGATTCAAGTTGTCCCTTCTGAGGTGACACCTTCTGAGCGCCAACTAGTCTTACAAGCGGCAATGGAAGAAAATGTTGTTACTTCGTTTGGGAGTCCTCATACTCTTGTTATGTCTACTACGGTCGGGGGCATCCTACCTCCTCTCCCACCTTCGCCAGTCAGGACCATAGTGGTATCGAATCCCTCAACTTCGGGCAGTGGTGTGATATTGTTATTGTCTTTGACCACCACTTTGTTTACTCAGGGTGCAACGAGCCCTCCCTTATCATATGGGATTCTTGGCTTTGATTTGAACTTGGTCCTTACCTACTCTACCTTACAAACCATGGGTCTAGGGGCATGAAGCTCAAAATATCTCATGCAAGGATCAACCAGGGGTGCTTCTGTCCCCTTCAAAGTTATCCCTTACAGTGGGGGTCATATACCTCCTCCGTCCCCTTCTCTCGGTGGTGCTTTTTAGCAACCAAACATGCCAAATTCTAATTATAGATTGTTTGGTGGAGGAGGTTTAGGACCTTCATCTTATACAATGCCGATGGGATCTATGTCATTCTCTTTCTTCAACGTGTTTGGGAACAAATCTTTTTCTTCAGTTGTTTTCTCGATTGGGGGCAACTCCGGTTTTGTTGACATTATGGTAGTTGTGGGAGGTATTTACCTCCACGTGTAAAACTAACGAGAATAGAATATTCTGGGAAGTAAGAAGAAACCCTAAATAATTGGTTAAGAACCTTAGAAGACAAGTCGACTCAAGAGAATGATTTGTATTACGTTATTAGCCTCCAAGAGAAGAAGTCGTCTAAAAGGAAATGTTATATACTAAGTAATTAGCACCCAAAATGAGAATTCAGCCCAGGAAATCTGGCAAAAACAGTATAAATATAGGAGCTCAGTATTCATTTTGGCTAGACTTCTCAGAACTGCAGAAGTACACTTGTGCGCACTGCAGTTGGCCAGTTTGTGCGCAAGTCCTGGGAGTAGTTGTTGCCGACAGTTCTGCAATATGTATTTTCAATTTTCTGGTTTGGACTCTCTAATCAATTTTTGTTATTCTTTCTTGGTGAGTTATCCTTGGAGAGAGGTGCACCACCTTTGTTTGGCTATTAAGCCTAGGTTTTTCTTCTAGAATATTTCTCTGTCAAGGTTAAGGCTCTCAAGGTGGCTTTGGCCTATGGTTGGGTGACAATATTGTTATATTGTCTATGGTTAAACAATCACATCCATTATATTCTAATAGTTTATGGGCCCACACTATCTTCGAACAGTATAACCACTGGAAGATAGATTGGGAGGATTTTCTCAATTGCAGTTGCAGTTGCAGCCAGTTTTTGTTGCAGCAAGGAAACCCTAACCCTCTCGTTGAGGCACCTTAAGTGAAGGGATTGACCTAATTTTTGGATAGACTAGTGTGCCCTAGACTAGCACATCTCCTGATACTCTTAGCAAGCTAAGACGTCAAGTTTGAGTTTTTGGTCAAAATCAAGGGTTGACCAAGTCAAAGTAGTTATGACTTACTCTATGAAGTCAGAAAACAAGTTAGAAGGAGCTTCTAACTTCAGAGCGTGGAAGACAAGGATTGAACTCATCCTTGCCAAGAATAAAGTGTTGGATATTGTGAAAGGAAAGATCATGGAACCACAGTTCGAAGAAGGAAAAGAGAAGTAACCTCAGAACGTTGCAGTTTTGGAGAAGTTCAAAGACAGTGAAATCAATGCCATGAGTATCATAGTGGACTCTAAATAAGACCACTTGATACCCTACATCTCCCATCTTGACTCATCCAATAAGATGTATGATGCCCTAATAAACATCTTCTCAGTCATAAACATTGGACAAGTAATTAGTCTGAAGAATGAGCTCCATGACATGAAAATGAATGATGATGACAGCATAACATCATACTTTGTGAGAATATCTCGGTTGAGAGATCAACTACAAGCCATTGAAGAGATCATTTCAGAGAAGGAATTGGTAAATATAGTACTCAATGGTCTTCCCAAAACATGGGATGCATTTTCCGCAAGCATGAACACAACGAAGGAGTATCCCACATTTGAAGAACTTTGGACTTGTTGTGCACAAGAAGAATCAAGGATCAGTGAAAAAGAGAAACTCCAAAAGAAATACAATGATCAATCCTTCACAACAAGGTTCACAGATTTCAAGAATAAAAAGAAGTTTGGCTCCAGTAAGAAACCAAATCAAGAGAAAGATATGGCAAAAATACAATACTAAAATTGTCGGAAATATGGTCACTACAAGAATCATTGTACCGAGTTAAAGAAAAGGAACGAAACACATGAAGAATCAATTGTCGAAGAAAGGGAACCCTCAAAGAAAGCTAAGAAGGACAAAACAAACTTCTTCTTCTAAAGACAAGGTAACAATACTCTTCATAGTTCTTGTACATACCATGTTTTCTGTACATATCTTGCATATTTGTTTCTTAGATAATAATATGTTCAAAGAGAAACTATACCTATGGAAGAACAACAAGATAAGGATTGCCATCACAATGAATACAAGTAAGGCAATACACATGAAAGGATGAAGTACATCAACAACCCCTGGTAACAATTCATGTGGAAGTTATTACATAAGTAACAATTGTAAGATAAGCCGAAATCAGAATCAATATTGAAGAAACTTAGAAGAAGTAAAGACAGAAAGAAGTCAGCAATCAAGAGGAAATTGGAAAAAAACTTGTGAGACTTTGTAGAAGGCAATAAGTATGCCGAAAAAAGTGTGTACTCTATTAGATGGAGGGAGCCGATTATTTATTTCCAAAATAAGAGCATGCATTCATGCATGAAGCAAGGATTAGGAGGGAGCTAATCCTAAATTATATGATCCATTGAATATGATAAAGTATCTATTCATGGTAGCAACCATGAAAATAAACACGTGTTCAGTGTGACTTTAGAATAAGTCTTCCTCGAAAAGAAGCCTTAAAGTATCCCTCATTGTCCATCCACATCCATGGTCTTATGATGAAACAAATAAGTTGGAATCTTCAAGGCATGGAATCTATAGAAAACTCCATGGACCCAAGAGCTAAAGAGAAACATGAGGAAGAACATGAAGATTCCAAGAGAGAAAGAAAAGCTAGAACAACCAGTCACTATATCAAGAATCACAAGACTACCAGCCTAATCTGAACTCACTAAAAGTAATCAAGCAAAGGAAATGAAAGTTGTGATGAAGAACAGTGTATGGAAGTCTTATGAATGAAAGCATTATGAGATCCAGAACTAAAGGTTCTCCCAGATGGAGGGAGAGGACTATGATGATAGCTTGTTCCAGACATACCTGTATCTGAGACATTATATCTTGTGCAATATCCATGGGTTGGAGTTTACATTAGATGAATGCAAAGATGGTTCTCCAGAATAATTGAACAAAGAGCGTATGTAGAGAAACCTCAAGGCTTTGAAGTATACCAGAAAGAGACCCTTGTATGCAGATGGAAGAAGACAAATTGGTGGAGAACCTCCAATGCACAGTAGAAGCATGGTGAAAAATTTCTATAACATAGATATTGTATCAGAATGGTTACTCTAAACTCCAAGATGATGGATTGCCAATCCATGACAAACTCTCATGATAGAATAAAAATTACCACTTGGATATGTTCCAATTTGACCCTTGCCACGATGTTGTGAACTAGCAGGAAACAAAAGAAATAAATCCAACTATGATATACTATAATGATCAGAGCTATATGAATCCTTCAGATAAAACCAGTGTTCCATAAAAACTGAAGTACATTGAGATCAAGCATTACATTTTCTGTGATGTGGTCCAGAAAGGAGAAGTGGTTCTCCAATTTGTCTCCACAGATGAGCAGATAATTAGATATTTCGGTAAAACCTCTATCCAAGATGAAAGAGTTTTCATACTCAAGAAACAAGTTGGAGCTCATGGAGATAACTTCCTTATTGAAAAGGGAAGAGATGACTCCCAGGTTGGGAGGGAGCATTGATATGTTATTGATTTATGGACAGTCATTTTTCAGTTTGAAAAATGGTCCAGGATAAGCAGTTCCTTTCCAGTTTGGAAAGTGGTTTGAGATTTCTTATGGACAGGCATTTTCGAGTTCGAAAAATGGTCTAGATCGAACAATCATTTTCGTAATGAAAATGGTTCGATGGATTGCTAGTGTACCATAGATAATGATTCCCCTTGTGGCTAGTGTGGGGGAATGGTCTAGGACAATCTTTCTTCTTGACGGTCACTCTCAGTAGTGGTCAATAAGACTGGTCCACCTCGCCGAGTAGTCATTCTTTCGAAGATCACAGTTATGAGTAGTTTCGAAGAATGGTCTGTTTTGGAGGTTGGTGCAGGACAGTAATTTCCTTAGGAAATGGTCCGGACAGTCATTCCCTAGGGCAGATTCATTCTCTCTAGGTTTCACTTTGTTTAATGCCAAAGGAATGGCCCAGATAGGTGAATGGTCCAGTTTCAATAATCAGGGACAAAAATTCCATAGGGAAGACTCATTCTCTCAAGGTTTCACTTTGTTTAGTGCCGAAGGAATGGTCCAAGCTCAGAAATCATGACATGTATTCTTCCTTGCTTGAGAAGAATAGTCCAGATAGCCCATAATTGATGTTTTACTCTCTAAGGAAAGATTCTCTTCCAGATCTCACAGATGTGAGTGGAAGAATGGACCAGATGACTCATTTATATCATGATATTGTTTCTGTGCAAGCTGATATCAGATGATATGATTTCCATGGAGACTGTATGTCTCTAGACAGTAGATGTATGCTACTATGGTGGATGTGTTCCACTGATTGTGACTATATGTCATTGATCAAATAGTTGTGTGCTACTTAATGTGGTAGTGTACCATTGGATTGTAGTTGTGTACTACTATGGATAGACACAGTTGTGTTCTATTGAATAACATTGTTATGATTGCCTTGTAGACTAGTAGTAGTGTTGAAAATTATTATCAGCTAGATGGATGATCAATGTACTGATGGATATAGATTCTCTAGACAGAAAATGGTCCAGAACATCTATTCTTCTCGGAAATATTTCCAGATTAGAAGAATGGAGTTTGTATCACTCCTTGAAGTGAGTGACTTATTCAACATCATGTTTGGTTACTCATATGGAGTATGGTTTCGAGAGATGGTGCAGTTGATGTTGTCAGATGAAACTGATAGTGATGATGGTGTTCGTGATCTAATCATGAGATAGTTTGTATGACTATGATGATGCTACCGATTCAATGGTATGTTTGTGCTCAAGACCATTGCCTTCAATACCTCCCTATCTAGGAGGGAGTGTTGATATTATGGTATCTACGGGAGGTATTTACCTCCACGTGTAAACCTGACGAGAATAGAATATTCTGAGAAGAAAGAAGAAACCCTAAATAATTGGTTAAGAACCCTAGAAGACAATTTGGCTCAAGAGAATGATTTGTATTAGGTTATTAGCCTCCAAGAGAAGAAGTTGACTAAAATGAAATGTTATATACTAAGTAATTAGCACCTAGAGTCAGAAGTCGGCCTAAGCAGTCTGGAATAAATAGTATAAATATAAGAGGCCAGTCTTTATTTTGGACAAACTTCTCAGAATTGCAGAAGTACACTTGTGCGCATTGTAATTGGCTAGTTTGTGTGCAAGTCCTGGGAGAAACTATTGTCGACAGTTTTGTAATTTGTATTTTTAGTTTTTTGGGTTGGACTCTCTGATAAAATTTTGTTATTCATTCTTGGTGCGCTATCCTTGGAGAGAGGTGCGCCATATTTTTGGCTATTAAGCCTAGGCTTTTCTTTTGGAATATTTCTCTGTCAAGGTTAAGGTGCTCGGGGGTGGCTTCGGCCTATGGTTGTGTGATAATATTGTTATATTGTCTATGGTTAAACGAGCACATCCATTATATTCTAACAGGTTTTGGGCAACATAACCCGGTGCAGGGTACTATTGCTTCAAAGGGAGTGACGAATGGAGTTTTCTCCACTCAGGGTCTTTGGAATCCTTGGTCAGGATCAATTCCCTCGCAAGGGATGTCGGTTGGGGGAAACCCCTTCCATTCTCAATGGAACCCTGGGCAGGGCTCCGTACCTATTCCTGTCGGATCGACTGGGGGAATCCCCTTCCAAAATCCTTGGAACACAATGCAGGGAGAAATACCTACACAAGATATTTCATCCAATTAGGGGAGCCATTTGATGATACCCCAACAGACACAGTTACCCTATGCTGGTCGAGGCCACAGTTTCTACCAGAACCCTGGCCAATAGTCCAACGTTTCCTACCAACCTGGTGCCAGTCAAACTCCAGGACCCTCTTTTCCTGTAAATAGTTCACAACCAAAACTACCATTTCTGGAAATGCTACATTTGTCAGACTTGTCGATATTAATGAACAACCCAATTTTTCATGATCTGTGTTGGCCCGCCATGCAGACTAATTTTCCCTCGGATATTTTGAAATTTGAAGGAAATCCTGGCAAAGATCCAGGTGATCATGTGACGACTTTTCATTTATGATGCTCGTCAAACTCACCAAGGGATGACTCTGTCCAATTGCACCTTCTTCAACACACTCTTATAGGGGGTGCTCCAAAATGGTATATTGAGCTCGACCACTCGAGGTACTCTTACTTCAACGACTTGGCGACGATCTTCTTACACCATTTCCAGTTACCTATGAGATACGATATCGGCACCGAATTGTTTTCCAACTTTGAGCAAACAAAGGCCGACCATATCTCGGATCATAGTCAAGAATGGTGGCATTAAAAGAGATTAATTAAGGTCCAATTCCATCCTACTTTATTGCTTGAGTGGTTTCTTAAGTCTTTGGTTCCCTTCATATCTAAGGATGTAGTGACTTCTGGAGTGTTTTCAAAAGAGAAGGTGATTATGAGATCACATTAGCTTGAACTGATCTACTCTCAATCCAACGTGGTCTATAATATTTTTCCAGATGTGTCACGGTCTATTCTCGATAAGGCCAAGGAAAATTTTGGACCCCATGCCGATGTAATTGTGGGATTAGCGTAAAGCAAGTCCACAGACCTATTGTCTAATTAATTGCAAAAAATTTCAATACAACAGACTGTGTCCAGCCAGAATCTGAGTTCGGTTGTTCCTCCTACCGAGACATTAGATGTACATAGTGTGTAGTCGACGAACCCCAAGGCCAACCAATAGCTTGGGGGGAAAAAGAAATAACAGAATAAGAAGGGTAAAGAGGAAAAAAAGTCTACCAATAATGTTGGTGGGGGAAAAATAGAGAAGAAGTCGAAGTATCTATGTAATCTTTCCATGGAAGACCACCCAACTCATCTATTCCCTCGACTTGTATAAGCTCAGAATCTATTGGCACAACTACATCCTGCTTTACTGACAAACCCTTTTCCACAAGGGAAAAACATGGCTCAAGCTCTAGCATCCTCAGGCGCGATAGGGGGCAGTCAAGGACCCCCCTCGCCTACCAATAGCAACCTAGCCATGAATATTTACATGATGAATGTAGAGGCTAATATAGAGAATAGGGCTCAAGATTACATAATGATGGAATCTTCCGAAAAGAGAAAAGAAGCCACGAACCCACTGACTCCTCTTCAGACTGAGAAGGTGGTGGCAGAAATGATGAATCACATCCCAAAAGGTGTGTTTAAGAAGGATACTCATAATCAAAACGTGAGGGACACCCAAAACTAATCCATTGTGGAATATTTTTCACAAATACCTTGCGCGGTGTCTGCTTTGGAAGTCCTTGAGAGTTTCCCTGCATAGAGAAAAGCTATGTTATCTGCCTTGGGATCGGTAGAGACTTGTAACCTGTGAGCGATCATTTTTTATCCAATTGAATTGAAACCCCACTTCCTTACCACATTGCGTTTGAGATAGTAGTGGCTTACACCATGAAATATTTTACTTGAAAAGTTTTCTGTATAATGGTTGATGAGGGTGTGTTGACTTGTGTGATGTCATTGGCATGTTGGAAGGCCATTGGCCAGCTCGATTTGTCTTCGTCGCCTACGTTGCTTACGACGTTTGATGGTTGGTCATTAAGACCACATGGAATCATTACTTCTTTCCCCGTGCAATTGGGAGGAAGAATAGTGTGTGTCGAAGTTGAAGTGGTCGATGTGCCTCTCGACTACAACCTATTGTTAGGAAGGAGTTGGGCTTATATGCGATGCATGCAGTGGTTTCTACGGTTTTTCAGGTCTTTTGTTTTTCGAATGAGGGTCAGATTGTGACCATTGACCAATTGTCCTTCTCCCATCCTGACCCATCATTAGGGGCTTCCATGGTATCGATGATTGGATAATCCACAACCCGACATTGTCAACTTAGGTGTTGGTTTGTTTCCATCGTTGATGGGAACTTTCAATTACCCCCCAGCTTATGGCGATGTCAAGCTTATATCGACTGTTCTAGACCAGCTGAGGGTTGTAATTCTACAAGTATCATTGTTTCGAACGAACTACTTTAACGATCCATTGACTCTACCTTCCCCATTGGCCTCGATGGAAGGGATAGGGCATCCTAGCATGACCATAACCATGTCCGCAACTGAGGTTGTGTACAACATTGTCTAGAAAACTTCAGCCAACCCTGATCTGACTCCCCCACAGAATTTAGATCCAGTTCTAGAGCCTATTGGGGCTCAAGGTTCTCTTGCCACTCAATATCCTTTAGACCTAGTCTTTACCTCTGACGAGGCAATTCTTGAGGCATTTACTGGTCCCGATCGACCTTCTGATGATCTACATCATAGATCTTACTTCCTTCTTGAGTTAAGGAGAATAGAGGTAGGAGATTTGTTTTCAACCGTGATTGGAGATAATTCTTATCCTATCATTCCTTTGGCTACGCATGGAGTTTATGCCGAGGGTAACATGGCAAGTATCACTACAACGATTCCAATAGATATCTCCAAAACCCTTGGCATTGTGGAGAATGTTTTCGTCAGAGAGGATTGTTCCCTCAAAGAGATTCAAACTTATACTGAGTTATTCAAGGAATTCTGTGACATTTTTTCCTGGTCTTATGAGGAAATGCCAGGAATTGACCCATGAATTGTCGAGCATGAAATTACAACTTATCCTGATGCCAAATCGGTCTGATAGAAGATTTGTCTGGTAAATCCTCCAAAGGCAGCAACAATTAAGGCAGAAGTAGAAAAACTACTCAAAGTCGATTTTATCTACCCCGTACAGTTGACGAAATGGGTGTCAAACCCAGTTTCAGTTAACAAGAAACATGGTATGATTCGTGT
The DNA here is from genome assembly GCA_009831015.1 of Picea engelmannii. Classification (NCBI taxonomy): domain Eukaryota; kingdom Viridiplantae; phylum Streptophyta; class Pinopsida; order Pinales; family Pinaceae; genus Picea; species Picea engelmannii. Next base: position 437,157 of record ML784977.1, on the reverse strand, counting down.
GTGCATGGACTTTCATGATTTGAATAAGGCCTTTCTTAAAGACAACTTTGCCACCCTATTCATCGATCAAATTTTTTATGAGTGTGTCGATTGCGAGGTCTTTTCATTCATGGATGGTTTCTCGAGATACAATCAGATTCATATCAAACCCGAAGATCAACAAAACAACTTTTATTTGTCCTTGGGGCACGTTTGCATATCGTAAGATGCCTTTTGGCCTAAAGAATGTTGGAGCCACCATTCAGTGGGCCATGTCATTTTTTTTTCACGACCATAGACATATAGTTGAGGATTATCTAGATGATATAGCATCATGATATCGCAAGATATCTGATCATCCCACTCATCTTCAAATAATCTTTGAACGATGTCGCTACTATCGGATTCGCTTGAATCCTAACAAATGCAGTTTTTGCTTGATGTCAGGTCGTCTCTTAGGTTTTATTGTTTCGACAACAAGTATCATGGTCGATCCTCTCAAGGTTGAGGTGATAGTTCAATTGCCTCCCCCATGCACGATACCCCAGCTTCAAAGCTTAGAGGGGAAAGCAAATTTTCTTCAGTGTTTTGTCATGAATTACATCGAGATCACTAAAGGGTTTATGCGTCTCTTGAAAAATGGAGTCCCATTATGTTGGGATGAATATGCTTAGCACTCCTTTGATGCATTGAAACGTGCCCTTATGTCTTCCCCTCTACTCTGGCCTCTCGATTATAACAAAGACTTTTTGTTTTATCTGGCTATTGTAGAGCCAACCATCGGCATGGTCTTGGTTCAAGAATATGATCTGCTCGAAGAGAACGTTATATATTACCTTAGTCGAGGACTGGTTGGGCCATAAGTCGACTATTATCATGTTGAGAATCTTTATTTGGCAGCAGTCCATGCTGTCCAATGGTTCTGTCACTACATTTTTCTTTGCAATACCACTCTCATTGTTGTCGTGAACACTTTCCAATATGTGTTAACACGACGGGTCATTGGCGGAAATATCAGTAGATGGATTGTAATCCTCTAGGAGTTTGACTTGGATTTTGGTTCCGTGAAATCCAAAAATTCATTGGTCTTTGTCGAACTCATTTTGGAACTTCCGGTTGAGTCTTGTAAAATCACGCCCAAAGAATCACCTATTAAAGGAGATCTCTTTCTAATTGAATATTCGAACCCCTGGTATGGATATATACTAGTCTATCTCCAGACTTTGAAGTCCCCTACTTCTTCTTCCAGTGATGAGCATCAAAGCATTCGACGTCAGGCACAAAATTATCTTATACTTGATGACACTTTGTATCGTCGAGGCGTGGACTGCATTCGTTGTCAATGTCTTATCCATGAAGAAGCAATGCTCATTTTGAACAACTGTCACACTGGAGCATGTGGAGGTCATATGTCTGGGTTCAAAAAAACCCAAAAGATTCTACGTGTAGATTACTTTTGGCCCTCGTTGATCAAGGATTGCATTGAGGCGGTCAAGAAGTGCCACCCGTGTCAAATCTTTTGTCGAAAGATGTGGTCACATCCTGCTCCTATGTTTCATGTCACTGTTGTTGGTCTTTTCACCAAGTGGGGGATTGATTTCACTACATGTCACCCGACCTCAGCAAAGGGCATCATTACATCATCGTAGCAGTAGACTACTTTAGAAAGTGGGTCGAAGCTATTCCAATGTTTAACAATGACGACGAAACAACAACTCTTTTCATCTTTAATCAAATAGTAGCAAGGTTGGGCATCCCAAAGGAGATTGTCATTGACCATGGAAGTCACTTCTATAACAAAATGATGGTTGAGTTAACGTCAAATATTGAGTTCAGGAAAGAACATTTGTCACCTTATTACCTGCAACCCAATGGTCAGGTTGAAGCTGTGAATAAGTCTCTCAAGACTATTCTTCAGTGGGCGATCAATTTTTCCAAGACAAATTGGCATTTGATGTTGTACTCAACGTTGTGGGCCTACCGAAAATATGTGAAGACTGTCACCGTTGTTTCACCTTTTCAACTCGTATATGGGATGGAAGAAATCTTCCCTATTGAGTGTCATATTCCTTATTTAAAGTTGGCAGTGGAATTACTACCAGACACTTCACCGCTTGAGGAACACCTACTATATCTCGAGAAGCTCGATGAGAAGCATTGTGATGCATCCTTAGCCAATGAGGCTCATAAGAAATGAGTCAAGTGTCAGTACGATCATTATGTTTGTCCTTGGATTTTCTCTTTAGGCGATCTTTTCCTGGTCTATGATCAAGACAAAGATCCCCCGGGGGCAGGCAAGTTCAAACCCATGTGGTTTGGACCATTCATTGTGAAAGAGGTCTTGAAGAAGGTTGCTTACCATTTGGTTTATTTTGAAGGAAATTCCTTGGCAGAGCCTAGAAATGGGCTCTACCTCAAGAAGTATTTCTCTTTGGTTAGTCACCTGGGTGACTTCTTGTACATATGTATAGCATGCCAAATTATAGATTTTTTGGTGGAGGAGGTTTAGGACCTTCGTCTTATACAATTCCAGTGGTATATATGTCGTTCTCTTTGTTTAGCGCATTTGGGAACAAATATTTTTCTTCAGTTGTTGTCTCGGCTGGGGGAAACCCCGGTTTTGGGCAACATAACCCGGTGCAAGGTACTATTCCTTCAAAGGGAGTGACAACTGGAGTTTTCTCCACTCAGGGTCTTTTGAATCCTTGGCAAGGATCATTTCCCTTGCAAGGGATTTCGGTTGGGGGAAACTCCTTCCCTGCTCAATGGAGAACTAGGCAGGGCTCCATACCTATGCCCTTCAGATCGGCTGGGGTCATCCCCTTCCAAAATCCTAGGAACACAATGCAGGGAGAAATCCTTGCACAAGCTATGTCATCCAATTACGGGAGCCAACCGATGATACCCCAACATACATAGTTTCCCTATGATGGTCGAGGCCATCGTTTCTACCAGAATCCTGGCCAACAGTCCAAGTTTTCATGACAACCTAGTGCCAGTCAAACTCCAGGACCCTCTTTTCCTGTAAATAGTTCACAACCAAAACTACCATTTCTGGCAACGCTACATCTGCCAGACTTGTCGAGATTACTGAACGACCCAATTTTTCACAATCCGTGTTGGCCCCCCATTCTGACTAAGTTTCCCTCAGATATTCTTAAAATTGAAGGAAATCCTAGTGAAGATCCAGGTGATCATGTGACAACTTTTCATTTATGGTGCTTGTCAAACTCGCTAAGGGACGACTCTGTCTAGTTGCACCTTTTTCAATGCACTCTTATAGGGGGTGCTCTGAAATGGTATATTGAGCTCGATCGCTCGAGGTACTCTTACTTCAATGACTTGGCAATGGTCTTCTTGAACCATTTCCAGTTACCTGTGAGATACGAAACTGACATTGAATTGTTTTCCAACTTTGAGAAAACTAAGGCCGACCATATCTCGGATCATATCCGAGAATGGCGACATCAAAAGAGCTTAATTAAGGTCCAGTTCCCTCCTTCTTTATTTCTTGAGTGGTTCTTGAAGCCTTTGGTTCCCTTCATATCTAAGGATGTAGCGACTTCGAGAGTGTTTTCAGAAGAGGAGGTGATTATGAGAGCGCAATAGCTTGAACTGATCTACTCTCAATCCGTCATGTTCTATGAGATTTTTCCATATGCACCGTGGTCTATTCTTGATAAGGAAAAGGAAAATTATGGACCCCATGTCGATGGTATTATGGGCTTAGTGAAAAACAAGTCCACGGACCTGTTGTCTAATCAATTGCAACAATTTTCAATACAACAGACTGTGGCCAGCCAAAATCCGAGTTCGGTTGTTCCCCCTACTCAGACGTTAGACGTACATAGTGTGCATTTGATGAACCCTAAGGCCAACCAATATCCCGAGGTAAATAAGAAACAACAGAATAAGAAGGGTAAAGGGGACAAAAATGCTACCAATAATGTTGGTGGGGGGAAAATGGAGAAGAAGTCGAAGTATCCTTGTATATTTGCATGGAAGACCACCCGACTCATTTATTCCCTTAGATTGCATAAGCTCAGAAGATATTGGTGCAACAACATCCTTCTTTGTTGACGAACCCTTTTCCACAAGGGAAAAACATGGCTCAAGCTCCAATATCCTCGAGCACGAAAGGGGGCAGTTAGGGACCCCCCGCGCCTACCAATAACAACCCATTTGTGAATATTTACATGATGAATGTAGAGGATAATATAGCAACCGAGGCTCGAGATTATAGAATGTTGAAATCTGCCCAAAAGGGAAAAGAAGAAATGAACCCACTGACTCCTCTCAAGATTGAGAAGGCGGCGGGCGAAACGATGACTCGCATCCCAAAAGGTGTGTTTAAGAAGGCTTATCATAATCCAAATGTGAGGGACACCCAGAACTACTCCATTGTGGAAGATTTGGCATAGACCCCTTATGTGATGTCTTATTTGGAAGTCCTCCATAGTTTACCTTCACAAAGAAAGTCTTTGTTATCCGCCTTGGGATCGGTAGAGACTTGTAACCCAAGAGTGATCATTTTTTATCCAACTGACTTGAAACCCCGTCTTCCTTACCACATTACATTTTAGATAGTAGTGGCTTACACCTTGAAATATTTTACTCAGAACATTTTTTGTATAGTGGTTGATGAGGGCGCCTTGACTTGTGTGATGTCATTGGCATGTTGGAATGCCATTGGCAAACCTGGTTTGTCTCCATCGCCTACATTGATTACAACATTTGAAGGTCGGTCATTAAGACCACATGGAATCATTCCTTCTTTCCCCATGCATTTGGGAGGAAAAACCATGTGTGTCAAATTTGAAGTGGTCGATGCGCCTCTTGACTACACCCTGTTGTTAGAAAGGAGTTGGACTTATGCGATGAATGCAGTGGTTGCTACGGTTTTTCAGGTCTTTTGTTTTCCGCATGAGGGATGGATTATGACATTGACCAGTTGTCCTTCTCCCATCCTAACCCTTCATCAGGGGATCCCATGGTCCTGATGATTGATAATCCACAACCCGACATTTTAAACTTAGGTGTTGGTTTGTTTCCATCGTTGATGGGAACTTTCCATTACCCGCCGCCTTCTGGCGATGTCAAGCTTATATCATTGTTCTCGACCAGCCTAGGGTTGCAATTCTACAAGTATCATTGCTTCAAGGAGATACTTTAATGATCCATGGACTCTACCTTCCCCATCAGCCTCGATGGAAGGGATAGGGAATCCTGGCATGACCATGCCCTTGTCCGTGGTTGAGGTTGCATACAACATTGTCCAACAAACTTCAGCCAACCCTGATCCGAATCCCCCATAGGAGTTAGACCCAGTTCTCAAGCCTATTTGGGCTCAAGGTTCTCTTTCCACTCAAGATCCTTTAGAGCTGGTCTTTCCCTCTAACGAGGTGATTCTTGAGGCATTGACTGGTCCCGATCGACCTTGGGATGATCTACATCATAGGTCTTAGTTCCTTCTTGATTTAAGGAGAATATAGGCAGGAGAATTTGTTTCAACTGTGAATGGAGATAATTCTTGTCCTATCAATCCTCTAGCTACCCAGAGAGTTTATGTCGAGGGTAACATGGCAAGTATCACTACAAAAATTCCAATAGATATCTCCAAAACCCCTGGCATTGTGGAGAATGTCTTCGTCGGAGAGGATTGTTCCCTCGAATATATTTGGAATTATACTGAGTTATTCAATACCATGACATTTTTTCCTGGTCTTACAAGGAAATGCCAGGAATTGACCCACGAATTGTCGATCATGAAATTATGACTTATCCTAATGCCAAACCAATCTGACGGAAGCTTCGTCTGGTAAATCCTCGAAAGGATGCAACAATTAAGGCAAGAGTAGAAAAGCTACTCAAAGCTAGTTTTATCTACCACGTAGAGTTGATGGAATGGGTGTCAAACCTAGTTCTGGTTAACAAGGAACATGGCATGATTTTGTGTGCATGGACTTCCGTGATTTGAATAAGGCCTGTCTGAAAGACAACTTTCCCACCCTGTTCATCGATCATATTTTCGATGAGTGTGCCAGTTACGAGGTCTTTTCATTCATGGATGGTTTCTCGAGATACAATCGGATTCAAATCAAACCCAAAGACCAACATAAAACAACTTTTATTTGTCCTTGGGGCACGTTCACATATCATAAGATGCCTTTTGGCCTAAAGAATGTTAGAGCCACATTTCAGCGGGCCATGTTGTTTTCTTTTCACGACCATAGACATATAGTCGAGGAGTATATAGATGATCTAGAATCATGCTCTCACAAGAGATCTGATCATCCCGCTCATCTTCGACTAATCTTTGAACGATGTCGCTACTATCAGATTCACTTGAATCCTAACAAATGAAGTTTTTTCGAGACGTTAGTTCATCTCTTACATTTTATTGTTTTGACAACAGGGATCATGGTCTATCCTCTCAAGGTTGAGGTGATAGTTCAATTTCCTCCCACCAGCACGATACCCCAACTTCAAAGATTACATGGGAAAGCAAATTTTCTTTAGCATTTTGTCATGAATTACATCGAGACCACTAAACAGTTTATGTTTCTCTTAAAAAAGGGAGTCCCATTCTGTTGGAATGAAGCTTCTTAGCGTTCCTTCAAAGCATTGAAAAGCACCCTGATGTCTTCCCCTCTACTCTGGCCTCCCGATTATAACAAAGAATTCTTGTTGTATTTCGCTGATGCAGAGTCGACCATCGACATGGTCTTGGTTCAAGAAGATGATCTACTCGAAGAGCACGTTATATATTACCTTAGTCAAGGCCTGGTTGGGCCAGAATTCAACTATTATCACATTGAGAAGCTTTCTTTGGCAGCAGTCCATGCTTTCCAACAATTTCGACACTATATTTTTCTTCACAAGACCACTCTCATTGCTATCATGAACCCTTTCCAATATGTGTTAACATGATGGGTCATTGGTGGAAAGATCAGTAGATGGATTGTAATCCTCGAGGAGTTTGACTTGTATTTTGTTTCCGTGAAATCCAAAAAGTCATTGGTCTTTGTCGAACTCATTTTGGAACTTCCAGTCGAGTCTTGTGATATCACGCCCGAAGAATCGCCTATCAAAGAAGATATTTTATTATTTCATCTTCGAACCCCTGGTATGGAGATATACTAGTCTATATCCAGACTTTGAAGTGCCCCTCTTCTGATTCTCGCGATGAGCGTCAATGCATTCTACATCAGGAACAAAATTATCTTATACTCGATGATACTTTGTATCGTTGAGGCGTGGAATGTATTCTTCATCGATGTCTTATCCATGAAGAAACAAAGCTCATTTTGAACAACTTTCACACTGGAGCATGTGGTGGTAATATGTTTGGGTTCAAAACAACCCAAAAGATTCTACGTGTAGGTTACTTCTGGCCCTCATTGAACAAGGATTGCATTGAGGCTGTCAAGAAGTGCCACTCGTGTCAGATCTTCTGTCAGAAGATGCGGCCACATCCTGCTCCTATGTTTCATGTCATTGTTGTTGGTCCTTTCACCAAGTGGGGGATTGATTTCACTACATGTCACCCGACCTCAGCCAGAGGGCTTCGTTACATCATCGCAACATTAGACTATTTCACAAAGTGGGTCGAATCTATTCTAACGTTTAACAATGACGTCGAAAAAAAAACTATTTTCATCTTTAATCAGATAGTAGCAAGGTTGGGCATCCCAAAGGAGATTTTCACTGAAAATGGCAGTCAGTTCCAAAACAAAATGATGACTAAGTTAACGTCAAATCTCGGGTTCAGGAAACAACATTCATCACATTATTACCCAAAACTGAATGGTAAGGTTGAAGTTGTGAATAAGTCTCTCAATATTATTCTTCAGTGGACGATCAATTATGCCAAGAAAAATTGGCATTTGATGTTGTACTCAGCGTTGTGGGCCTACTGAATGTTTATGAATACTGCCACTGGTTTTTCATCTTTTCAACTCGTATATGGGATGGAAGCAGTCTTACCTATTAAGTGCCAGATTTATTCTTTAAAGTTGGCAATGGAATTATTGCCAAACACTTCACTTCTTGAGGAACGCCTACTATATCTCAAGCAGCTTGATGAGAAATATTGTGATGTATCCTTAGCCAATTAGGCTCATAAGAAACGAGTCAAGTGTCAGTATGATCGGTTCGTTCGTCCTCGAATTTTCTCTAAAGGTGATCATTTCCTGGTCTATGATCAAGACAAAGATACCCTAGGGGCAGGCAAGTTCAAACTTATGTGGTTTGGAATGTTCATTGTGAAAGAGGTCTTGAAGAAGGGTGCTTACCGTCTAGTTGATTTGGAAGGAAATGCCTTGGTAGAGCCTAGAAATGGGCTCTACCTCAAGAAGTATGACTCTTTGGTCGGTCACCTGGGTGACTTCTTGTACATATGTATAACTTCTTATACAGTTTTTGTCTTTTTTTGTTTTGTGGACGTGTAGTTATTTATGTCTTTTTTTTCACTGTGGTAGATGCCAAGTGAACCAGAAGGATATTTTAGGTTCACGGACGACGCTATTCGACACACTTAGAGGCTTGCTTCCACAGATTGGGTGATTTTCACACCTGGAGGCCGGTTTCTATCCTTCAAAGGTATTTGTCTAGGTGACGCTACAAAAAATGTTTCTGAATATAGTGCAATGATAGAATTTCTTCGTGACGCTTTGTCACACAACATTCCTCATATTTGGGTCTACTTAGATGCTCAACTGGTTGTGTCCCAGTTAAATATATTTTACCACGTTTATGATCCCATTTTTCACTCATGTTTCCTTAGGGTATGTCTCTTAGAACGTTACTTCGATTACATTACATATATCCATGTTCCTAGGAGATTTAATCATATGACAGATACTCTTATAGCTAATCAAATATTAGATTGGCATGTTGCACACACAAAAAAGAAAAAGCACACACATAAACATGTACATACATTTGTAAAAGATGTAATCCATAACACAAATAAGATGTGTACATATATATATATATATCAAAAAGTTTCATGAGTACATAGGTGGGTGTGAATGCCTCAAAAAATAGTGTTCAGTATACATCGCTAGGCTTATGCCCTCAAAAAATACATGTAAAAAAAGTGCCCTCAGTACATCAAAGGTATATCTTATCTAAGCATGGGGCCTATTGGCCCTGTCATAATGCACAACGACAATGGCCAAATGCTAGAATAGTTGGACCCATGTCCTTGGCACCCCTACTACGTGAGGCTACATAGACGGTGGGAGATTCTTGATCTCAGCCATGGGTACGGTGCGAGTGAGTGCAGTGAGGTTGCACTCCACTCATCTCAAAACTCTCTTAGCCTCTCTAGCTGGAGGTCCCCCTGCAGTTGTTGTTCCTCCAGTTGTTGCTAGTCATGCCTCTGGTTGAGGTCATCGTCAAACCCTTGCGAACTCCATTGGGTGCACTGGTCCCACATCTATACATAACATATACACAAGAGTCGGTACTCTATACACATATACAAATGATATATAAAAAAAATTAAAAATTAAATAACATTAAAATCATGTTACCTGTCTCGCCTCACTCCTCTCCGGGAGGCATGGGTATATCCAAATCTCTGGAGAATTTGATTCTAGAATAAGGGTAATCCTCGATCGCTAGAATCTGTCATGCCCACCAGTCGAAGAACATGTCGTCGAAAGCCTCTATGGTCCTCCCTACACCTTGTCGTTGCAGAAATGTTGCCCACTTGCATACCACTGGGAAGGAGGCTACGTGCCCCCGTACCATCTCTCTGGGACTGATACTGGGTACCCTCTCAAAGAAAAACAAACATAAATCATATTGAACCCAGAGTTCTTGTTGGTACGTTGTTGACACTTTGTCAACTGTCTCTTCATGCACATAAGCATGGTCATGCTCTAGTCGAAAATGTGTGCCTCCTGACACTGAATGGCACAATACATGTGTGCCTGGGAGGCCTGATGTAGGGTTGCAGATCCAGTAATATGCCCAATCAACAACAAGATCACTCGCAGAGAAAAACTAGTGATCTTATGAATCGTCACCAGAGAACCTACCTTCTCATTACTGGCCTCACAGTACATCCAGATATAATCCTTGATGTTGAAAGACCGAGGGGGAAATGTCCTCATATTGACTAGCTCCCCTCTCCTCGAGAGGTTAGTCAGGAAGTAAATATCCTTTGTCATGGGGGTCATCGACTGACCCTCTAGCATGAATGCCTCTGCATCTGGGTGTCAATAATCCACAAGATCATTGAGTAATATGGGTTGTGCCCTCATAAACAAACACTGGAAGAAATTCCATAGCCCGCATTGTTTTAGTGTGACGATGGTTGTAGGCTCCTCTTCGACCAAAATGTCAATATCATTGTGCTCCATCTCCCTCCAGTGGACATACATCTTGTTCCATGGAAAAATGGAGGAAGTTTAGTACTTGTATTTTTATTTTTCCAAGCTTACAAAGGTGTACATGGGATGTATTGGACACAGTCATTTATGTATGCGAGAAGATTTTTTTTGGCCTGAGCACATACATGGGTTATCCTTGGACATCCTGCATACATGCATGGTCGCTCTTTTTGGGAAAGCGTGCCCCCTCAAAAATTAAAACTAATTCACAAATGAAGTATGGAAATGAAAGAGGGATGATTTTGTACTTACTTGGTCCAAGTAGAAGTTCGTTTCATCCACTGAAGCTCCCAAAATCAATTCTTTTAACATAGGCGTTTTTCCTCCTTTTGGTTAATTTTCGAATTGCAATGGTAAAAATGAGTTGTCAGCTTCTATTTATAGACTTTTTTGGCCTTTTTTGCCACTTTTTGACCCCCTTTGTCATTTTTTCCTGGCTTGGTGATCACTTGATTCCATTTCTGAGTTTCTCATTGGACATTCCAGTACTCTTTTCCTTTTGGTTTGGTAATTTTTTTAGGGATGGGTCACTTTTTAGTATCCTTTGGTAAAAGTCGTTTTTCCAATTTTTTGCATATAAATTAGGATTTCATCTCCACTTTCCACATCTCATTGTCTTTTCCGCTTTTCCATAGGATCAACCCGATCGAAGTGCGATATGGAGCTGATCTAGAAGTTTCGTAATTAGGTGGTAGAGCCTACCTGTACATGGATTCCCTAGGTAGATCCTTGATGCATTTTGGCATCCATGCTGTCAGTAATGACTCTAGGCTCGGGAATCCTTGTTATTCCTGTCGTGATTATGAGATCAAGCCTCATTCGTTTGGTGCACCATCATTCTTTTCCTTACCCTCGGGACTTCCAAATGAACATGATTTGTTGTCTTTCAAGCTCGCTTCAAAATTCGAAAGCAACATCCGACGAGACTGTACTTATTCTTTTCGATCTTGTATGGATTAACTGAGAAAAGCAACCCCCTGGAGTCTTCTTTAAGCCCTTTTCAGACTCTATAAACATGAAAATATTACCGAGCGATCTTGTTTCCCTTCACACTGTTACATCTGTCCAACGGTAGTTTACCCCTTTTTCATTTCGAACGACTAATTTTATGAATAAAGGTATGATCTAGGAACTTCAGTTCGCTAGAAGAGTATTCTCAGGTGTAAGTTTAAACCTTTTTCGATCCTGAGGGTCTAAATCTTAGAAAAAGGAAAATTCTCTTTTGTTTTCGTTTATCACCTTTTTTGGGCCTTGGAGATTACTTACGAAAAAGGAACCCCCACAAAGTCCATAGTTAAGCTCTTTTCAGACTCCCTAAAATTGAAAATATCATCGAGTGACCTTGTTCCTTCACACTCATTAAATTGGTCTAAAAGAACATCTACTGGTATGATTTTACCCCTTTTCCATCCTGTAGATTATAACAGAAAAAGGTATGCGTCAGGAGATTCGTATTGTCGGGAGATTCATATCATTGAGAGAGTTCTCCTTAGTTACTTCTATACTTTTCCGGGCTAAGGAAACTAAACTCAGAAAAAGGTTGTGAGTCCATAGTTAATCTCTTTTCAGACTCCTTAAAATTGAAAATATTTCTGAGTGATCTTGTCTTTGTCACACTAGTTAAAATGGTTTTGAATAGACGTCTTTTCGGTGCAATTTTAACCCTTTTTTGAACTGACTAGACTATCTCTGAAAAAGGTACTCCTTGGAGTCTTCTTTTACATTTTTTTAGACTCTCTAAATGTGAAAAAACTATCAATATTACCTTATATGGCCTAGTAAAAATTACATAGAAGGGGTCTCATTGTGTCTTTCTTAATCACATTTGCATCTTTGCATATTTGGCATAATGTCACCTCCATGTTTCTCTCAACTGAACCTTTGAAGCATGCCTTATATGCAAGCCTTATAGCACTTCTTGCCTCTGCGACTTGACACCTTGACCCATAGAGGAATTTTCCCCTAGTGTCATTTTCCTACACATCTCTCCTTGCTTTGAGCATTAGTATGTTCCTTGCACTTGGAACTAGTATGCTTGCTTTCGACACTCGTTCCTCCTTTATAATGTAGCATTCTTTTATTCTTTTTCAAGCTCTTAAAAATTTGAAAAAGAAAAAAAAATCAAATATTCCAATAAAAGGGGATGGTAAATATCTATTCTTTTTCAATAGCACAGAGAGTCGCCCTTGGACAAAGCAAATCCTTTCATTTGTTCATCAATCATTGGTATATAGTATGACCTTAGGAATTTTTTCTCGCTACATAGATTTGTTTCCTCCTCTATTTGGTTACTCTTCCAAACACATGGAGAGTTTGCATTGCCTCCTGCATCGTGAACTTATGTCAATGTCATGTTCCCTGAGTCTGATAATCTTTCATGATTTTTTCCATAGGAAGTTTCACTCAACCTCAGTCGCCCTTTCTGCAGTTTGTCTCTTGACCTTCATGAGTCATCCATCCCGAGAGTTCCATCAAGTCTAGATTCAAAATCAACGAAGTTCTTTGCCTGGTCATCGAGATCCTCATGTGTTTTCGCGATGAGCCGTCAAAGACCTCAGGGTAGTGATTTATACACTCCCATTGTACTCCTACTTGATTTTTGAATATTTTGAAGTTGTTGCTCGAGTTATGAAGACCTCATCTCCAACCATCAGGTGTCACTAGCTTCTTGAATATGGATACTATACTTGTATATCTTCGACTGATTTTGAGATGTAGATCCGTTGTGTATTTCTCACATCTACACTTTATATAGTTATATGACATGGATTTTCAATGTATTTGATTGTAAACCATGATTTAATTCATCTCAAGCATGGGTATGACTACCTTGGAGAGACAATTGTTATTTTGCATATGGCACCTCTCGAAATCTGGTCTCGGGCTCACTCGATTTTGTACATTGGTGAAGATATTGTAATGTATTTTGGCCATCAGTTTCTCTTCTAACCTCACACATTAGGGGGCATATGTTATATCCCTAAAATTCCTTACTCATGCATACATGGCATTGGCCTTCTTTCTTGCATAATTTTCCAAAGCACTGCTGAGAAGCTTTTCTTAAAAAACCATTTTTTAGAAGATGTACGCACCCTACACCATTACATCCCACGTACATACACTTTCTGTACCACTACAACTAGTGTACATAAGCTTGTTGCACCATTACATCCCGCGTATACTTGCAAAAGTTGCAAAAAATAAAAATTTACAAGGAATCCATTGAAATTCATGGGATATTGGAAGTTTCCCAACTAGTCCACCTATTATACCTTGTCACCCAACCGAATAACCATCCTTTTGTCATATAAAAGGAGGTGTTGGGGTATCATTTTAAATCCAAGCATAAAAACAGTGAAACTCTTCCCAATTTCACTTCCCCTCCTTGCCCAAGATATTGCTTGCCTTTTGTGAGATATCCCCTTAGCATTCCCTCATCATCCCCTTCTTCCTCCATTCAACCCATTCCCTTCCATTGAGGTGATCAAAAGGTTGAGAGAAGAAGTCCATTCAAGGTTCACTTGGAGCATGGTAAAGAGGAGCCCAGACCAGGTTCACGGAATGGTGGAAGACACAGATTGTAAGTTGTAATCTTTGTATGATGAATAACAGAATAACATTTTCATATCCCAAATGATGATGTTTTAAGTATTTTTAATTGATTTATACTTATCATTTAATATCTAAACCTAACTCATGAATAGAATAGCATGTGTGTAGTCCTTGTTTTCCTATCTTTTGATATAGGTTAGCCTTGGGAGGAGACGTGCAGTCAGTGGAACTACCAAGATTGAGAAGATCATCACTAGACGTGGGATCAAAGGTATAGTTACCTGATCTCTTCTATTATTTATTTATTTACATTAGTTTTGGTATGTTTTGGGTAGAGTAAAATTGATTAACTTTTAGACGGTTATTCACTATGTCTACATCTTAAACCCTGGTGTAGTTAAAGGGGGGGTTTTCCCTCTAGCACCAAGTACACCAAAATACCAAAAGTACATTGAAATTATACAAGAAGACAAGAAATGCCTTCCAAGTACACCAAAAGACCAAAAGTGTCTTCCAAAAGTTTCCTTCCAATTATACAACAAGAAAATAAATTCCTTTCAAGTACACCATAAGACCAAAAGTGCCTTCTGATTATACTACAAGACAATAAATCCCTTCTAATTATACAACAAGACAAGAAATGTCTCCCAAGTACACCAAAAGACCAAACGTGCCTTCCAATTATACAACAAGACAAGAAATTCCTTTCAAGCACACCAAAATATCAAAGGTTCCTTTCAAAACTTACCTTCCAATTATACAACAAGACACAATTTTCCTTCCAAATACACAATAAGACAAAATTTTGCTTTTCATTGACAATTTTCTTCCAATTACACAAATTTGCCTACCAATTACACAACAAGACAAATTTTTCTTTCCAATGACACTAAAAAATAAAAAAGCATGTTTGTTTTTGTTTTTGCATGCATATACCATGATGGTGTTGCATTTTGGGGAGAGAAAGAGGATGATCATTGTGTCTGCATTATATTCTTGTCTAGAGAGAGAGAGAGAGAGAGAGAGAGAGAGAGAGAGAGAGAGGGGTAGAGAGAGAGGGAGAGTGTTAGAGGGGGTGAGAGAGGAGGGAATAGAGAGAGAGAGAGA
>ML784977.1:398088-421918 GCA_009831015.1 Picea engelmannii | reverse complement strand
GTGAGAGTGAGAGAGAGAGGGGGGGAGAGAGTTAAATTTTGAGGGACACATCTCACGTGAGAGATTCCGTCAAAGGAAATACACAAACATGCCCCATTTTTCTCTTAATATATCAACTAAATTCACCACCACAGGTTGTATAATGAATAGTATTTACAAAGATTCTTGTTGAATTTATGGTGCTATCAACTTTATTTTTGGTTATATATAGTCTATATATTTTTAGATTTCTCACGGAGATTAGCATTCAAAGTTAGAGAGAGGTAAAGAGAGAGGGAATGGAAGGAGAGAGAGAGAGAAGGGCCGNGAGGGAGAGGGGGGGAGAGAGAGATAAGGAAACAAATATAAACTTAGGCATAAGAGAGCACACACATTCATTCATGCGCGTTCTTAGAGAGCATGCACATTTTTAGGAGGACATGCATGTTCCTAGAGCATGTGCACATTCTTAGGAGCACATGCATGTTCCTTCCATTTCAATTTTTTGGGGGTGTGAATGACAACTCTAGCATATGTGTCTGCTGATTTGGTTGCCTCATATCTAGGTTCGGAATGAAAAACACAAATCCGTTGTTGATGAAACTACAGACACAGATAGAGTAAGCTATGTAGATTCCAAATATATAATTTCTTTTAGAAATTAATATTGTTTACTATTTTAAATCTATTTTTGTCTCGATATATATTAGAATCCTAAAATAGATACATCTTTTATTTCTGCTATAACTTTTTATCAGCTTAACCATTTTGAAAATAAGTTATACACTGCACTACAAGAGACCGAGATCTACAATCTAAAAAAAATTGTTTGATAATGTTAGGACCCTCATAGCCTCCACTAACAGAAGGATTTGTAATTTAAATGATATATTTACTTTCATAATATATATATATCAAAAAGAAAAAAAGCATAACTTTTATTAAAAGAAATAAAAATTACATTTTGAAGAATGCATAAAGAGAGCATGCATTTAGTCTAGAATAGCTTTCATCCCATTGAGGAAGGAAAGCATAAAAAAATATGGCCCTCCAAAAGCGGCCTCGGAACATATAAAGTCAACACAGATAATAGCTACCAATCACATTCAATAGCATGAAAGTAAAGCATGTCAAAAGAGAACCTGGACGGACCAGGCATGAGCAGAAAAAAAAAAAATCTTCAAGAATAGGATCCAAAGGGACCATAAGAGAGCTTGCAACCACTGAGGAGGAAAACCTCCACTCCACACCACAGACCCGAAGAGGAGGCAGGGAATCCCGATCACCAAGACCACCGAGAAAACCCTGACATTGCATCAAGCCCTGAACATACCAGCAGGGATGGATTGGTGAGGACCAAACCCTCAAAAATATCTCCACACACACTAGAGGTTGAAGAGATAGTGGAATAGAATCTTGTTGTCGACATAATAGGCTTCAAATATCAGATCTGAAAAGACAATCCAAGGAATAATAGAAAAAACGACGCACATAAAACCAGATCTGAAGAGAAAACCCACAAACACGTCGGTCGGCTCATCCGAAGAAAACCGAGACCTCAACAATCAAGAGGTCAGATCAAGAACCTATAATGGAGTCCACATAAAGACTCGTGACCTCTAAAAAACGTAGCCAAACTGGGAGGAAAAAATCACCGAGAGGCTCCAAAACAAGCAGATCCACCCACTGAAAGGCACAACCAGTTTCCTGAAGCAACATATCTGCTCTGAAACTTCCATAAAACCCACGGCAAGTGGTTGCATGAAACCCTGACACCTTCAAAACAAAAGAAGAAAAAATATTCAGCGATTGCACCCAGAACCGAGGCCACCTTTACCCCACTGCCACCGAGAAGGGGAATATAGTCACGAAAATTCCACAGAAAGGGAGAGGGGTCTACAACTGAGGAAACCCTAGCCTCATACCCCCTAGATATATATATATTGAAAAAATACCCATCACTAGAACAATGGGTTCTCTACAATCATGCAAAAGGTTTTAAGGAAATTTCATCATTAAGGTACTCAATACCTGCACTAATAGAGACATACATTATATTTTTCTTGAAAAATAACATAGCACTGCTAGAAAAACTCAAATTTCATGGAGTTATTCACAATTTCTATAAATAAAATTTATATATTCGGAAAACTAATTCAATTTCCTGCATTTTATCTTTTTACACTATATTCAAATTCATTGTAAAAGTAACTTCAATAATCCCTCCATGTTAACATATTGTTGTTTTTTCATGTTTTCATTGCCACTAAGGCTTCATGAGAGACCATCATTAGCTTGCACCCACCCATATATTAAATCAAATTTAATTTTACATTAAAATATTAAATAAAACTAATTAACATCTTAGCTTTTATACAATACCATCTTAGATCCATACTAACCCATGATATATCATGTGTGGAGGGGTTCAAATTATTCAAGGTGAAAAACTTTCATCAAGTTTTTTCAATCTAAAAATAGTTTTTACCTAGAGGAACTTGATCTCTCTTTTATCATAATCATAATAGATCCAATGTTAAGATGGAATTGTGTGTGTGTGTGTGTGTGTGTGTGTGAGAGAGAGAGAGAGAGAGAGAGATGTCAACTCCATGTTGAACAAGGAAATAATTGCATATCTCCATGATATTAAGCAACACATCACTGAAATATTTTAACTATTAGAACTTTTTTACTCTCAATATATATATATATATATATATTTGATTATGAAATATTTTATTTATGGTTTAACATTGAATTTTGTTTTTAAACACCCTGTGTCAAGTCCATTTATGTAATAAAGGAATTACACATCTCCCTCATAATGGGATGTAGAAAGCACCTATTGATGAAATAGAAAAAAAAATAGTTTCAATATGTGTGTGTGTGTGTGTGTAAAGTTGATATAAATATATTTTATGTAAAATGGACACTGAAATATATGTTTTTTTAAATGTAACATGTCAAATCCACATTGAGAAAGGAATCACAATTAAAATTTAAAGAGAGAAAACTAAAATATATTTTTTGAAAAAAAAAATCTTCTAAAATCTAAAGTTTTTTCTACAATGTTGAATGAATTCTCTAATAATTGTTTGTGACATTTGACCACTAAAGTCAAGTGTACATACCCTACCCTCATTTTGATCCAGATTATTTTGAGAATGACATGAAGACAAAAATATAACAGAGACATAACAAGGAGATACACAAAGATATTGCAAAGAACATAGTAATACAGTAAAACTGTAAAACTCATATTCTATTAATGAATATATGGAATACAAAGGAGAGTAAAATGCAAAGCACACAAGCTAGTTATAATGGTGGTATCTATCTCTAAAGAGAGATGTGTCGGCTATGAAGTTGATTACAATGAAACTCCAAAATCATTTTTAACATAAAGAATAAATGAGAAAACCCTAAACATCCAAAACCCTAACCCAAGAAGATGAAACACCAAAAGGTTTGTGGGCCCCGATGGGGGTAGTTGATACGTCAACTTCTTGAGGGTGAAACTTTTGCATACAATATCCATTTGGGGTGCTCGATAACCTATATAAAAGGTCTAGCCAAGGAGTACACATTCTAAGTGGACCAATAACCCCAACATGGATTTATTGGGCACTTCCAAGTCAAAAAAATGTCGTTTAGGGCCACAAAATGGCCCTGGGATTTTGGGACCCGAAAAAATGTAGAAAAACTTCCAAGACATAAATTGTAATTTGAGATAGTGGAATAGGTGGGTTGCCACCAATGTCCACCTAGATCATTCCTCCCCCCTTAGTAATAAATGGTCTCCATTGCATCAATTTCTTCCATTATATGGGGAAACGTCTGTTGAATCTTACTCCCGATGAGACACATTCCCCGATGAAGAAACTTACCTACTTTGACGACCCGATAGAGTTGGATGTCCTGCTGGAAGGTTCCCTTCTTATTGGTCTCCATGATTCGATAAATTATATCCTATTCAATTCCGTCAGGATTGAGTTCTGTAGGGGCCAAGTGCTCGGTCACATCTGAAGTGTCTAGGAGAGGTGGAAATATGGTCGAAGCAACTCCACATTAAATACTAGGTGCAAGCAAGGGAAAGGAGGAATACTTAATTCAAAAGAGTTCCCACCCACAACCTTGGTGATGGTGTAATTCCCTTATCGAAGTGGGCGTAGTTTCCAATGGGGTCAAGTCTGTAAATTTAACCATACCTTATCTCCCACCTGAAACTTGTGTGGTACCCAATGTTGATTGTGGTGTTTCTTGTACTTGGTATTGGCTTTTTGCAAAATATCATGAACTTTTTGTTGGATGTGTTGGATTCGATCAAAAAAATCGGTTGCTCGATCAACATTGATATGAGCATGGGAGGACTCTTCCTATCCAACTTCAATAGACAGAGCTACGTCAATGGGGACCAATGGTAGGAACCCCAAGCATACTTGACAAGTGTTTGTGGCCAATAGCAATGTGGAGGGATCTCTTGTAGATATGTTGAACATAAGGAAGGATTTCATCCCATGTGCATGGATTTTTGGAATTGTACATCCTTAGGATATGGACAATCATCTCGTTGACTACCTCTATTTCTCCATTAGTCTGTGGGTGGAAGGAAATCAATTTGGTTAGCTTGGTGCCCATCATTGACCATAGGCTAGACCAAAAAGTACTCAAGAACCTACTTTCTCGACCTAAGATAATGGTTCGTGGGAGCCCAAAATGAACTCAAACATGTTCAAAGAAAAACTTAGCGGTGGCCTCGGGTGTGATGCTCTTATTGCACGGTGCCAAAATGACCATCTTAGAGAATCAATCAACAACCACAAAGACACAGTAATTCTCATGCTTGGTTGAAGGAAGACCAAACATGTAATCCTAGAGATGTGTTAGCAAGGCCTATCTGGAGTAGGAAGAATGGTGTATAGCCCTTGTTTTTTGATGGAAATCTTGGAAATGGTGCATGAAGTGTAAGATCTGATGTACTTGTGGACATATTGTCGAATATTTGGTCAATTAAAATTATTTTATAGTACCACCATTGTTTTTTCTACACCAAAATTTCTTGCTCCCCGACTCTAATGAGATTCTAAGATTAGCTTTGAATGCTCACTTGAAGGAACACAAAGATGGCTTAGATGGAATAACGATCCATCCTATATATGAAAGTATAGAATTATTTTTCCTGTGCTCAATGTATGATAGGAAACAACAAAGTCAGAGTCAGTATTCTATAATTTTGGCCAGCTAGATGTATCATTCCCATAGGAGTTAAGAAATGTGGTTAGTGCCACAATCGAGGGTCGACTAAGGCAATATGCAACATGGTTGTTACTTCCCTTCTTGTACTTTATGTTCAAGTGGAATTGTTGCAGGTATGTGGACCACTTCTGATGGCGGTCTACATGAATTGCAGATGCCTTTGATCAGTGTGGATGATCATTTCCTTCTCCAGAATGTAATGCTTCCACTATCAACATGTTTGCACAATGGAGTACATATATTTGTCGTAAGTGGTGTATATGCGAACAAAATCAGATATTGTTTCACTGTGATAGGATACCAGATGCCCATGTTGAGTGAGGATTGCACCAATAAAATAATCTAAATCATGTGTCACAATCTCAAATGGTTGTTGCAGGTCTAGCAGAAGAAGGATTGGTGTTGAGCAGAGGTGGAATTTCAAATCCTCAAATTCTTTCTGTTGGGATGAAACTCACAAAAAAAATTCCTTTGCTCCACCCTTGGTCACTTGGCTCAAAGACCAAGTGATATGAGAGAACCCCAACAAAAACCATCAGTATAAGTTGGCAAGGATCAAGAACCTGCGAAGCTCGGTCATTGAATTTGAGGCAGGTCAATCGCGGATGACTTGGATCTTGTCTGGATCCACATGCACACCCTGCTCATCCATGATGTATCCCAAATATTAGATTCTTTGCATGTTGAAGGAAGACTTCTCCAAATTGGCATATAACTTGTGTTGTCACAAGGTGCCCAAGGCTTTTTGAATATGCTTCAAATGTTCCTCTCAAGTTTTGTTGAAGATGAGGATGTCATCTAGATATACGACCACAAAGGAGTTTTTGAATGACAGTAATATGTCATCTATCACCCACATGAATGTGGTCAGGGAATTATTCAATCCGAAAGGAATGACCAACCACTCTAAGAGACCTTCTTTAGACTTGAAGGTTGTATTTCATACATCAGTTTGTGCAATCAACACCTGGTGGTAGCCTGACTTTAGATCAATCTTACTGAAAAACTTGGCTCCCTTGAGTTGATCAAGAATATCATCAATATGGGGGATTGGGTACTGGTTCTTGATGGTGATCTTGTTTAGGACTCTATAATCAATACAATGTCTCCATGTCCCATCCTTCTTATGTACTAGGAAAATTGGGCTCCTGCAAGGTGAGAATATTAGTCTGATGTGGACCTTTAGAATTAGCTCTTGGATTTGACATTTGATTTCTTCATTCTCCATGACATAACACATGTACACAGGGTTTTTTGGAAGAGGATCATTAGGTGTCAAATCTATTGTGTGCTTTACTTGATAATGGATAGGCACCCCAGTAGGTGAGGAAAATATGTCTTTGTTTTCTTCTACTATCTTGTCCACCTATTTTTGTTCTATAGAGAGACCTTGTGCATAATTTTTTGCGGTTGCAGTGACCTTCATTCACCTTCTGACTGAAAAATAAAGAGGAAAAAACTCATGGTTTGAGACACCACCTTTTTTCACTGCTTTGGAGAGATCAAAGAGACTGCAGTACTTGGGACTTCCTTCGGTACCCTATAAAGTTGATCTCCCAAATTAATAATGACACTATGGGGCCTAGATTCATAAACAACATGAAGCTTCCACATATATGGTTGTCCTAAAAAACCATCACAAACTTCAAGGCGGGGGGGGCGGGGGGGAATCACACAATACCTCTTCTTTGAAGGGTATGTCATAGTGCAAGTGATATTGTTGGTTGATGCAGATGTCTTGTCCATTGATCCAACCAATGGTGTATGTATGAGGATGTGTCATTGTTGTCATGTTCAAATTCTTGAAAACCTTTGTTGATATTAGGCTCTTCTAGATATCGTTGTCAACAATGAAATGGAGTGGGGTATCCTTCACCCACATCTATGAGTGGAAGAGGCACTCCCCTTCTTCAAATTCATATGGTTCCTCTGGGTGGAATTTTTTTGGTAGCTATGGTGACATTGGGTTCTACGTCAATGATCCATTTTCGCTTTTTCGGTTCTGAATCAGAGTCTGATTCAACATCCAAACCTGAGGCTTTTCTCTCAGCCACCAATGATTGTTTGGAGCAACATTCATCAATATTGTGCCAAAGTATTTTGTCGAACTCACACCACTCTCTAGTGTCCTTCAACTTCCCATTGCCATTCTTTGTTGGTAGCTTGGAGTGTTTGTCCTAGGACTGGCCATCCTTGCTCTGTCCTTTTCCCTGGGAGTTAGGGCCACCCTTACCATACTTCGACTGTTGCAAATTTACAGACTTGAATGATCCAAAAAGATCTTTCAATGACAATGGTTTAGTTTTAAAGAATGATTTATTTTACCATTTAGGAAATTAATGAAAGAGGAAGAATTAAAGATTCAAAATGGCATCCATATAAACATATACAGACTTGGAAATAAGCATGAAGAACAACAAACCATAAACACCAAAATGATAACGGAGTTCAGCAATCTCACCTACGTCTCCAGGGCTTTGTCTCAGTGGGTGAGGCTTTCTTATTTCTGTTTGAAGCTTCAAAAGTAAATCATAACAATGACAAAAGGATTACAAACTGGTCTGGTTGTGTTTTGTTAGATCTCAAAATTGGATCTCGGGACCAAAATGGGTCCAAGAAGGCCTAAAAATCAAAGTTCTCAGAATGGATTCAAAATGAATGTGTGCATATACCTCATCGATATGAACCCAACACAACTTGAATGGGCTCAAATGAACGTCGTATGATAAATATATCGCGTTCTTCGTTTTTTTTCAAACATGCAAAAATTAATGGCTATGCAGTCCGTACAGTGTTGACATGGAAGTTGGTTGTACAGGTCGTACGGACATACAATGATGTGGTAGGTACAATGGCACTGACTGGGTAGACACATAGGCTGGAAGGTGGTTGAATCAGTGTGTGACACATGGCACCACTACAAGGGTGACACATGGCACGAGTTGACATGGCAAGGTTCGTACGACACATGGCACTAACTGGACTGGCAGTTGACGTGGACATGTGTTTATGTGGGTAGGTGCAGTCATGGTCGAATAATTTCTTGACACATAGCAGATAGTGGGAGAATGCAATGGTGCCACATGGACTAGTCTTGGGTTGCCACATGGTACCCCTCCATTGGTCATTGTGGTAAAAGTGTATGGACTCCCGGAGAGTCAAACCCGTGACCTTCGGGCATGGGGGGGATGACTTGGCAGGGTCGGGCTACCAGCCCGCCCTCATGGTATATCTTAACCCTATACCGTGCCACATATATTTAAGTTTGAATGGAGTATTGGGTGGCAGACAAAAGGGTTGGGGCCTAGCCCCAGCCCCGGTGTGTCGCATAAGACCTTACCATATGAACCTATGCTCTATCATTGGCGTGGACTGTGGTATAGCTCCAAATCTCTGATGCACACTCCATGGAACATAACCACGAGACCGCACTCATATATTTGTTGGTGCAAATATTTGGAGCTAGCCCCCAGTTCTCGCTACATTGCATATGACCCGTATCTATTGTTAGCACAGATGTATATGGATAGAGCCCAGTCGGTCGGACTAGCCCGTCGACCAAGGCTCTAGGAACCAGGTGCCAACAAACCATTCAGAGTGTGTGTAGAATAGAGGATAGGGCCACATGGCCACACATGCGATCGAGGGCCGAATATTGGGGACTAAAGACCATGCGCTAGTGCGCCAGCTAGCTCAGGGCCACATGGAGAGTGCACATGTGATCAGGAGCCCGAGGAAAAGGGGCTACGCCCGATTTATGCCAAGAAAGTGGGTTTTAAACTTTATTTTATGATTTTAATTGGATTTTTTAGCCAATTCTGGAGATTTAGTCCATTTTTGGAGGATCTTGGGCCCTTTTTTAGGCCAGATCTTAGGGAAAAGTTGGGAGTTTGTTGCAAAATTCAATTCTATATAAACCATAGGTTCTTGAAGCCATGGGAGGGAGGTGGAGAATAGGTAAATGATGAATAATTTTAAAGCCAAAGCCATTTTTATGTAGGGAAGCCATTGAGGAGAGCACCTTGTGCGCCATTTCTGGGAGCTCCAGTCATCCGTTTTCAGTGCCGTCAGTTTTGTTGGGTTCTTGAGATATGGAAGAACACAACCAGATCAGTTTGTAATCCTTTTGGCACTATTCTGATGTACTTTTGAATCTTTGAACATAAATAAGAAAGCATCACCCACTGAGACAAAGGCCCAAAGATGTAGGCAAGATTGCTAAACTTCATTATCACTTTGGTGTTTATGTTTTGTTGTTCTTCATGCGTATTTCCATATCTTTATATGTTTATATGGATTCCATGTTGAATCTTTAATTCTTCCTTTTTCATTAATTTCCTAAATGGTAAAATAACTCATGCTTTAAAACTCAACCATTGTCATTAAAAGATCTTTTCAGATCACTGAACTCCCACTTGTTCTACTTCTTAAATTTATGCTCAATTTTGATAGAATATTGATAAGAAGCTTCCAATGATTAGATTTCCAGAAACTCCATTTCGGTTTGGATGTACCTGTGTAGAGCCCCACGATATTTTAGAACCAGATGTCACTCAGAGTCTTTTATACCCATCTTGGTGCACAATGTATGGAAGGTATTTGTGAACTCCGACACTATTTGGCCTCTCTCTTGACATAGTGTGTTCCATCTCATGTACTGGTCGTTACAGTTTCCAACATGGTAATATTGTTCCTTGAAGGAATCAATAAAATCCACCCAAGTGGGTCCTCGCCCAAAAAATGTAGACTCGTCCTCGACATGTTTCTCAAGTCTCCCACCAATCTCTAACATGGGGCATGAACTAACAATGACAAGGAGTAGACTTCTCTGATACCACGGATCCATATTATTCTGAGAATGACATGAAGCCATAAATATAATAGAGATATAACAAGGAGATACACAAATATATTGCAAGGAACACAATAATACACTAAAATAGTAAAACTCAGATTCTATTAATGACTATCTAGAATAAAAAAGATTGTAAAATACAAAGCACACAAGCTAGCTAGAATTGGGGCACTACCAAGTAAAACAAAATGTCATTTAGGGCCTCAAAACATCCTCAAAAGTTTGGGAATTGAAAAACTGTATAAAAACTACCAAGATGGAAACTATAATTTGAGCCAATTGAATAGGTGGGAGGCCATTGATGTCCACTTGGATCACCTTAGGATTTGAACCAGTGACCTCCTAAGAGGAAACACACATTCTTAACCATTATACCCACTCTATATAAATAAACAAACTAATTTAAGAAGAAAAATAGAGTATAATTGATGTACTATACAACAATGTAAGATCCCCTTCTTAGCTATTGATATATTTTTGTGTTTATTGTGTTTCGTCTCTTTCTCCCAAGACAATTTTACAAGAGAGTTGCACACAAATGGATTTTTATTACATTCGGCATTGAAAAAAAAATAATCGTTACATTTAATGAAATTGATAACATTCTCATTCAATCTGTAAAAATAGAAATAAACTCAGTAATACAATCCCCTGACCTGTGAAAACCCCCACTTGGGTAGCCTTTAATATACTGGAATGACCCCCTTTGAGACATCATGAAAACAATGATTTGGCATGATTTTAATGAGAAAAGTAGAGGAGATTAACAACAGTATGATATGCATTGAAACGACTCCCCTTCTATGATCCCCACACACTGAAATAATTGATATGACCCCTTTAGATCCCCACAATAAGTAATACATGGCATGCCCCCATCTTTCTGACTCTCACAAGCTGCAATAAATGGGACGGATCTTCTTTAAGACCCCCACGATCTACATATAAATGGTCCAACCTTCCTTTTTTGCTCCCACGGGCTATAAATAATGGTACGACCTCCCTTGGTTCTCCCCACAAACTGTAAATAATAGTACGATCTCCACAAAGCACCCACAATTTGAAAAACGGATGCTTCTTCCTTCTTCAACAATGAATCTCTATGAGAGATTTGAATGATCTCTCCAACTGAGTCGCTAGGGTGGATCAGTCTCACCACCGAACCCAATCGCTCAAGGGTTTCAGTCCCAAATCCAAAAGGCTTCAAGAGCTCTCCAAATCGATTTGAGGAAAATAATAAGTAATGAATGGGAATTAAGTGAATTTGTAAAATCTCTCTTTAATATTTCCCCAAAGTCACTTTATATTGTCCTTTACTTTTATTATTCAACATCACATTTAAATGTTGTTTTTTTCGCGAGGAGAAATTAAATAATTAAATAATTAATTCCCTTACACCGACTATAGCCCACGAGAACTAAATAGGTTATTTATTCCTCCTGGAGTGATCACTAGGAAAAATGCATTACAGGAATGAATTATCTAATACATTTTTGTGTTATTTGACTGTTAAAGTCAGCTGTACATACCCTACATGCCTATGAATTTGAACCTGTGACCACCTAAAAGGAAACACATGTTCTTAACCATTATATCCACTCTATATATTAAATAAACAAACTAAATTAAGAAGAAAAATAGAGAGCATAATTGGTGTACCATACAACAACTACATGATAATGATTAAAAATTAAGAGTGATAAATTTGACAATATTTTCCTTTTTAGTATTTGCCTCGACAAGGAGTATATTTTTCACTTTTCTATCAAATATCTTTGACTGTTTTCAAATATCTTTGATTGTCTATTAGTTCACCCATTTTGTAAAGCATATTTGTCTATTAGTTTATCCATTTTGTAAAACATATCCTAATGTATTTTCTGTCAAATCTCTTTGAGTATTGTCATTTTTAGTATAGTCAAATCTCTTCGAGTGTTTATTAGTTCACCCAATTTGTAAAATATATCCCAATGTGTTTAAAAACTATATTAACTTTGAATATTTTGAAAAAATAATGTTTTATTTTTATTTTTGAAATTATAATTTATTTTCTATATATATACAAAATGTATGCATAATTTCTCGCACTCACATTTATAATATTTATAACATTAAAGAGTGATGCTTAATATTCAATAACAAGCATGCATAATTTCTCATACTGATATGTATAATATTTATAATATTAATCAATTATGCTTATTCTTCAATATTTTGTAATGTACAAAGTCCCTAATTGTAGTCGATGCTCAACTCAACTCACTACAGTTGATGCTCTATTCATGCTCTATTAGGCTCACCACCTCTTTACCACCTATGATTACATTACATATAAAGATGTCTAAATAAAAGCTCACTGAAATTCTCCAAAGCACTCGACATGTTGAAATCCTATGGGAGGTTGCCTTTACATGCTATATAGGTGTACCTATTGGATTCATGTAGTTTAAATGTAAATTTATGTGGGTTTCAATATAAATTTATGCATAAGAATGAAACAAAATTCGAATTTTCTTTCGGCCAAAAAAACTCCATTTTCTTTCTGCAAAAAAATTGTTATGGAGAGATGTGTAAAATTAGAAGGAAAATCAACCAATTAATTGTCACAGTGTAAAAGTATATTAACCAGGTTAAAGAACATTTCAAGTGTCCCATGAGAGACACGACTCTTTCAATCATTTATATGTAACAAACTAATTGGAAAAAAATTCAATGAGGGTAATGAAAAATGAGTAAAAATAAAAACCATTGGAATGAGGAAAAAAACATTGAAATCCCTCTCATATTCAGCACTAGGAAGAAGCAAAGAAAAACTTCTACATGTTAAATTAAAAAAAATAAAAAACTGTGCACACATAAAAACTAGGAGAATTCGAGAAAATACACATAGACAAACTTTAGCACATTTTTTTTATTTTTTATTTTCAAAATGAAAAATTACTTCTCAATCATGAAGAATAACATCCTTAGACATAGGTGGGTGTTCAAGGGGCCTCTGTGCGAGTTCATTTTCATTTATTCCCCTTTCCCCCCAAACCCTAAGGTTTTAGGTCTTGACAATAGTATAGGGTTCGAGTCCAACTACCATAAACTATACTAGTATTTTTCATCTCTCTTCATTAAAATCTCACGCAACCCTTTGCAGTTCATGGCCCCCTGTTCAAGTATCAATGGATGATACTTTAACCCTGGTTCCATTAAAAATATGAGCTAAAGGTGCCAAATATGCGGAGGCCTTAACCATGAGTTAAATGAGGGATCCTACATGTTGGACTTCAAGCATGCAAACATAATTCACGAACATAGATAAAATAGAGAAATACAAAACATCACTCACAACACAACAAATATGAACATAAAGTGGGGCATTGGTAATATTTATTGATTATCCAACAATGGATAATTGGATACAAGTTTCAAGATGCTCCTCACAGTTTCTTCATTTAAATAAGAGATTCTCAAGTGTTTTCAGGAATATGGAAATCCAAATGATTGAGAAACCTCCACTCAAACAAATGTAACTACAAAGTGTGTTGACACAACCCAAACATATCCATCCTGACAACAATTTCCCGATACCTTTCCCAACGAATAAAATGTCACCTTCCTTCAAGCCAAGAGAAGCCAAACACCACCACAAATTCTCTAACAATATTGGTT
Organism: Picea engelmannii; assembly: GCA_009831015.1. Lineage (NCBI taxonomy): Eukaryota > Viridiplantae > Streptophyta > Pinopsida > Pinales > Pinaceae > Picea > Picea engelmannii. The sequence goes on along the minus strand of ML784977.1, from coordinate 408,168 downwards.
ACATGAACATTTCCGCACAGTTTTCTCCAGTATGGACCACTCCACCTCCACTAAATCAACATAGCCACAAAATAAATCACTGCAACCACTGTAGGTGATACTTGTGCTTCTCAGATACCGAAGCACCCATTTCCATGCCATTTACCTAGTTTCTGCATGTTTCCACTGACAACACCAACTGTTGCATGTGAAATATTTGAACATTCATGTCGCAAACATCAACTTGCCTACTATATTGTACATGAAACATATAATCCTTTTCTTCCTTACTACCAAGACAAAAGCTTGAAGAAAGTTTACAATGGAAAGCTAAGGAGATATTTACCAGTTTCACAATGTTCACATTGAACCTCATCAATATAGACTCGTGACAATGAAAACATACCATTTTTCCCGTCACTATGTACTTCTATGCCCAAGATTTGTTTTGTTGCTCCTAGATCCTTCATCAAAAGTCCTATCCAAGTGATCCTTTAACCTGCTGATCTCAACCATGTTTTGCTTGCATCAATCCTATCATCAACATCACACCAAGATAATGAATATGCCATAAACAAAATGATCATACTCACTTCTTAAGAAAGTTTGGTTGACCATGAAGGAATCATCCATCTTGTACCATTGCTTGAGTACCTTTAGGCCATACAATGATTCCTTGAGTTTGCATACAAATCTCCCTTTGTGATCTTGAACAATTTTTTATTGTTCCATGTACATATCTCTATTAATGATTATTTAAGGATAGTAGGATTCCACAATCTATATCCCTTATCTCCATCACTATAACCAATAGAGATATACTTCCTTGACCAAATGTGACCAAGCCAACCAAGTGATTCTTCAACTCTCACCTCTAGGATAATTTCAATGGAGTATGCAATCCATGGGCTCTAAACCACGAGCTACCAAAAAAATGTGCTCGAAACCATGACTCTTGACCTAACTTTCCTCCCATGACCAAAACCACCCAAACGTCTCTCAAATTCAAGGTATATGGGAATGTTGCATGCTCCCCTCTATCACCTAGGTCATCTAGACTTTACTAGTGACATTTCAAAATTGGGGTACGCATGCCTAACCAGGTCTTACATTTATATGCCCATTTACATTAAAATAATTCCACCTCAAACTTTGCATTCAATACTTTCACCATTAATTCTATTGAGTAGTCATGTCAACACTCTGCTTCCATGCTTAACTTTCCATCATCACCATCATATCCTTTCGACGACCGAATCTTTGATTCTACGTAGATGTAAATCATACGATTGTTGGAATTCATTCTGGATCTTTCTGATACACAGAGGAAATTCATCTAATCTCTTTCTCTGTTTCTTAGCATTGTTTTCTTCAACTTTTCCCATAATCGATTTGAATCCATGACCACAAACATCGAACACCACTACGTACTTTGATCTGGTTGTGTGTCTCTTAACCATAGATCTTCCCAACCTCCTTCTCCCTCTACACGTGCGATCCACTTGACCTCGGCTCTCATAGACCATAACTCAACCTTTCTATGATACCACTTATTGGGATTGGGCGACCTCCAAACTAGAGTTAGTGAACATAGAAAAGATAACACAACAAACAACACACACAAAACAAAGATGAATATAACACAAAAAACAACACACACATAAGTCTCAAGAAGATCCTCATGGGATTCTTCATTTAAAGAGGATATTCTCAAGCGTTTCCAGGCATATGGAAAGTCAAATTCTTGAGAAACCTCTGCCCAAACGAATGTAACTACATGGTGTGTTGTCACAATCAACACTATGGTGAAAAATAAAATGTGTTGATTCCTCCTTCACTACCAACTATGGAATTATTCTTGACTTCATCTTACTTGCCACCGATCATACTTTGCAAGTTTTCTTATATGATCTTGGAATTCCTTCAAGCACAGAACCCCATTTGGCCTTTTTCACTGAAATCTCTCTCCCAACCAAGATGAATGAAGGGTAGCTAGCAACTTGTTAAGTAGGATTCTAGCTTTGCAGGCTAGCCAGATCTTCAACAAGACCTTTAACACTTTGCAGGGAACTCGACACTATAAAACATTTTATTTTTTTATCTAGGTGCTAGATCGTGCTCTGAGCCCATTGAAGAAATAAACTCTTCTTTCTAGTTGATTCACCGGATAGAGCACACCATAGTCCAACTCACTGGATAGAGAACACCATAGTCCAACACGTTGTAGCCTTCCCTGCATTATGTCCTCCAAATATTCACGAGAAACCTCATACTTCCTCTAGCCAAACAGAGTTCGTCCTTTCCTATAGATCACTTTGAAATGGCCAAGATCTATCCGCAACACCTCAAAATCCCTTCTTTACCATGGAATATCTCCACCATTTTGTATATCTCCACTATTTGGTTAGCAATGTTGGGAAGGGCCTCCTTACCTTTAGAAAACATAGGAACGCATCGTTTCAACACATCTCTTCTTGACCCACTTGGGAAAGAGTTTCCTGCAACATAAATTTCCTTCCAACCAAATATGAATCTAAACCTAACTCAAATAAAATATCTGCATGTGTCTTACACTTACGAAGTAAGAAGTCACTCGCTCGATGATGAGTTGCGCAACTTTCGTGATAAAAAATTCCCATGACTACATAAATCAATCTATATGTTTATAAATCAATCTATATGTTTGAAACTATGAAACTTTTGTAGGAAGTTATTTTAAATTTCTCACCTTACTTTCATATTTGGTCATACTCTCTTGGAGTATGATGTATTTCAAAATGTAACCATTGGCTTTTTATTTTAACTTGAAGGATAAGACTCCCTATAAATTCATTAGTAAATAATTGGTATATTTATTATGAAGTGGAAATAATATTTAGAAATAACATACTATTTTTAAAATATTAACTTTATTTTAAAATGTAGGTAAGATTTAAATATTAACTTTATAACTAATATTTATTTTACATTGTTTCTTAATATATATACATGACCTTCTACTAATACTATAATGCACACTTAAAATAAATAAATTATTCAAACAACTTTTATTTAATCATAGGTGTGATGTCCCAACAGCGTGTCTTACGATTGTGCACCTCTTAAGGGCGTGCAACACTGTAATGTTTCACGCTTGGTTTCTTGGAAACACCAAGGTTACTTCGTCTAGACTACGCCTCTAAACCTATATCATATTGATACTCTATTCTAGGCTACCAGCAAGTCATACTCCTACTCTAGTGCAACTCTTGTATACTTAGGCATTCGTTAACTACTTTAACACTTAGTCATTTTTAAGCATACATCCAAGAAAATGAGAAGCCAAGAGAACAACAATGAAACAAACAAGAGAAACATAGATATGGTGCAGGTGGAACAAACCGTGCCTAACGCCCGGCTAGGTCTTTGTTATTGCAGAACAATTATGACATGAGAACTATCGGCTCGGTTTACAACTTTGGAAGAGTCAAACAACTCGCCTCACCTCACCAAGGCATTCATGAATAGATATGTCACCACAAGACTCTCTGTCGCAACAATCTCTGTAACCACCTACGGTGCAGCTCAGACGTGTCCTCAACTGTCAACTTGGTGTCTCTTTGTTTCTGCAAACTCTGCCTCTTCATTTCCACAGAATTCACCAATTTCGATTCTTCCTCACACATGCCACCAACAGACCTACATTTCCAAACTTAGCCAAAATCGGCCCAAGAGAAGCTTTCCCATATTTTTCCAACGAATCAACCTCAATACAACACAATTCCTCCCAATGTGGAGCGACTTGGCTCCTTGAGGTAGCTACCTCCCTTCGATTGCTTAAGAACTACAGAGCTCTTGCTCTCCTTGTCCTCAAGTTCTTTCTAAAACTTCTCTTCCTTGGTTACACACCCTTGCTCTCTTATAGGCTCTCCAAAGGTCACCATCTTCAATTGTCGTGTCCTTTGGGGGTGTTGCGCCCCTTCATGTACCCATGTCCAAATGAATCATCACACCTCTTCGCGGACCTGGTTGTCCAAATAAACCCATGTGCTCGTCAACAATCGTGCCCCTTGGGACTGACACACCCAAATCTTGGTGTGCCCGTCATACCGACGTGCCCCATCCATCTAACCGACTCGATGTATTGGACGTGCACGATCCTTAGGTGTGTCGGGCCGATTCTTCTAAGTGCACCACCCATGCCTTAGCCAATTTTACGTTGTTTATTGAGTGCCCAAGTTTTTCCCTCAATTCTTCATCAAATTGTTCATTTTTTGACTTGTGTCTCAACACACCTTATGTAGAGTCATACCTTGGCACGGCGTGTGCCCAAGGAACCCCAACTCTCCTCTATATGAAGACATTAGTCTCCTCATTCACACTAAGCATATTTCCTGCCTAATCCAAACTGTGGTAGAAGTGCATGCGCCCGAGCTAATATCCCAATTCCTTACATCCTACCCCACCTCAATTCATTTTCGTCCTCGACAACATCCACAAAATCTATGATTTCCAAGTCTCTACCCAACTCATGCCTCTACTTCCACTAAGTCTGCTGGAAACCCCAAGTTTTGTTCCAATCGAAAACCCCAAGTTTTCAAGTTGTACAACAATCATCCGCAACATGTGCAACCATCCACACTGCCCTCTGCCCAAAGTTGTGTGTGACCAAACTGTTTGCATCGATGGAAAAATGTCTCCTTCCCAACTATGTTCATAATTTCTAAGCTGCCACTTTCCAACTACGATGATCACTCTTCATTTTGTTGTTGTTACTGCTGATTCAAATGATGTTGCAACCTCAACCAAAACTTCAAAATTTTCCTAAGTGTTGAACTTTTGTGAACTTGTTGTTGCGCCCATACTTCAACAAATTCTACCATGTCTTCACACATTGATATCCCCTGTGCCTTGGATTAATTGGGTAGCTAGTCCAACCGTCACACCCAACTCATGAGAATGAACTTACTCATGCCTGAAATTAGTCTTTTATGTTGCATCTTAGTCACTATGTCCAACTTCAAAGACTAAGGCAAGTGTCCATCCTTTCCTCACCAATGTTGACATCATTCAATCTTCGTCAATGAGATCCTCCAAAATGTCTAAGTGTTGCACTACGAACCTAATGGTGCATCCATACTTTGAATTCCTTCTGCAATTTTGTTCATATGCACAACAATCTCAGACCAAGGCAAGCTCACCCCTCACCTTGATGCACTATGAAGTCACCCCAAAGAAAAGTCATCTATGGCAACTCGACTCCATTGTCCACCTCATGGAACAGTTAGCTAATCTGCCCCAAGAACTGTGCGTCCATATTTCCCTTTTCCTCAACACTTCATCACCTGACCACATTGCTACCTCTACCTCTCCATGCCTTGGAATGGTTAGGATTCACCCTCAACCACGCTGCCCAAAGCAAGAGAAACACAAGTGATCTCTTCATGTTGCAATTTGCATGTTTGCACAATCCTCTAAATGAAGGAAAGTCCCCAACTCGCCTCCTTTCATCAAGTCACCTCAACACAACTCAACACCTATGATGAGTGTGGCCAACCTGCCTACACTCCTCAAATGACCCAACGAGTTGCCCAAAGTGATCCAAGTATAATGTGTCACCTCAAATAACTTCCATGACTAAGGCACGTCCGAACCAATACTCTGCCAACCTCAACCAACGATCTACGTCAAATATCTGAGTCATCGCACAATCGTCATAAATTCCATCAAAGTGTGCTCCTCCTCATCTAATGTCCCATACCAAAGGTGAGTGAACACCGCCCAAGTCACCTGGTTTGTGTTCTACCCATTCAGGTTGACTGCCAACAATTCTTGGTCAAATCATTTGCTAACTCCATCCATCTCTTGGAATGAAAATTTCTTGCACTCGTTGCAAGTGCCCAAACTTTGGCACTTTCGTTGCGACTCATCAAGTCACCACCTAACTCAACGAATTTGGCTGAGGCACCAAGCACTAGGGCACCTCATCCATCTTCTCAAAATTGGCACATCTAGATTTCACCACCCACCACTACAATGACCTGTCCAATGCACCTCATCAAAGAGTAGGCATATTCCTCAAGCCACCTCCATGTTTGCATCCAAATCTGCCAAATCCCACCACTAGAATCATCCAAGGAGGATGTCCTAATCTCTCCACACGTTCTCCCAACCAAGGCGTCCCAAACCATTACAGGACTTCTTTGAATCTACACCACTTGAGTCACCCTCAAGTCTATCAATCTCACTGTAGAAACGTTATGCACTTGAACCCCCAAGTCATTTTTCTTCCCTTCAAAGAAATCATTGCAACACTTAAGAAATGTAAGAGCTCAAAACCAACCATATATTTCTCAACAAAATTCTTCGTTGCAACCATGTTCTAATTATACTGTCTAGGACCCTCGCTTGCCCAAGCAACCAACTCTGTATATGAACTCCCCTCAATCACTGTCTGTTGTGATACAAGGCTGAGTCTATCCTTCCAATTCAGAAATCTATTTAAGTCCCAAGCTTCACATGCAACCAACCAAAATCATCTTCAATGCCTGGCCATCTTTGTACCTTGAAATCTTCTACTTCAAGGCACCATGCATCCACTTCCCAACTGTCAAGTTATATTGTTGCTAACCAACTGTCGTAACCCTAAAGAGCTACTTCGTCTGAAGGTTGTTATCCCAACAACCCAATTCAAATCAACTATTATTCTTGGTGATGCACGACATGAAGACGTCATGATGGAAACATGACCAACCAACAATATATTGTGGAGCCACTCTAAGTCACCCCAATTCACTCAATGCACCCAAGTGCCTCACCTCACAACAACCTAGAACTGCTCCCCTTAGTGATCACTTATGTGATCACCCTCTTCAACAAGTCATGCAACAGATTTTGCGTTCATATGCCTTGCTCAAGTTCTCAATTCACTCAATGAACTCTACACTTGGTCTCTCCAAAGTGTGCACAATAGGTCTGACACTAAATTTCGTCATGGATCAAACCAACCAAGTCTTCCTCCGTGATCAAGTATGCAACAAGTTCTACAATCACCCACTCTGTCCAAGTGTTTCATCTTACCACAAAATATGATCTCATTCTGCACAAGGTGTGTGTCCAAATCAACCTTCTTATCGCACCATCAACCGAATCTCTACCGTAATACTGATGCAAATTATGTGATGAACAAGTTTGTTGTACCGAGCCATTGACCAAGTCTATGAAGCTCCCATTGAATTTCCTTCACAATAAACTACCTTCAATGTTTTTTCTAATACCATTTGTCACATCCCCACAACGTTCTTTATGATTATGCACCTCTTGAGGGCATGGGGCACCACAAAGTTTCATGCCTGGCTTCTTGGAAACACAAAGGTTACCTCGTCCGGACTACGCCTCTTCACCTAGAGCATACCCATACTTTGTTCAAGTCTATCGTCGAGTCACACTCCTACTCTATTGCAACTCTTATATACTTAGACATTCATTAACTACTTTAACACTTACTCGTTTTTAAGGATACATCCAAGAACATGAGAATCCAAGAGAACAACGAAACAGACAAGAGAAACATAGATATAGTACGTGCGACACAAATCGCACCTAACATCTGACTAAGTCTTTATTATTGCATAAAAGTTACAACATGAGCACTACCGGCTCGATTCACAACTTTGGCAAAGTCGAATGACTCTCCTCACCTCACCAAGACACTCGTGAATAAATATGTCACCACAAGACTCTCTGTCATAACCGTCTCTGCAACCACCTACAGTGCACCTCATACATGTCCTCAACCGCATAATTGATGTCTCTTCGTTTTTGCATGCTTTTCCTCTTTGTTAACACAGACTTCACTAATTTCAGTTCTACCTCACACATGTCTCCAACAGACCTATGTTTCCATAGTTAGCCAAAATCATCCCAAGAGAAGCTCACCCATATCTGTCCAACAAATCCACCTCAAGGAAACACAAGTCCTCCCAGAGTGGAGCGACTTGGCTCCTTGAGGAAGTTGCCTCCCTCTATTTTCCTCAGAACCATAGAGCTCTTGCTCTCCTTGTCTTCAAGTTCTTTCCAAAACTTTTCTTCCTTGGTTGTGCGCCCTTGTTTTGTTACAGGCTCTCAAAAGGTCACCATCATGAACCATTATGTCCTTTGGGGTTGTTGCGCCCATTCACGAACCCATGTTCAAATGAATCATCGCGCATTTTCGCAGACCCAGTCACCAAACAAGTCCATGTGCTCATCAACTATCCTGCCCTTGGGAGTGGTGCGCCCAACCTTGGTTCGCCCCTCATACCGGTGCACCACATTCGTCTAACCGACTTGTCATATTCAGTGCGCGCACCACTTAGGTGAGTTATGCCAACTCTCCTAAATGCGTCCCCCATGCCTTAGCCGATTGTCCTTCGTTGATGGAGAGCCCAAGTTTTCCCTCAACTCTTCATCAAACTGTTTGTTGTTTGACTTGCATCACAAGGCACCTTGGGTGGAGTTGTGCCCAAAGAACCCAACTCCCATCTATATAAAGACGGTTGTCTCCTCATTTGCATCGAGCGTCTTTCCTTCCCAATTCGAATTGTGGTGGAAGTGTGCACCCTCGAGCTAAGCTCTGAGGCATCAAAGGAAAAAATAAATAATCATCATGTCAAAAAAGGATTCGTAAAATACATATACTTTGGTCCATATAAATGGTAAATAGAATTGATTGGACTTGAATGCACTTAAGTGTAGAGGCCTTTTGTAAAATATTCTTAAATAGCATTTGGTTTATGGAATTTAAAGTAATTCGGGTTTTGGGTAAGTTGGCGGATGAATTCTTTGTACTTAATATCCAAAACATAAGACAAATTTAAAACATGCATGATTTGTTATGATCGGAAGATGGAAGTTATTCAAAATCTAGATGGACTGGTTTTTGGAAAAATTAGTTCCTTCTTGGCAGCATTATGGAAGGTGATATATAAGTGAACAAGGGTAGTTGCAGAGCAACAAGTCCCTGCTAAGAAGGAAGAAATATCGTTGCTCCGATATTCGTAGACTAGGGTTAAAGTGTGCTTAGGGTTAAAAATGAAGAGAAAATAATGTTCTTGAGTGCTTAGTCTAAAATCCATGTTGGAAATGAAAGATACATAGGTAAATCTATATATGATAAATTCATATATTGGTTTGGGGGGCACGTTCGTTTTGAGAGTAATGTCATGGGGCAGTATAGCCATTTTTCATGTCTTATTGATTGGTAGATCTTGGTGAGTATTAAAGCCATTGTTGCTAACCTAGTTTTCTTGGTAGCTCTTGGTGAGTGGTAAAACCATTCCAATTATTGTAGTCTCTTCGAGGCAAAGTATGCCCTGTGGGCATGATCAAGTTGGAACACTTCATTTTGTTTACGTTTCTTATTTCGTCATGTTACCGATAACTCATGAAGGTATATTTGTAAAGCTAGAGGTACAATGGTAAGTCTGAAGGGTATGGTGTAAATCCTTGGAGGCATGCTATAGAACCTAAGCAACCTGTAAAGATTCAGTATAATTGTAAATCCTTGGGTTTGGCATAAGCCTTGAAGGATGGCCTGTAAATCGTGAAAAAGAACTCCACGGGGATCTAACTATAGATATTGGGATTTGATTTTGGTTCTGCTCCGTAATTTTGGTTCTACTCCCTAATTCATCAAGTGACCTGTAAATATTGAAGGCTATAAATGTAAATCTAAAGGTTGCACAATAGGCCTAGGGCTATGTTATCAAGGCTAGGAAAACCACAAAGCCTTCATATGATTGTAAACCCTTAGGCTTGGCATATATATATATTGAAGGTTTACTTTATAAATCCTCATAAAATAATTGTGCCATGATCTGAATCTCAGGGTACAAGTAAGGATAAAGAAATAAAATAGGAGTATAACTCATTCATAAGCACACTTCTAATCTGACTCTATTCCTTAGAGTTAATAACGCAGGTTAAAGAGAGAATAGTGAAGAGAACCCTCAAATTAGTTAGTTAGAGGTACGTGATGCATGCACCATCATGTAGATAAACATGGCCATTAATCATTATTGAGATTCATTAATAAATTTAACTTGATAATGAAAGATCAATTTATTTACTACATCATTAAGT
>ML784977.1:373708-384052 GCA_009831015.1 Picea engelmannii | reverse complement strand
TTGTACTCATTGTAAACTCCTGAAAACTCACTCTTCAAATATGTCACAGTTTGTGTGGCACCTTTATAATACTCAACAATATGGCGCAAGTGTTCTGGTTCCTTCAGAGTATCCGCTAGTTCTCTTTCATCCCTCTTGGCCCTATCCTAGGCAACATCAGAGAGGGATCTTTCCACGCATATTAGTTTAGACATGCGAGCATCTGCTGTGATGATCAAGCTTTCCTCTGTGGTAACCAAAATAGAACAGTCCATAGTAATCTTCCTCTTCTTAGCAGTCCTTTGCATGATGGCCTTCCTCTTTTGATCATAGGAGATCACATAGATGTCTGCCACTTCGTCTACCAACTCCGGTATCTGTTGGTCGCCCCATGTAAGCTTGTTTCCCAGGCTGTCGGTGATATATATTTGTTCAAGATCAGACTCTTAAACCTCCTTGCTTTGTTTCGAACGCCCGACCTCTTCCTAATGTTTATTGGGGACCTAAGTATAAAGTGGAATGGATGTGTCGGGAGTGAGCTCAATACTTGCCTATATTCTAGTTGTGGCATCTCCGACGTCCTTCTACGGGGATCTTTCTGTTTACACGTCTAATTCTGACCTGTCCTTGGGACTACCTTATCGAGTCTCCGACACATCAGGCGTTTCTGTATCTAATCCGCTTTTGGCTCCTTTTTCTTCTTCTACATGCACAAAGGTTTTCTAATATTCCTCCAGACTCTCATCATCACTGTATATATCTATGAACTCGGAAAGAGGGTTAGGTGCACTAGTTTTGATCGACACCTGACTCGACTTTGATTGAGCCGTCACATCTGCCAGTGAATCGGCTGGCGACAGTGTGGATTGAGGGTCGTCTGACCCATTGATGTTACCGGGGTCTGTGAGCTCAGAGCCGCCTACCCCTGCTGGGCTCTCTTACGGGTTACGGGATGGAACACTTGATAAGAGGGCCGAATCCATTATTTGTTAAGCATGTTGGAGCAATAGTGTCCCTCTTTCCCTTGCACCTAGAGTTTCGAGAAAATTCCAATTCTGTACAAGGGCTTCCTGGGGAGCTTCCATCATTTCTTACCTAGTCCTGAGAATTTCTTCCTCTCTTTGCGCTCTTTCATCCAAGGATGTCGCTTGCTCTTCCCAACTCATGGCCTTGAACTTGCTTATTCTGGGGTCAGCCATTCTTGCCACCACCTCATCCCAATCTTGAGCATTTTTAGTGAATATTTCATCCTCAAACATATCGTGGGCATAAGGCCAATAGGACGATACTTGTGACGCATGTTTCGAGACCAGACCCTTGGGATCGTGCTTGCGAAAACTTCCTTTCTGGAATCGAAATTCCAATTGACTTAATCCGTCTTGTTTGGCTTGCGTAGTGTCTTTAACCTGGTAGAAGCCGATATGAAACGCATAGGGTTTGAATGTTCGTTTCTTATCCTTCACCAACGTGGTGTTGTACCCTGCAAGATAGTTTGGTAACATATTTCCCCTAGTACCAGTCGGTCGGGGACATATATAGGTAGAAAATGTGGTGCTCCTATGACGTCGAAAACCCTAATGTAGGTTTCACGCTCGTCCAGGTACCTGTGACCGACTTTCGATATAACCTTTTTAGCCGCATCAGAAAGCCTTGGGCACTCTTTCTTGAATAGTAGGAAATGAATAGGTGCAATAAATTGGTCGCAAATGAGAGAGTAGGATCTTTTATACCTGTTCTCCCACAAGATGCTAAAATAGACATGGACCAGGAGCTCGGAAGCATGCCAGCTCAGGTTCATTCTTGTAAAGGCATTTCTTGCACAGATGATGTCCAATAGATAAGACGCCATGTAGAAGGCAGGAGTTTCTCCTTCCTTCGGCTGCTGAGCCTGTAGAATGCAGGTGCTAAGCTGTTTGGAGATGATCGTGCCCCAGTTGAAGCTTGTTCCAGAGACGGTGACAGTATAAGCCAAAGGAATCCATGCCTCTGAAAACCTGGAGCAATCTTTTTCTCCTTGCAACCGACAAATGAGAGCCATTAGATAGATATAAGGTTGTTTGAGGTTGGTCATTGGGTACTAGCCGGAGTTTCGGTTAGTGAATTGTTTGTCTTCTATTCACCAGGATGCCATGATTTTGCTGGTGTCGTGCTTCTTATGAACGTTCACAACAAAATTCTTGTTCAAATGTTCATCTGGCTCCCTGAGCTTGTAATACCTTTGGACTTCTATTGGGAGGAAAACCCCGACGATTTGACCATTATCATCATTAATTACACACTTATGTGCATCGCTATGATCAATAATCCATTTCAAAAGTTAGATGCAAGGGAATACCAGAGTTCTGCTCACCACCATGTGTAGGTAAGCCTTGTGGATGTTGACGAAAACCTCATCATCCAGCTTCCTCGTGTGAGGATCGGTATGCAGGGCATATTCGGGAAATTCTTCATGCTTGATTTCCTTAAACAGATCTTCCCAACGTGGGAATGTTGTCTTCGTCCCAATGTTCACCTCTGTGTCCCCAAAGGTCAGGGGCTGAGTGAAGGCTTCTTTGGTGATCGTCTTGATGATGGATGTTGGCTTGGAAGTGAATTCCAATTTTCTTGCAACAGCTGGGGAGGAGCCTTCTCCTGTTTCTGATTCTTGTGGCTTTGGGATTCTAGGAGATTTCCTGGTGGTGGGTTTCATTGGAGGCATCGTTCCTGCAACCGAATATGCTCAATCAGGACCAACACATAGAATAATATTAGATCTTAATTTATATGTGAAATGAAATCAAAACCAAACTGGTACATACCTGTATGCTTGCTAAACTCTGTTGCTTAATACTCACTATACCTTGGAAGCCTTCTACGGGCTGTTCGTCTCGCTCCTCTGGATGTTCCAGACCTCTTTGCACACAGAATGATCTGGCTCATAATAATTCAGGGTAATATAACAAGAGAGAACTTACCAGTCGCATCAAGTTGTTAATACAAGTAATGGGATGAAATTTAACTACTTACCGCCAATTCCCTGTAATCAATTTTACGTAGGTTGACGGCAGAGGCACGGAGGGAGATGCATTGTACCTATAGGTTAAAATGGTCATTGGGCTCTGTGCATGAACTAGAGACTGATACGTGATATTGGATTTAATGAATCAATTAAATGCATTGTATCTAGCGTATCTTTAGAGATAAAACATCCCATCGTGTCATTTTCTGAAAGGGGAAGTCGGGGATCGGTGCTGAGCTACGGGATTCTTCATTGATACTCCTTACAAAAGAAAAACCCATCGACACCTAAATGTTTTTACAGGATCGGCCGTTGGTGATTCCTCCCTTTCTCCACAAACGACTATTTCCTTTTGCGTTTCACCGATGCTAAATGAAGTCGGTCATCAACAACTTTCTTGTGCAATACTTATCACGAAAGAAAAACTCCCTGTTTAACAATGTCGATGAAAACCAGCGATCGACGTCCTTAGTTTTCTAGGACGATTTTCTTTCACCTCTAATTCGTCTGGGTGCCGAAATTTGGATGCGTTAGGTGAAATGACTTAGTGGTTGATTCTTTAGTCAAATGTTACTCCCTTTAAGATGTGATGGTTTCGACATGTTCAAGGAAACTTTTAAAGAATCAAGGAGAAATTGTATAAAACAAATATAAGCCGAAACAACATTGTTCCGAAATAAACAATAAGTGGTACCCAAAAAGTAGAGTTTGGCAGAGACTTTTTTAGGGTGTGTTGAGAGCTCAATAAATGGCGATTCACTGGGCGAATGCAGAATCTCTGTTCTTCCTTCAATAAACTTAACTCATGTCCTCCTTTTTTTTATATTTATTTATTCATTTTAACCCCTTAACTCAACAGTAGGAACCAAACCCACCATCGAGGCCCAATTAGACTCTGTAGCGTTTTTTATTGGAATGGTTCTCCAGATCTCGTGATCCGGCCAATTTAATCAATGGGCTTTGTGTTTTCTTGTGGAGGCATCTCCTTCAGTCGGGATTTTCTCTTTTGGTATCTTCTCTTTAGTTAGGATAAATGTGAGAAAAAGCCAGTATAAACCAACTTGACCACACAGCGATAAGGAAGTCTAAATATTGGGAAAGGTCAGGCTCGGGATAACCCTCACTCCAGCATGCAGACAACGATCTCTTATCACAGGCCTAGTAATAATACTTTAATCATGTGAGCACTCGATCGCTAGCTGAGATTTTAACCTAAATTATCCAAGAAAACAATATCAGAGAAAATTTACCTACTGTAGAAGAGGTTGAGCTTGGGATAACCTGCTACGCAAACGATAATCCTATACCACATGCCTAGTAATAATACGTTAACCATGTCAGCATCCAATTACTGTTTGAGAATACTAATTAGAAGCAAACATGTATATGATAAGATCAATAGCAAGCAAAATAATTCATCTACCATAATCCTTCATCATACATCCACACAACGATTCATCATTTCCATCATTAGATAAAAGAACAACAAAACAATTGCACCAGATAACTTGACAATATATTCACTAGCTTTTACTTGTTACATCTTCTCATGAATTGAATAGGAAATAGTTCTTATCCAAGCTCAATTACACATGCATATGATGAAAACAACTTTGTCTCTGGTCCAAAAGGACTTCTTCCTTCATAGCAGCTCCAAAATAATTCTTAACAACTAGAAAGAAAAGAGTTCTTGCAACGAACCATTGACCTCTTGGACCATCGATCAATGTTCCTATTTATAATATAAAGTCTTAACAGTAATTAATGGTAAAATACAATTTGAGCTAATAAAAAATCGCCACGTGGCGTCATTATCTGACAGTCTTTCAATAGTCCACCCGAGTTGTTTCTTGAAAAGGGTGGATTCTTTCATAATTAGACCATCTGATAAAGAGTTCTTCACAAGTATGGGCCCATGGGAATCTGTGTTGTTCCATTGGGGCCACATATATCCCTCTAATGTCCATTGCATGCGCTCGGTATTTTATCAAGGTGGAATTCAACTGTTGCAACATGGTTTTAGCTTTGATTGGGTGTTCTGTGAATTGTCACACCTATCCCGGCCTCGCATCGATTACCTTCCCGCACTCTTCATCCCATAGGGAGTCTTGTTCGACATACATATTCAATGCATTTCTTATGTCGATAAACTCACTAGAGTTGCCGAACTCGGGGAGATTGATATCTTTCATTACTTTATTAATTTTATCCCAGTGCTTCTGGCACTTGGCATATTGTTCTTGGATCTCTCGATGTGGATCCTGGGACATCTTAGTCCAGTATTCTATGGATCTCTTTATGCGGTCGAGGATATTTTTTTTAACAGTCAAACCCCATGTTCTTCCTTTTCTCAACCCTGTTGGATTGCCTCAATGTATTCGAGCCTTTCTACTGCTTGCTACACTCTTTCATGCCATTGTTCCATCTCCTTGCATGCTGCAAGAGCCATGAGAGTGTCCTCCTGGAATTCAATTATATTTTCAGTTAAAATAGATCTTTCTTTCTTGTACTCATTGTAAACTTCTAAAAACTCACTCTTCAAATATGTCGCAGTCTGTGTGGCACCTTTATAATACTCAACAATATGGAACAAGTGTTCCAGTTTCTTTAGAGTATCTGCTAGTTCTCTTTCATCCCCCCTGTCTCTATCCTGGGAAACATCAGAGAGGGATCTTTCCATGCCTATTAGTTCAGATGTGTGAGCATCTGATGTGTTGATCAGGCTTTCCTCTGTGGTAACCAAAATAGAACGGTCCACAATAATCTTCCTCTTCTTAGTAGTCCTTTGCACGATGGACTTCCTCTTCTGATCATAGGAGATCGCATACATGTCTTCCACTTCATCTATTGGCTCTAGTATCTGTTGGTCGCCCCATGTAAGTGTGTTTGCCAGGTTGTCGGTGGTATATATTTTTTCAAGATCAGACTCTTGAACCTCCTTGTTTTGTTCTGAAGGCCCGACCTCTTCCTAATGTTTATTGGGGACCTAAGTATAAAGTGGAATCGATGTGTCGGGAGAGAGCTCAATACTTTCCTGTATTCTAGCCGTGGCATCGCCGACATCCTTCTATGGGGATATTTTTGTTGACATATCTAATTCTGACTTGTCATTGGGACTACCTGCTCGGGTCTCCAACGCATCAGGCGTTTTTGTATCTAAGTCGCTTTCATCTCCTTTTTCTTCTTCTACATGCACAGAGGTTTTCTAAGATGCCTCTGGACTCTCATCATCACTGTATATATCTATGAACTCAGACAGAGGGTTAGGTGCACTAGTTTTGACTGACACCCGGACCGGATTCGATTGAGCCATCGCGTCTGGCAGTGAATCGGCTGGATGTAGTGCAGATTGAGGGTCATATGACATGTTGATGTTACTGGGGTCTATGAGCTCAGAGCCGCCTACCCCTATCGGGCTCTCTTCCTGATTACTGGTCGGAACGCTTGATAAGAGGGTTAGATCAATTATTTGTTGAGCATGTTGGAGCAATAGTGTCCCTCTTTCCCTTGCACCTGGAGTTCCAAGAAAATTCCAGTTCTGTACAGGGGCTTCCTGGGGATCTTCCATTGTTTCGGCCGATTAGAATGTTACCCTTTTTTCCCTAGTCCTGAGAATTGCTTACGCTCTTTGTGCTCTTTCATCCAAGGACGCTGCTTTCTGTTCCCAACTCATGGCCTTGAACTTGGTTATTCTGGGGTCAGCGATTCTTGCCACCACCTCATCCCAATCTTGAGCATTTTCAGTGAAGATTTCATCCTCAAACCAGTCGTGGGCATTAGGCCAACATGACGATACTTGTGATGCATTTTTCAAGACTAGACCCTTGGGATAGTGTTTGCGAAAATGTCATGTCTGGAACCGAAATTCCAATCGACTTAATCCCTCTTGTTTGGCCTGTGTAGTGTCTTTAACCTGGTAGAAGATGATATGAAACCCATAGGGTATGAATGCTCGTTTCTTATCCTTCACCAATGTTGCGTTGTAACACTGCATGATAGTTTGGTAACATATTTCCCCTAGTACCAGTCGGTCGGGGAAATATATAGGTAGAAAATGTGGTGCTCCTGTGACACTGAAAACCCTAATGTAGGTTTCGTGCTCGTCCAGGTACCAATGATCGACTTTCTATATAACCTTTTTGGTCGCATCAAACAACCTTGGGCACTCTTTCCTGAATAGTAAGAAATGAATAGGTGCAATAAATTGGTCACAAATGAGAGAGTAGGATCTTTTATACCTGTTCTCCCACAATATACTAAAATAGACATGGATCGGGAGCTCGGAAGTGTGCCAGCTCAAGTTCATTCCTGCGAAGACATTTCTTGCACAAATGACGTCCAATAGATAAGATGTTATGTAGAAGGCAGGGGTTTCTCCTTTCTTCGGCTGCTGAGCCTGTAGAATGCAGGTGCTAAGCTGTTTGGAGATGATCGTGCCCCAGTTGAAGCTTGTTCTAGAGACGGTGATAGTATAAGCCAAAGGAATCCATGCCTCCAAAAACCTGGAGCAATCTTTTTCTCCATGCAACCGGCAAAGGAGAGCCATTAGATAGATATAAGGTTGTCTGAGGTTAGCCGTTGGGTACCAGCCGGAGTTTCGGTTAGTGAATTTTTTGTCTTCTCTCCAGACGCCATGATTTTGCTGGTGTCATGCTTATGATAAAATTTCACAACAAAATCCTTGTTCAAAAGTTCATCTGGCTCCCTGAGCTTCTAATACCTTTAAACTTCTACTGGGAGGAAAACCCCGACGATTTGACCATTATCATCATTAATTACACACTTTTGTGCATCGCTGTGATCAATAAGCCATTTCAAAAGTTCGATGCAAGGGAATACTGGAGTTCTTCTCACCACCATGTGCAGGTAAGCCTTGTGGATGTTGACAAAACCCTCATCATCCAGCTTCCTCATGTGAGGATCGTTATGCAGGGCATATTCAGGAAATTCTTCGTGCTTGATTTCCTTGAACATATCTGCCCATCGCGGAAATGTTTTCTTGGTCCCAATGTTCGCCTCTATGTCCCCAAAGTCCGGGGGCTGAGCGAAGGCTTCTTTGGTGATCGTCTTGATGATGGACGCTGGATTGGAAGTGAATTCCAATTTTCTTGCAACAATTGGGGAGGAGCCTTCTCCTACTTTTGATTCTTGTGGCTTTGGGATTCTAGGAGATTTCCTGGTGGTGGGTTTCTTTGGAGGCATTGTTCCTGCAACCGAAGACGCTCAATTAGGGAGATGCATTGCATCTATAGGTTAAAACGGTGATTGGGCTCTACGCACGAACTAGAGACTGATGCGCGATCTTGGAATTAATCAATCAATTAAATGCACCGTATCTAGCGTATCTTTAGAGATAAAACATCTCATCATGTCATTTTCTGAAAGGGGAAGTTGGGGATCGGTGCCGAGATACGGGATTCTTCGTTGATACTCCTTACAAAAGAAAAACCCATCGATGCCAAAATGTTTTTACGGGATCGGCCGTCGGCAATTCCTCCCTTTCTCTGCAAACGACTATTTCCTTTTTCTTTTCGCCGATGCTAAATGAAGTCAGTCATCGACAACTTTCTTGTGCAATGCTTATCACGAAAGAACAACTCCCCATTTACCGATGTTAACAAAAACTGACGATCGACGTCCTTAGTTTTCTAGGACGATTTTCTTTCACCTCTGATTCTTCCGGGTGCCGAAATTTGGACGCGTCAGGTGAAACGACTTAGCGGTTGAATCTTTAGTCAAATTTTACTCCCTTTAAGTTGTGATAGTTTCGACATGTTCAGGTAAACTTTTAAAGAATCAAGGAGAAATTGTAGAAAACAAAGATAAGAGGAAACAACATTGCTCCGAAATAAACAATAAGTGGTACCCAAAAAGTAGAGTTTGGCAGAGATTTTTTTGAGGGTGTGTTGAGAACTCAACAAATGGTGATTCACTGGACGAACGCAGAATCCTTGTTCTTACTTCAATAACCTTAACTCATGTCCTCCTTTTTTCTTTTTCTTTTTATATTTATTTATTTGTTTATTTATTTTTAACCCCTTAACTCAACAGTAGGAACCAAACCCGCCACCAAGGACCAATTAGACTCTACAGTGTTTGTGATTGGAATGGTTCTCTAGATCTTGCAATTCGACCAATTTAATCGATGGGATTTGTGTTTTCTTATGGAGGCATCTCCTTCAGACGGGATTTTCTCTTTTGGTATTTTCTCTTTAGTTAGGTTAAATGTGAAAAAAATTCGGTATAAACCAACTTGACCACACAGCGATAAGTCTAAAGACTAGGAAAGGTTGGGCTCGGGATAACCCTCACTCCAGCATGCAAACAACGATATCTTACCATAGGCCTAGTAATAATAATTTAACCGTGTGAGCACTCGATCGCTAGCTGAGATTTTAACCTAAACTATCCAAGAAAACAAGATGAGAGCAAATTTAACTACTGCAGAAGAGGTTGAGCTTGGGATAACTCGCTTCCCAAACATGCAAACGATATTCCTATACCACAGGCCTAGTAATAATACGTTAACCATGTCAGCATCCAATTACTGTTTGAGAATACTAATTAGAAGAAAACAATTATATGATAAGATCAATAGCAAGAAAAATAATTCATCTACCACAATCCTTCATCATACACCCACACAACGATTCATCATTTCCATCAATAAAGAAAAGAACAACAAAACAATTGCACCAGATAACTTGACAATATATTTGCTAGCTCTTACGTGTTACATATTCTCATGAACTGAATAGGAAATAGTTCTTTTCTAGGCTCAATTACACATGCATAAGATGAAAACAACTTCATCTCTGGTCCAGAAGGACTTCTTCCTTCATAGAAGTTGTTGGTTGTGGAGCCTGATTATCTTCTTGATTTAGAGGTCTTTTACTTTCAGCCATGTTTATACCCCATGAAGTATTTACACCCCAGAAGTATCTACACTCTTCCACGCGGGGGAGTGCAGAGGGGGGGTACCCCCTTTGCGGGGTCTGGGGGGGCTATCCCCCCGGCTGGGGGGTCTGGGGGCAAGCAGGCCCCCCAGCGGGGGTTCGGGGACGAAGCCCCCGAAGCAAAAATTGCCTTGTAAAAGTATATTGTAATTTCATTGTAAATCTGGACCATTCATTATAAGGTCACAGATCTAATGATAGAGATTATGTTAGGGTTTTTTGCCCTAGAAGGAAACCCTCTTTTATGAGGGAAATGTATTGCGGCTAAGTAGGTTGGTGAGTATTGTATTCTGAGAGAGGAGACTGTGAGAGAAAGAAGAGGAAGTTACAACAGGTTTTGTTGTAGGTTGTATCCCTTCATTTTGCTGGATAATAATAAAGAAAGGACCTGGCAATTTCTCTGGTGGACGT
>ML784977.1:335204-360497 GCA_009831015.1 Picea engelmannii | reverse complement strand
GACAGGCATCCTCGGGCGATCGGGAGTTAATTTACTTTGTGAGACATGGGTGGTATCAGTATCTTTTGGGCCGGGTTGACCCTTACTACGTGTTTGTACCACCGATATCTCTGTTGGGTGGTGCCTGAGGTTTAAACAGATCGTCCAAAGACGTGATCACGTTGGGATCCCATATCAGCATGGCCATGTCTTGTGGTGGGTCAGCCTCTTCCTGATCGGCAATGTTAAAGGTCGAACTATTGAGTGGTTTGGTTAGAGAGACTTCGCCCAGAAAATGATTGGCCATTAAATTCATGACGTTGCCCCACTGAGGGCATTCTCTTTCTAAGTGGTTCTCTTGGTGGTAAGTACAGAAAGAATTAGATGCGACATTCCCTAAGTCAATGTTTAGGTTGGTTGGTGGAGGTTCAATTTCTTTGAAAGGATGGTTTCTTTTAAAGAAAGGCTTATAGGGTCTCTGGCCTTGGTTTCCCTCACCCACAGTTCTTTTTATATCTATAATCTCATTTGATAGTTTCTTGACCATGCGTTGCAGGTCTTCTATATCCCCATTACCCTTATCGGGAGTTGGTTCAGCCAGCTTCCCAGGTGGTCTAGTCAAGAGGAGTCCTCTCCTAGGAGGGGGTTGGATTTCTTTTCTTGCTAGAGATGCCTGGCCTTCTTTACACCCTTTCATCTGGAACTCTATCATCTTGGCCTCTTCGAAATTCTCCACGGGGGTTTTCTTAGCGGCTCTTTCAACCAACATGGAAATAGAGGCCAGAAGAGCGTTAGCATATACCTCAATTTGCAACTCTTGAGCTGGTTTTTCCACGGGCTGAAACTTTTTTAGGATAGTCATGAATCTTTGATTGAAATCCTTGACCCTTTCCTTTGGGGTCATGGTGGTTGCAAAAAATTCAGCCATAAGGGCTCCCGTGGTAATTTCTTTGGCAAATTTGTCTAGGAAGTCCTTTTGGAACTTAGTCCAACTGGTTATGGATCCTACTGGCAAGTTAAAATACCAAGTGGAAGCCAAGTTCTCAAACATGTAGGGGAAAAGTCTTCATACTACGTCTTCATGTTGAACGTTCATAAGCCTGATCGTGAGTATGAACTTCTTGATATGATCTTCGGGAAATCCTGAGGTCTCGGGATCATACTTGGGGAGCAACTTTTCAGGTTGCCTAGGGAGATTGTGTATTCGTCCAGGACGACCACGACGTCCCTGGCCAACCAAGGTTGGTCACCTTGAAGTGGAACCTCTCTCTCCTCCTCATGATCATTGTTCTCTTCCATATATTTGGAGCCAGAGTTAGTCTCTTCCTCTTTCGAAAGATTGTTAGGTTCGGAGATGTCGTTGGCTGGCGTCTTAGGTATGAGGTCAAGAGGTTCTTGGATTTTGGTGATCGCGAAGTCTATTAAGTCTTCGACAGAGTGTGTGGAAACTTCGTCGGGAGTGCTAACCACTGGTATGCCTTGTTGTTTTCTTCAAGGGAGGATGGGGTTGAATGGAAACGCTCTTATTTGTCAGGCATAAGGTTTGGTAATCCTTCTAAATTGATTCACTTCCTCGTGAGGGAGGGCATAAGGTATTTCAGGGTGAAGATATCCTTCCTCGGAGTGGGACGAGTTATCCGCTTCGGGAGTACTCAGTAAAGGTGGGTTGTTTGTTGGATGACTAGCCATGCATGTGGGCCGTTATGAATCTATAGGCTATTCGAAATATCATATAACTTACATACTCAGCCATTCATTCTCAGGCCCTCCTTCTAGCGCCAATTTTGTTGATGGGTCTTAACCCCTTAACTCAACAGTAGGAACCAAACCCACCACCAAGGCCCAATTAGAATCTGCAGCATTTGTGATTGGAATGGTTCTCCAGATCTCGCGATCCCGCCAATTTAATATATGGGATTTGTGTTTTCTTATGGAGGCATCTCCTTCAGTGGGGATTTTCTCTTTTGGTATTTTCTCTTTAGTTAGGATAAATGTGAGAAAAATCTGGTATAAACCAACTTGACCACACATCGATAAGGAAGTCTAAAGACTGGGAAAGACCGGGCTCGGGATAACCCTCAGTCCAACATGCAGACAATGATCTCTTACCATAGGCCTAGTAATAATACTTTAACCGTGTGATCACTCAATTGCTAGCTGATATTTTAACCTAAACTATCCAAGAAAACAAGATGAGAGCAAATTTAACTACTGCAGAAGAGGTTGAGCTTGGGATAACCCGCTGACCAAACATGCAAACAATAATCCTATACCACAGGCCTAGTAATAATATGTTAACCATGTGAGCATCCAATTACTGTTTGAGAATACTAATTATTAGAAAACAGTTATATGATAAGATCAATAGAAAGAAAAATAATTCATCTACCATAATCCTTCATCATACATCTTCACAACGATTCATCATTTCCATCATTAGAGAAAAGAACAACAAAACAATTGCACTAGATAACTTGAAAATATATTTGCTAGCTCTTACTTATTACATCTGCTCATGAACTGAATAGGAAATAGTTCTTCTCCGGGATCAATTACACATGCATATGATGAAAACAACTTCGTCTCTGGTCCAGAAGGACTTCTTCCTTCATAGCAGCTCCAAAATACTTCTTAACAACTAGAAAGAAAAGAGTTCTTGCAATGAACCATCGACCTCTTGGACTATCGGTCGATGTTCTTATTTATAATATAGTCTTAATAGTAATTAACGGTAAAATACAATTTGAGATAATCAAAAATCGCCATGTGGCGTCATTATCTGACAGTCTTTCAACAGTCCACCTGAGTTGTTTCTTGAAAAGGGTGGATTCTTTCATAATCAGACCATCTGATAAAGAGTTCTTCACAAGTATGGGCCCACGAGAATCTGTGTTGTTCCATTGGGGCTGCATACATCCCTCTGATGTCTGTTGCATGCGCTCGGTATTTTATCAAGGTGGAATTCAACTGTTGCAACATGGTTTTAGCTTTTATCGGGTGTTCTGTGAATTGTCGCACTTGTCCCAGCCTCGCATCAATTACCTTCGCGCACTCTTCGGCCCATACAGAGTCTTGTTCGACATACATCTTGAGCATGTTTCTTATGTCGATAAACTCACTAGAGTTGTTGAACTCAGGGAGCTTGATATCTTTCATTACTTTATTAATTTTATCCTAGTGCTTCTGGCACTTGGCATATTGTTCTTGGATCTCTCAATGTCGATCCCGACACATCTTAGTCCAGTATTTTGTGGATCTCTTTATGCAGTCGAGGCTATTTTTGTTTTAACAGCCGAATGCCATGTTCTTCCTTTTCTCGACCCTGTTGGACTGCCTCAATGTATTCAAGCCTTTCTACCGCTTACTGCGCTCTTTCATGCCATCGTTCCATCTCCTTGCCTGTTTTGAGAGCCATGAGAATGTCCTCCTAGAATTCAATTATATTGTCAGTTAACAGAGTTCTTTGTTTCTTGTACTTGTTGTAAACTCCTAAAAACTCACTCTTCAAATATGCCACAGTCTGTGTGGCGCCTTTATAATACTCAACAATATGGCACAAGTGTTCCAGTTCCTTTAGAGTATCCATTGGTTCTCTTTCATCCCTCCTAGCCCTATCCTAGGCAGCATCAGAGAGGGCTCTTCCCACGCCTATTAGTTCAGACGTGCGAGCATCTACTGTGTCAATCAATCTTTCCTTTGTGGTAACCAAAATAGAATGGTCCACGGTAATCTTCCTCTTCTTAGCGGTCCTTTGCACGATGGCCTTCCTCTTTTGATCATAGGAGATTGCATAGATGTCTACCACTTCATCTACCGGCTCTGGTATCTGTTGGTCGCCCCATGTAAATGTGTTTCCAAGGCTGCCAGTGGTATATATTTGTTCAAGATCAGACTCTTGAACCTCCTTGTTTTCTTTTGAAGGCTCGGCCTCTTTCTGATGTTTATTGGGTACCTGAGTATCAAATGGAATGGATGTGTCAGGAGCGAGCTCAATACTTTCCTGTATTCTAGTCATGGCATTGCCGACATCCTTCTGTGGGGATATTTTAGTTGACACGTCTAATTCTGACTTGTCCTTGGGACTACCTTCTCGGGTCTCTGGTGCATCGGGCGTTTCTGTATCTAAGCTTCTTTTGGTTCCTTTTTCTTCTTCTACATGCACAGAGGTTTTCTAAGATGCCTCCAGACTCTCATCATCATTGTATATATCTATGAACTTGGACAGATGGTTAGGTGGACTAGTTTCGACCAACACCCGACCCAGCTTCGATTGAGCCGTCGCGTCTGCCGGTGAATCGACTGGCGATAATGCGAATTGAGGGTCATCTGACCTGTTGATGTTATCGGGGTCTGTGAGCTTGGAGCCACCTACTCCTGTCGATCTCTCTTTCGAGTTACTGGTCGGAACACTTGATAAGAGGGCCAGATCCATTATTTGTTGAGCATGTTGGAGAAATAGTGTCCCTCTTTCCCTTGCACCTGGAGTTCCGAGAAAATTCCAGTTCTGTACAGGGGCTTCCTGGAGATCTTCCATCATTTCAGCCGATTCAAATGTTACCCTTTCTTCCCTAGTCCTGAGAATTTCTTCCACTCTTTGCGCTTTTTCATCCAAGGACACCGCTTGCTCTTCCCAACTCATAGCCTTGAACTTGGTTATTCTGGGGTCAGCCATTCTTGCCACCATCTCATCCCAATCTTGAGCATTTTCAATGAAGATTTCATCCTCAAACCGGTCGTGGGCATAAGGCCAATAGGATGATACTTGTGAATCATGTTTAGAGACTAGACCCTTGGGATCATGCTTGCGAAAACGTCCTGTCTAGAACCGAAATTCCAATTGACTTAATCCCTCTTGTTTGGCCTATGCAGTGTCTTTAACCTGGTAGAAGTCGATAGGAAACCCATAAGGTATGAATTCCCATTTCTTATCCTTGACCAACGTGGCATTGTAACCCTGCAAGATAGTTTGGTAACATATTTCCCCTAGTACCAGTCGGTCGGGGACATATATAGGTAGCAAATGTGGTGCTCCTGTGACACCGAAAACCCTAATGTAGGTTTTGCGCTTGTCCAGGTACCATTGATGGACTTTCGATATAACCTTTGTGGCCACATCAGATAGCCTTGGGCACTCTTTCTTGAATAGTAAGAAATGAATAGGTGCAATAAATTGATCACAAATGAGAGAGTAGGATATTTTATACCTATTCTCCCACAAGATGCTAAAATAGACATGGACTGGGAGCTCGGAAACATGCCAGCTCAGGTTCATTCCTGCAAAGACATTTCTTTCACAGATGACGTCCAATAGATAAGATGCCATGTAGAAGGCAGGAGTTTCTCCTTCCTTCGGCTGCTAAGCCTGTAGAATGCAAGTGCTAAGTTGTTTGGAGATGATCGTGCCCCAGTTGAAGCTCGTTTTGGAGACGATGATAGTATAAGACAAAGGAATCCATGCCTCCATAAACCTGGAGCAATATTTTTCTCCATGCAACCGACAAAGGAGAGCCATTAGATAGATATAAGGTTGTCTAAGGTTGGCCGTCGGGTACTAGACAGAGTTTCAGTTAGTGAATTTTTTGTCTTCTCTCCACCAGGATGCCATGATTTTGCTAGTGTCATGCTTCTGATAAAAGTTCACAAAAAAATCCTTGTTCAAACATTCATCTAGCTCCCTGAGCTTGTAATACCTTTGGACTTCTACTGGGAGGAAAACCCCGGCGATTTGACCATTATCATCATTATTTACACACTTATGTGCATCGCTGTGATCAATAAGCCATTTCAAAAGTTCATTGCAAGGGAATACTGAAGTTCTTCTCACCACCATGTGTAGGTAAGCCTTGTGGATGTTGACGAAAACCTCATCATCCAGCTTCCTCGTGTGAGGATCGTTGTGCAGGGCATATTCAGGAAATTTTTTGTGTTTGTTTTCCTTGAACAGATCTTTCGATCGCGAGAATGTTGTCTTGGTCCCAATGTTCGCCTCTGTGTCCCCAAAGGCCGGGGGCTGAGCGAAGGCTTCTTTGGTGATCGTCTTGATGATGGGGATTGGCTTGGAAGTGAATTCCATTTTTTTTGCAATGGCTGGGGAGGAGCCTTCTCTTGCTTCTGATTCTTGCGGATTTGGGATTCTAGGAGATTTCTTGGTGGTGGGTTTCTTTGGAGGCATCATTCCTGCAACCGAAGAAGCTCAATTAGGGCCAACACATAGAATAATATTAGATATTAATTTATATGTGAAATGAAATCAAAACTAGACTGGTACATACCTGTATGCTTGCTAAACTTTGTTGCTTAATACTCACTATACCTTGGAATCCTTCTACAATTCATTCGTCTCGCTCCTCTAGATGTTCTGGACCTCTTTGCACGCATAATACTCTGGCTCATAATAATTCAGGGTAATATAACGAGAGAGAACTTACCAGTCGCATCAAGCTGTTAATTCAAGTAATGGGACGAAATTTAAACTACTTACCACCAATTCCCTATAATCAATTTTATGTAGGTTGACGGGGGAGGTGCGGAGGGAAATGCATTGTATCTATAGGTTAAAATGGCCATTGGGCTCTGCGCACGAACTAGAGACTGATGCACGATCTTGGAATTAATCAATCAATTAAATGCATCATATCTAGCATATCTTTAGATCTAAAACATCCCGTCATGTCATTTTCTGAAAGGGGAAGTCGGGGATCGGTGCCGAGCTATGGGATTCTTCATTGATACACCTTACAAAAGAAAAACCCATTGACGCCGAAATGTTTTTACGAGATCGACCGTCGGCGATTCCTCCCTTTCTCCACAAACAACTATTTCCTTTCACATTTCGTCGATGCTAAATGAAGTCGGTCATCAACAACTTTCTTGTGCAATGCTTATCACGAAAGAACAACTCCTCGTTTACTGATGCCGACAAAAACCAACAATCGACGTCCTTAGTTTTCTAGGATGATTTTCTTTCACCTCTGATTCTTCCGGGTGACGAAATTTGGACGCGTCAGGTGAAACGAATTAGTGATTGATTCTTTATTCAAATGTTACTCCCTTTAAGTTGTGATGGTTTCGACATGTTCAAGGAAAATTTTAAAGAATCAAGTAGAAATTGTAGAAAACAAAGATAAGAGGAAACAACATTGTTCCGAAATAAACAATAAGTGGTACCCAAAATGTAGAGTTTGGCAGAGACTTTTTTAGGGTGTGTTGAGAGCTCAACACATAGCTTAAATAGAATTAAGAAGTGTGTGTATCTTGGAGGGAACTGAGATTGAAAAGTACACGTAATCCTTGTCACTGTTCCGCCAACTTTCCATATCTAAATAAATGAACTGAAAACCATGACCACCAGGTAGATTGATCGATTCCATTTTTCAATTTTCTAGCTAAGCTAACTAAGTTATGGGACTGCATTGAATAAGTAGTAAATATAGAACTGTTAATTTCTAATGCATTGGTCAGGATGAAGGAGTGTTAAGTTACTGTACATCCCAGTGTATTACATTGGAATCAATGTCATGTTCATGTGGCACACCTGTTTTCTCCATTTTTCTTGCATTGTTAATGTGATTGCATTTGTAATTTTGATGAGCGTTAGTTTATAGAGTGAGTCAAATGGGGTTTCCTATTTCCCAGTGCATAGAACTGCCCAAGGTTCTAAGGTCGAGAGTTCAAAGCTCAAGGAGATGCCAAGGAATTTATAAACCCAGTTCAACATGTGGTCATATTTTCAGTGCCAGAATCGAAGTCCGTATGATTAATTGTTGCAGAGCCAAATTTTATGTTAGATTGAGTGACATAAGAGTAAGGGCATGCGAAAAAAACAAATTGTCATCCATAGTGCTTTTAGCCCAAACAAATTTTTATGTTTATCAATCTTTGAAAAAACTTAAATACAAAGCTCACCTAATCCATTCAAACATTTATTTGAAAATATATTGAGAAATAATGAACTTAGAACTTGGTCTATTTTAATAATTTAATTCATGGTACATCTTGTTGAGTTATAAATTTATTAAAATCACAAGTAAGGAAGCTCCTTATAAAACGATGACAAACTTAATACAAGTCAAAATGTAGTGTCAAAGCTCATTATGCCTCAATAGAAATGCAAGGGTTGTAACTATGGGTTACTTAACTTACTCATGTAGTCAACACTCAAAGACATAGCTCTTGACGGAATGCTTAGAAATTAACGCCCGTTAAGTTATGTTAGAGGGAAGTAAGTTTTGGAAGGGTAATAGGAAAAGATATTGGGCCACATTAGAAATGGATGTTTATTCACATTAACGACAACTCTATTTGAGTAACGGAGCCCTCCACCGACAACCCAGGTTTCGAAATTCGAGAATATTGTTGAAACTTCCACCCTAGAAGATCTGACCTTGGGCTCAATGCAAAATGAGGGGCATGTCAATGGTAGTTACTTTTTTTGGTTGGTGAATGGTGTGTACTGTGTAGTACATACTAATAAATATCCATATCAAAGAAAATATTAGTCATTAATTTTCCAACTCTAGAATCGTGCATGGGTGACGAATTCATCGAATCTGAATTCTTAAATATCATTAAATATAGATATAAATTTTAGATTTGGTAGGTTCCTAGTGTATTCTAAAATTAGTATTGACGAGTTATTTAAAAAGCAGTCCTTCTGTTGAAATATTTTAATTAATTTTTCATTTTCTAATGAATGTGCAAAATTCAGTTCTTAATTTTTTTTTGAAGGGGAAATTCGGACAACCCCTTCTATGGCGTGTTGGAAGCCTTCAGAAGGACTGGATGGGTTCAAATTTTATCACTGATCCCAAGGGAGAAGTGTGACAGTGACATTCTAGTCATGGTAGGTGTTTGGAAACTCTTCTTGATTATCATCCTCATACTTTGGAGGTAAACTATTTTCGGGAAATTATCTCATAGCTACTCTTCGTGTATGATTTCTACAATATTTAAAAGAAGTTTTAGTTGTGAATAATTCTAAGATGAAATTTAGGAGATATTGGTGATGAGAGGTGGTAAATTATTATGATAATCGAAAAGGGCTACTATGTAAATAATTTTAAGATTGAAATTTAAGAGATATCAATGATGAACATAGAAATAATGGAGATTAGTTGTGATTTATTTAGAGGTTGGTTTCAACCGTCTAAAGAGAATATCATCGTATATATTGTACTCCTCATTGGTTTAATAAATTGCAGTGTGGCTTTGCTTTGATGGCCTCCAAGTGCTTCCTCACCTGAGAGAAGTCGGTTCTATTTCATTCCTTTTATTTTCAAGTTGGTATTAGAGCGTTGTTGATATATTCTATTGTTGCAAAAAAGAAACGGATCCGTGTTCAGTTGAGAGAGCGCATCCGTTGAGAGAGGATACCAAGTCCATCGACGCATATTTTGAGTTATCGACTATGTATCGAATTCTTTCCAAAGCAGAGGTGAAACTATAACTCTCATAGCGAATGAAGCAAAAATCCAACTGAATCTGAGCACTTATGGTGTTGGGGCACTCTTGATAAGCCATCAGGGAGGCTGCAACATAACATATTTGGTAGTCATGGTGAGAGAAGTCAGGCTTGCATTGCAGAAGACCCTAGACTCCGCCATAAGTATATGTTTCCAATCCGCCTGTGGGGGTAGCAGAATTCACCAGGCATTGCAATACCCTATTGACATTTCTCTCATATTCACTTCCATTGTTGTGTTTGCTTACATTGCAAAGACCATAAGTAAACAGATCAGATTTCCCATCCATATTTGAGATTGTAATTACATTATGTTGCAGTCCAAATATTAATAATACACATCAATACAGTAAGAAAACACATTAGCATATAAGGAAATACATGTTCAACTGATCACTTAAGTTTTCTTTAAGCATTGGAAAACCATCCACTATCTCTTGCTCGTATCCTTGATGAAAGGGAACCCGATGTGAAACAAAATTTTGAGTGTGAAACCCTGATAACCTACGCATAAGTTTGGTGAAGCGTGGTACCTCAAGACCAACGCCAAGAGCACTTGAGTGAGGATACAGATCATTTCTCTACAAAGGAGAGAGTTGATATGATCGCTGGAAGCGGGAGAAAGTTTGTTGCGTGAAGGAACTCGTCCGGCGTGGAGAGGCATGAAGGAACACGTACTTCTCCAATATTTATGGAACGAATCCATTGGTGTTTTTTGTTGTCAACACCTCCGTCTTGGGTTTGAGAGGCCACACCATTTTCTCTACTTGTTTCCATTCTTGGCGCATGATCAGTGCTTTGGAGAGGAGTTAGTTGCGTGAAATAGTTTGCAGAGATGGAAAATACACTTGTTGAAACTTATCTCAATGAAGCTAATAAATTGGATGGCTTGAATTTCGTCAATTGGAAATTAAAAATGCAGACCTTGATGGAATGTTATGGTGTGTGGATGATCACAAAAGGAGATGAAGCGCACACCTATGCGGCTGCATGTGTGACATTGGCAACAATCCAAGTTTGGGATAAGTGGGAGAACAAAGCCAAGGTATTATTATGAATGTTTTTGAAAGATAATATAATTCCTCACATTAGAGATGTTAATACTTCTAAAGAAACTTGGAAAGCACTTAAAGATTTGTATGAGACTAATAATACAAATCGTATTCTTTTTCTAAAGAGTAAATTTCTAAGTCTCGGTCTCACTCAACTTCGTTCCTTCCCACTGTGTAAATATATTGTAATGTATTTCGGCCTTCAATTTCTCTTCTAACCTCACACATTAGGGGGAATCTGTTATAGTCCAAAAATTCCTTATCTTTGCATACAAGACATTGGCCCTTCCACTTACATAATTTTCCAAAATATTGATGAGGCTTCCTCTTAAAAAACCATGTTTTGGATAGTGTATGTGCCCTACTGCACTAATATCCCACGTAAACACGTGTGTTGCGTGCTATTTAGCCTGCGTATATATGTGAGTTGCATGCTAGTTAGCCCGCGTTTACCTCCAAAAGTTGCAAAAAATATAAAATTGCACAGAATTCGACGGAGTTTAATAGAGGTTTTTCTAACCATTTTACCCTTGTAGCCCATCCCCAAACCGAATAACCATATTTTTATCATACAAAAAGAGGCCTTGGGGTGTCACTAAAGAATACAAACAAGAGAATAAGAAAACTCTTCCAAAATCGCTTACCCTTCTTAGCCCAAGATTTGCATCATATTCTGAGTTTTGGCCTCAGCCTTTCCCTCCGGCCCTTACTCGTTATGCAACCCTTCCTCCTTCCCTATGTGATAAGTTGGTTTTGAGAAGATAATGTGGGATTGATGCACTTGGAGCCACAACAGAGGAGCTCGGACTTGGTTCGTGGAGCGGTTTCCAACAAAGGTTGCAATCCTTTTTATCTTGAAATTGAATAAAAGAGTTCATTCATTTCCCAAATCCCTGCGTCTACATGATTTTGTTGATTTGTGCATTTATATCTATGTATAAACTTTTAAAGTGATTAGTAGAGATAACATATGTTGTTGCATTGTATTCCTAACCTTTTGCAGGTTAGCTTTGGGAGGATACCAATAATCTAGGAGGCAACAACAAGTGAAAGAGGCCGACACCAACCGAAAGGATTAAATATGCACTCATTAATCCTCTTTCATTTCTTTCTCTTCACTTAGTTAGTTTTTTTTGGAGTATCTTAAGGATAGAACAATCTTTTAAGGGAGTTAGTTCTTTTCCTTTACCTTTGACCCAATATAGGGGGATTTTCCCCGTTGCAAGTGTGATGTATTTCAAAATGTAACCATTCACTATTTATTTTAACTTAAAGAAGAAGAGTCCCTATAAATGCATTAGTAAACAAGTATTTCATGGCAACATAGTCCCTACTGAAATGATTTAAACTTATCACTATGTTTATATCAATGTTACAGTATGAAGTGTTTTATTGACACTGGATGATCTTCATGAGAAACGAATCTAACTTTCCTAAAGGATCCTGATTCCCCTTAATACATCGGAGACAAATAAAAAACATTTCTAATTAAAAGGAGCTCTGAATTTATCCCTCTGTTTCGTAACTCGAGAGAATCATGAAAAATTACAATTTTGGTAATAAAAAACTTCAATTTTGTGACACCCCATATGAAATTGAGGTGTGATACCATATTTGTTAAAAATCAGTCAATATGTTTTCCACTAGTGGACACCTATAATTCATGAATATGATGATAATGATGATAATATCATGATTTGTTCCACAACATCGCCAGATTAAAAGGGCCAACTTTGTGACAGTTTCCCCGTCGGGGCTGCCAGTTGCCTTTTAGTTCGAATTTCCCGACACAATATCTAATAATTAAATTATGAGGGTAGTGATGCAATTAGGGCATCATATATGTGTCATTCTCTCTCTTGCGGCCTATAGGCTTCAATACAAATCATCTCAAACTTCATAATCGCTTCCCTTTCCAAATTCGAACTCATTCATAAATCACTTTGCTTTATCAGGTACAATAGCAATGCACTCTTTAAGTTTGCTTCTTATTTCATGTATCAATATCTATATCCAAAAGTTTGAAAAATAAATTGCGTGTACAAATGGGAGACGTGGGGATGGGAACCCATCATCCTATTAAATTTGGCAAGCCTTAAATGAAAACCCTAGATTGTTTATTGAAAAACAAGACTTTGTTTCCCTTTGTCGTTGGAGGGGAAATAAGACTTCAAAATATACATCCAATGGTAATCGAAAGAAATGACTTTAATTTTATTATTTAATTGGAAAAATACAAAACATTGTAAAAAACCTTACGATAAAACAAAATATTTTAAATTCAACCCAAATTAATTCTCATTCAACCTCGAACTCATTGCTATAGTCCCTCAGTAGGGACTAATAATTGGTAAATTTATTGTGAAGTGGAAAAATATTTAAAAATAATGTACTATTTTTAAAATATTAACTTTATATATTAACTTTGTAACTAAGATTTATTTTACATTGCTTCCTAATATATATACATAACCTTCTACTAATAGTATAATGCACACCTAAAACAATTAAATTATCCAAATAATTTTTATTTAATCATAGATGTCACATCCCCACAACGTGTCTTACGATTGTGCACCTCTTAAGGGTGTGCGACACTGCAACATTTCATACTTGGTTTCTTGGCAACACCAAGGTTACTTCATCTAGACTACGCCTCTTCACCTAGAGCATACCCATGCTTCGTTCGAGTCTACCAGCGATTCATACTCCTACTCTAGTGAAACTCTTATATACTTAGAGTTTTGTTAACTTCCTTAACACTTAGTCATTTTTAAACATACATCCAAGAACATGAGAAGACAAGAGAACAACAGAGAAACAAACAAGAGAAACATAGATATAGTGTGGGTGGCACAAACCATGCCTAATTCTCAACCAATTCGTTGTTATTGTAAAACAGTTACAGCATGAACACTATTAGCTCAGTTTACAACTTTGGTAGAGTCAAACGACTCGCCTCACCTAACCAAGACACTCATGACCAGATCCATTACCGCAAGACTCTCTATCGCAACAGTCTCCAAAACCACCTATGATACACCTCAGGCATGCCTCTTCATTTATGAAAACTCTGCCTCTTCATTTCCATAGACTTCACCAATTTCGGTTCTTCCTCACACATGCTTCCAACAGACCTGCATTTCCAGACTCAGCCAAAATCAGCCCAAGAGAAGCTAACCCATATTTTTCCAATGAATCAACCTAAAGACAACACAAGTCCTCCTAGAGTGGAGCAACTTGGCTCCTTGAGGGAGATACTGTTAGAAAAACAGAACCGCGGAGAAATTAAATAAAACAAATGCAGAAACAAAACACAGAAGACACACAATACAAGAGAGACACAGATTTACGTGGTTCACCCAGTGTGGGCTACGTCCACCAGAGAAATTGTCAGTTCTTTCCTTTATTATTATCCATCAAATGAAGTGATACAACCTACAACAAAACCCGTTGTAACTTCCTCTTCTTTCTCTCACAGTCTCCTCTCTCATAATTCAATATTCACCACCATCCATAGCCGTGATACATTTCCCTCATAAAAGAGGGTTGCCTTCTAGGGAAAAAAACCCTAACATAATCTCTACCGTTAGATCTACGGCCTTATAATGAACGGTCCAGATTTACAATGAAATTACAATATACTTTTACAAGGAAATTTTTGCTTCGAGGGCTTCGCCGCCGAACCCCCACTTGCCCCCAGACTCCCCAGTCGGGGGGATAAGCCCTTCGGACCCCGCAGAGGGGGTACCCCCCTCTGCACTCCCCCGTGTGGAAGAGTGTACATACTTGTGGGGTGTAAATACTTCATGGGGTATAAACACAGCTGAAAGAAAGGACCTCTGAATTAGGAATATAATCAGGCTCCACAACCAACAACTACCTCCCTTGGTTTTCCTAAGAATTTCATAGCTCTTTCTCTCCTTGCCTCCAAGTTCTTTCTAAAAATTTTCTTCCTTGGTTATGCACCCTTGTTATATTAAGGATCTCCAAAGGTCACCATCCGGAACTGTCATGTCATT
Source organism: Picea engelmannii (assembly GCA_009831015.1). NCBI lineage: Eukaryota > Viridiplantae > Streptophyta > Pinopsida > Pinales > Pinaceae > Picea > Picea engelmannii. The sequence continues at coordinate 345,984 of ML784977.1, read as the reverse complement.
TGGGGGTGTTGTGCCCCTTCATGAACTCATGTCCAAATGAATCGTCACACCTCTTCACAGACCAAGTTGCCCAAAAAAACCCATGTGCTCGTAAACCATCGTGCCCCTTGGGATAGGCACACCAAAATATTGGTGTTCCCCTCATACCAGCGCACCCCATCCATCTAAATGACTCATCATCTTGGACGTGAATTCGCCTTAGGTGAGTCGGACCAACTCTTCTAAGTTCTCCCTTCATGCCTTAGCCAATTTTCCTTCGTTGATGGAGTGTCCAAGTTTTTCCCTAAATTATTCATCAAACCATCCATTGTTTGAATTGTGTCTCAAGGAACCTTGGGTGGATTCGTACCTTGGCATGTCGTGTGCCCAAGGAACCCCAACTCCCCTCTATATGAAGACATTTGTCTCCTCATTCACATTGAGCATATTTCCTTCTTGATTTGAAATGTGGTGAAAGTGTGTGCGCCCGAGATAATATCCCAAGGCCTTACACCCCCCCCCACCTCAATTCATTGTCATCCTCAACAACATCCACAAAATCTGTAATTTCCAAGTCTGTACCCAACTCGTGCCTTTGTTGCCACTAATTATGTTGGAAACCCCAAGTTTCCAGCTTGCACAACAATCCTCTACAACATGTGCAACCATCCACACTTCCCTCTGCCCAAAGTTGTGTGGGACCAAACTGTTCGCAATGATGGAAAAACATCTCCTTCCCAACTATGTTCATAATGTCTAAGCTGCCATTTTCCTACTACGACGATCACTCTTCATTTTGTTGTTTCTACCGTTGATTGAACTGATGCTGTAACCTCGACCAAAACTTCAAAATTTTCCTAAGTGTTGAACTCTTGTGAACTTGTCCGCCCATAATTCAACAAATTTTCCCATGTCTTTGCACATTGTTATCCCTCGTGCCTTGGATTAATTAGGTAGCTAGTCCAACCTTCACACCAACTCATGAGAATGCACTTCCTCATTCATGAACTTAGTCTTTTTTGTTTCATATTAGTCACTTTGTCCAACTCCAAAGACTAAGGCAAGTTTCCATTCTTCTCTCACCATTGTTGCCATCGTTTGATCTTCGTCAAGGAAACCCTCCACAATGTCTAAGTGTTGCACTATGAACCTATTGTTGCATCCATACTTTGACTTCCTTCTACAAATTGGTTCATCTGCACAACAATATCATACCAAGGAAAGGTCTCCCCTTACCTTGTTACACTATGAAGTTAGCCCAAATAAAATTCATATGCGGAAACTCGACTCCACTGTCCACCTCATGGCACACTTAGCCAATCTTCCCCAAGAACTGTGCTTCCATACTCCCTTTTTTCTCAGTAATGCATCACCCGATCATGTTGCTTCATCTACCTCTCCATGACTTGGAATGGTTAGGCTTCACCCTCAATCCTGTTTCCCAAAGAAACAGAAACACAAGTGATCTCTTCATGTTGCAATTTCCATGTCTGCACAATCCTCGAAATGAAGGAAAGTCCCGAACTCGCCTCCTTTCATCTAGTCACCTCAACACAACTCAACACTTGCGATGAGTGTGGCCAACATACCTACACTCCTCAAATGTCCCAATGATATTTCCAAAGTGATCCAAGTAGAATGTTTCACCTCAAAGAACTTCCATGCCTAAGGCATGTCCAAACTAATACTCTACCAACCTTAACCAACGATCTGCGTCAAATGTTTGAGTCATCACACAATCTCCATCAAGTCCATCAAAGTGTGCTCTTACTCATCCAATGTCCTATACTAAAGGTGAGTGAACACTGCCCAAGTCGCTTGGTCCGCATTCTACACATTCAAGTTGGTTGTCAACAATTCTTGACCGACTCCTTTGTTGACTCCATCTGTCTCTTAGAATGAAACTGTCTTGCACTCATTGTAAGTGTCCAAACTTTGGAACTGTCTTTGTGACTCATCAAGTCACTAGATGACTCAACAAATTTGGCTGAGGAACCAAGTACCAGGGTACCTCACCCATCCTCTCAAACATGGAACGTCTAGACTTTACTAACCACCACTGCAACGACCTGTCCAATGAAAATCATCAAAGAGTTAGGAAACTTCCTCAGGCCACATCCGCGTTTATATCCAAATCTATCGAAGCCCACCACCGGAATCATCCAAGAAGGACATCCTAATCTCTCCACACGTTCTTCCAACCAAGGCATCCCAAACCTCTCCAAGACTTCTTCGAATCTACACCACTTAAGTCACCCTCAAGTCAATCGATTCTCATTGCATAAACTTGATGCACTTGAACCACCAAGTCATTTGCCTTCTTTTCAAAGAACTCACTGCAACACTTAGGATTTGTAAGAACTCAAAACCAACCATATATTTCTTGAAGACATTCTTTGTTGCAACCATGTTATAAGTATACTATCTTGGACCTTCGCTTTACCAAGAAACTGAATCTCTGTATGAACTCCCCTCTATCACCGTTTGTTGTGATACAAGGCTAAGTCCATCCRTCCACTTCATAAATCCGTTTAATTCCCAAGTTTCGCATTCAACCAATTGAACTCGTCTCCAATTCCTGGCCATCTCCGCACCTTGACTTCTTCTGCTTCAAGACACCATGCATCCACTTCYCAACTGTCAAGTTATATTGTTGTTAACCGATTTTTCGTAACCCTAAAGAGCTACCTCGTATAAAGTTTGTGATCCCAACAACCCAAATCAACTCAACTATTGTTCTCGKAAATGCACCACACAAAGACGTCATGATGGAAACATGCCCAACCAACTATTTGTTGTGGAGTTGTTCTAGGTCACCCCAGGTCGTCCAATGCACCCAAGTGCCTCACCTCATAGCAACCCAGAACTACTCCCCCTAGTGATTAATTCTACGATCACCCTCTAAAACAAGTCATGCAACAAATCTTGCATTCATATGCCTTTCCCAAGTTCTCGATTGACCCAACGAACTCTACACTTGGTCTCTCGAAGGTGTGCACAATAGGTTTGGCACTGACTCTCATCATGGATCAAACCAACCAAGTCTTCCTCTGTGATCAAGTATGCGACAAGTTGTGCAATCACCCACTCTGTCCAAGTGATTTGTCTTACCAAAAAATATGCTCTCGATCTACACAAGGTGTGCATCTAGATGAACCTTCCCATAGCACCATTAACCAAACCTCTGCCATAATACATATGCAAAGTATGTGATGAACAAGTTTGTTGCACCAAGACATTCACCAAGTCTATGAAGTTCTAACTGAACTGTATTTGCAACAAAAAACCTTCAAATTTTTCTTTGATACCATCTTCCACATCCCCATAATGTGCCTTATGATCAAGCACCTCTTGAGGTTGTGCGACAGTGCAATGTTTTGTGCTTGGATGCTTGGAAACACCAAGGTTATTTCGCCCAGACTACACCTCTTCACCTAGAGAATATCCATAATTTGTTCAAGGCTATCGGTGAGTCACACGTACTCTAGTTTATCCAGGTGGATATCGGTGGCCACCCACCTATTCCAGCTAGCTCAAAATAATTTTCTGGCAACTTACTATTTTTAACAGTTTTTCAGTTCCTAAACTTCTGGGGCCATTTTGAGGGCCTAAAAAATGTATTTTCATGATCGATCACCTAAATTATAGTCAAATTCTCTTATTAATCCCTCAAAATGAATCTCCTTGTCTATACCTTTCTAACGATCTATCATGCACCCCAAATGGAGATCGTATGCCAAAGTTATGCCCCCGGGAAGTTGATACACCAAACTACCCAAAACGTTGTCCACAAAACTATTGATTTTTCATCTTCTGGGGTTAGGGTTTTGTATTTTATTTATGATAAAAAGGCCTTTGGAGCCTCATTGTAAAAATCATCTTCTTGCGTATGCGAGTAGTTGTCACATCTCTTCTTAGAGAAAAGATGTCACCATTCTAACGAGTTTTTCACTCTGTATTTCTACAGTTTTGTACATTTCGCTCATTAATAGAAATTGTGTATTATTACATCTTTGTTTTTATGGCTATATGTGTGTGTGTGTGTGTGTGTGTGTGTTATATTATTGTATATCCAATATATCTCTGTACATTTCTTAATTATATCTCCTCTCTCATTTCGTGCCAAAAATAATTAGGATCAGTGGTATCAAAGCAGATTGCTCTTGATCATTTTTCAGTGCATGTCCCCGACGAGGTACGAGTATATAAAGTTGGGTCTCAAGCTTGTCTCTCTTGAGAAAAATCGCTCTCGCACGTCCAAGAAACCCTCCATGGTGGAAGAAAATAAAAACGATGGAGCAAAAGATTCTATTAATCTGTTGCTTGAGCAAGCTTTGACGCGACAGAGGGACAAAATGATGGAGAATGTTTCCCATATCCTTCAACGCCTACTGATAACAACAGATACATCATCATCAAGCGACCACTTTGGAGACACCTCTCCTTTCAAGGTACATGTTAATTTTGATATTCCCATATTTGAAGGATAGATAGATCCAGATGCCCTCGAAAAATGGTTAAATCTGCTAGAAGGTTATTTCTCTGTTCATAATTTCTCCAACAGGGAAAATATCACCTTCGCACTCCTTAAGTCTCTACCCCATGTCAAACATTGGTGGGAAACTTACTGGGAGAAAAGTTCCATAGAGGAGTTTGGAATATATGGGGATGAGCCCACTTGTGATTTTTTTGTGGATGTAGTCAATGAACAATATTACTCTGTTTGCAACAATGAGGACCAGTATATGAGATGGACCACACTAAAACAAAAGAGGGTCTAAGAAGTGTCGTAGTTCACCAATACATTCCATACATTGTGCACCAAGATGAATATCAAAGTCTCTTAGCGAAATCTAGCTCTGAAATATTGTGGGGCTCTACACAAATACATCCAAACTGAAATGGATTTTCTAGACATCTCATCACTGGGTACTACTTATTGATATGTTGTTAAAATAAAGTAGAAATTTAAGCACCAAAACAATTGAAAGTCTGGGTCTACAAACCCGCAACAACCAAAGAATGGTAAAGAAGGCCCTAAGAACCAACCTTCAAAAAACTAGTCCAAGCCACATGAAAAGATGGGTAATGAAAAGATGAAGAAGGACACTGGAAAGTGGTGCAATTTTCACAAAATCCCCTGGCACAACACTGATGAATGTCGCTCAAAATAATCATAGGTGGACGAGATCAAAGAAGAGGAGTCGAACCCTGATTCATAATCTGATTCAGAAAATAATGGGAGAAGACAAATTATCGACACAGACTACACTGCTACTATCACGACTGCAACAATTCAACTAGAAGAAGCAACAAGTCCTGAAGAGGGGGAGTGTCTTTTTCATTCATAGATGTGGGTGAAGAGGATCCCATTGCATTTTATTGTTGCTGGCAAAAGCCAAAAGAACCTCATCTTAGCAGAGATCGTCAAAAAGTTGAGATTGTCGACAACTCCACACCCACAACCATACAATATCGGGTGGTTTCTCCAGGGACGATAACTTTGTGTAAGCCAACAGTGTGGATTTTCATACGACATCCATCCCTTCAAGGATCAGGTATTATGTGATGTTTCCCCTCTGGATGTCTGTGATGTTCTTTTGATCCATCCATATATATGGAAGCACCATGTTATTTATGAGTCTCGACCCCGTTGTGTCATTTTTACTCTTGGGGGTCATCTCTATAGGGTACCAAATGTAGTTCCAACTACTGTCCCACCTAAATAGTGCCGCAAGGTAGTATCTCATACTACAAAATTTAGTTTTTTCACAATCTGTTCAAAAGATGAATAGAAGGACACTACAACCACTGCAGCCTCAGTCCAAGCACCTTCTATCTAGTAGAAGCAGGTTGAAAAGATTGAAGCAAAGAAAAAATATTCCTTCTTCACACAGTCATCTCATCAGGTTCTCTACAACCTCCCACAAACCAAGCAACACAACTTCTCCAACAAGACAAGCAACGAATCACCAAGGTCCAGATTCAATAAACGCTTCCCCCTCTCCCTCAGGAATTCAACGAAATGGAGAGCATTGCTTCCTAAGGAGGGAGGATTGATCCAGGTGGATATCGGTGGCCACCCACCTATTCCAACTAGCTCAAAATAGTGTTTTGACAACTTACTATTTTTAGCATCTTTTTTGTTCCTAAACTTCCAGGGCCATTTTGAGGGCCTAAAAAATATGTTTTTATGATCGAGCACCTTAATAATATTCAAAGGCTTTGATTGATCACCCAAAATGAATCTCCTATTCGATACCTTTCCAACAAGCTATCATGTGACCCAAACGAAGATCGTATGTCAAAGTTACACCCCTCGGAAGTTGATACTCCAAACTACCCAAAACGAGGTCCACAAAACTGTTGACTTTTCATCTTTCGGGGTTAGTGTTTTGGACTTTATTTATGATAAAAAGGCATTTGGAACCTCATTGTAACTATCATCTTCTTGTGAATGTGAGTAGCCGTCATGCGAGTAGCTGTCACATCTCTTCTCAGAGATAAGCTGCCACCATTCTAGTGAATTTTTCACTCTGCATTTCTACAATTTTGTACATTTTGTTCATTAATAGAAATTGTGTATTACTGTATATTTATATTTATGGCTATATCTCTGATATATCTTTGCTATATTATTGAATATCTGATATATCTATGTACATTTATTTATTATATCTCCGCTCTCATTTCGTGCTAAAAATAATCTGGATCACTAGTGCAACTCTTATATATTTAGACATTCGTTAACTGCTTTAACACTTAGTCATTTTTAAGCATACATCTAAGAACATGAGAACCCAAGAGAAAAACAACGAAACAAACAAGAGAAACATAGATATAGTGCAGGCGACACAAACCGTGCCTAACACCCGACTAAGTCTTTGTTATTGCATAAAAGTTATAACATGAGCACTTCAGACTCGATATACATCTTTGGCAGAGTCAAATGACTCGCGTCACCTCACTAAGACACTCGTGAATAAATTCGTCACCACAAGACTCTATCGTAACCCTCTCTGCAACCACCTGCGGTGCACCTCATACATGTCCTCAACCCCAAACTTGATGTCTCTTCATTTCTGCAGACTTTGTCTCTTTGTTTCCACATACTTCACTAATTTCAGTTCTACCTCACACATGCCTCCAACAGACCTACGTTTCCAGAATTAGCCAAAATCGGCCCAAGAGAAGCTCACCTATATCTGTCCAACGAATCCACCTCAAGACATCACTAGTCCTCCCACAGTGGAGTGACTTGGCTCCTTGAGGAAGTTGCGTCCCTCTGTTTTCCATAGAACCGTAGAGCTCTTGCTCTCCTTATCTTCAATTTCTTTCCAAAAATTCTCGTCCTTGGTTGTGCGTCTTTGTTCTCTTATAGGCTCTCCAAAGGTCACCATCGTGAACCGTCGTGTCTTTTGGGGGTGTCGCACCCCTTCGCAAACCCAAGTCCAAACGAATCATCATGCTTCTTTGCAGACCCGGTGGCCAAACGAACCCATGCACTCGTCAACTGTCGTGTCCAAGCTTGGTGCGCCCCTCATGTTGACGCACCCCATCTATCTAACTAACTTATCGTCTTGGGTGTGCGCACCCCTTAGGTGAGTCGGGTTGACTCTCTTAAGTGCACCCCCATGCCTTCGTCGATTTTCCTTTATCAATGGAGCACCCAAGTTTTCCCTCAACTCTTCATTGAACAGTTTGTTGTTTGACTTACGTCACAATGCACCTTGGATGGTGTCGTCCCTTGGCACATCATGCGTTAAAAGAACCCCAACTCTCCTCTGTATGAAGACATCTGTCTCCTCATTCGAATCGAGCATCTTGCCTGCCCAGTTCGAATTGTGGTCGCATCGAGCGTCTTGCCTGCCCTATTCAAATTGTGGTGGAAGTGCCCACGCACGAGCTAAGCTCCAGGCATCAAAGCTCTTTGAGTGAGAAAAGAAGGAAATATCGTGTCAAAAATTGATTAGTAAAATAAATCTACTTCGGTACATATAAATGGTAAATAAAATTTGTTAGACTTGAATGCACTTAAGCGTAAAGGTCTTTTGTAAGATTTTCTTAAATAGCATTTGGTTTATGGAATTTAAAGTAATTCGGGTATTCCGTAAGTTGGCGGATGAATTCTTTTTACTTAATATCCAAAACATAAGACAGATTTAAAAACAGGCATGCTTTGTTATGACGGGAAGATGGACGTTATTCAAAGTCTAGATGGACTGGTTTTGGGCAAAATTAGTTCCTTCTCGGCAGCATTATGGAAGGCGATATATAAGTGAATAATAGTTGTACTACAATTTGCAATTTTGTTTGATGGCATGGATTGGAACTGCACGTAGCCTTGGGCGATATATATACGTAATTAGGGAAATTCTTGGTTTGACCGGCGCTGCTGGAGGAAACACAGGGATAAACACCTGTTTACATACCAAACCGACCACACATTTCGGGCTTCAACAACCTGAGTAAATGGCTTTGACCAATGTTTGGCTAACCAAATCTGGGGCCCTTCATGCAGGTCCAACATAAGCGATCGATCAATTACCTTTTATTTACCTAAAGATCCTGACCGATTATTCTTTTATAAAATAAATCCAATGAAAGAAAAAACATGTGTCAAAATATGTGTACACAATTGACAGGTAAAATATAAAGAAGATCCAATGCAATTTTATTTAAGACATCTCTGAAATCCAGAGGAAATAGAGCAAATGAATGAAACGATCCACAATCGGACCACAGATAAATGTATGAACGGACCATAAGATACACTCACGAATAACATATCCTTAAAACTTATTACATCTCATCCAAAGAGACGCGATAAAGAATTGAGAAACGATACAATACAATACTACTGCAATAACAAGTACATCGTGCACCATATATCAAACTAGAGCCCTCGCACTGACTCCTGATACACTTTTCAACTATCTTCTATATGCTCGCCAAAATAATATACGTTAACGATCCCATTATCCCCCCGACTTGAATCAACATGCTCACGCCCATCATCGATCCTGCGCTGCCAGAGGCAGTTGGCCCATCCTTTGTAGACGGAGAAAGTGCTCCACCAGTAGTAGGAGAAAGTGCTCCACCAGTAGTAGGAGTCGTAGTTGGAGGAAGAGCTGCTGAAGTGGTGGGTGACTTAGCTATGGGTGTGGGATTACTAACCACCGGAGTTGGAGACGAAGGGGCCGCGGCAGGAGGACTCGAAACTGAAACCATGAACAAGAAAACAAATTAAACCTAGAATTAATTCTCTTCTTCTCTTTGAAGTAACGGACAATGAAAAACAAACAACTAGATCGACTAGCAATTACAATATATTACAGTCCATTCAGTTTACTAATATTGTAAGTAAACATTATGAGGATGATGAGGTAATTACCAGCAGATGATTTGCATTGGCTGAGAGGCGGAGTAGTAATTTTGCAGGCGCCTGGCAGAGCGAGAGCCCGAGTTTGGTTGATAGGAATCCCCAGGGGATTGTTGGTTGTATTAACCATCTGGCAGAGACAGGCGGCGCTGGTGCTGACGACGGAGGCAAGAGCGGTGCAGCAGCCCGGTGTTGGAGTAGTATTGTTGGGTCCTCCCTGCAAGAAGGCAAGACATGGCGCCATACTCACCAAAGAAGCAGTACACGACTGACTAGTAGAGGGTACTGACTGAGCTCCCGCCATGCCCGCATTTCCGCCCGCTGCTATGACGATAAGTACTAGTGCCAATGCCAGGACCTTAGCCATTATATCAACAATAATCAATTTAATCCCCAGCAAGCGAGGAAAGATTCCCAATTAATTAGATAGAGATCTGTACAGAAGTTAGTTCGTGACAGCAGACATACAGTAGGAAGAATAAGAAAAGTGAATCGGTAATGAGTGAATGTCTGAGAGCAGAATGGGGGGAGGTTTATTTATAAAGCCGAGGGCTGAGGGGAGGAGAGGGAATAGCTTTATGGCGACGGAAGAATACACCCACTTATTGCTGGTGATCTGTTCGCCCAACTTCCTACTAACTTCTCCAACTGAGCATCTACTTTTAGTCAGCGAGTGCGTTGTCATGTTCAATTGCTTCCACGCGTCCATGTGCAATATGAATGTTCTCTTTCAACCTCAGTTGGTAGTGGTGTTGTCCACGTCAATGTTTCACAACACTGAACAACGAATCCTGAAAGTACACATATATTCTTCTTTAAGTTAAATATTGGTTACAAAACGGATGAAAAAATAGTTATAACGGATGAGCAACATACTTACCTATTCAATCCAATCATTCGAGATGCAAATACCTGTGGTAGGTAAATTCGGTTAAAGGTAGAGGGGAGGTAGACGCCGATCGACGGGAAAGACATTGAGGGACGTAGTTGGGATGAACTGGCCAACAACCACGCCAACAAAGAGATAGGATCCAAATCAACAGCCACTTGAAAGGAGATAATCATAACAGAAAGTTTGTATTCAGTCAAGGAGAATTTACTCTCAAGAATTTGCATTCAGAATGTTTGCATTCAGTCAACTGAGAATTTACTCTCAGAAAGGTTGATTTCTTCAAAACAGAAAGTTTGGATTCAGTTAACGGAAAATTTAATCCCGCTATCCGACGTTAGAGCCCCTCTCACACTATCTCCGGTTGTTGAGACGTTTGATTGCGCATTCGCGTGAGATTCTTATATCCGTTGCAGTGGTTGCGTTCCTCAGTTGATGTCAACGTCACTTTCCTTCCACTTTGCTTGCCTTGCTTTGTCATTCCTCCTTTGCTTGCCTTGCTTCCGAGTTGCTTTCGTCATTCGTCTTAA
>ML784977.1:317767-330012 GCA_009831015.1 Picea engelmannii | reverse complement strand
CCCTCCTTAGGAAGCAATGGTATCCATTGCGTTGAGTTCCCGGGGGAGAGGGAAAAGCGTTTGCTGAATCTGCATCTTGGTGAGTTGCTTGTCTTGTTGGAGATGTCGCACTGCTTAGTTTGTGGAAGTCTGGCATGAACCTGTTGAGGTTGAGGTTGTTCAACAAGTCGAGATACATGAGAGGAAGGTGTGCAGAAGGAATATTTGTGCTTTGTTGCAGCCTTGTTGACCTGCTTCTGTTGGATAGAAGGTGCTTGGGGCGAGGCTGTAGTGGTTGCAGTGTCCTTCTGTTCTTCTTTTGAACAGATTGTGAAGAAGCTAAATTTTGCAGTATGAGATACTACCTTGTGGCACTTTTCAGGTGGAATAGTAGTTGGAACTACCTCTAGTATTCTGTAGAGATGACCCCCCAGAGAAACAATGACACTGCGGGGTCGAGACTCATAAACAACATGGTGCTTCCACATATATGGTTGGCCCAAGAGAACATCACAGACATCTAGTGGGGCAACATCACATAATACCTCATCCTTGAAGAGATGGATGCCATATGACAATCGACATTGTTGGCTGACATGAAGATCTCGCCCTTGGCGAAGCCACCCAATGTTGTATGCTATGGGTGTGTTGTTGTCGACAATCCCAACTATTTGATGACCTCTGCTGAGATGAGGTTCTTCTAGCTTCCGCTATCAACAATAAAATGTAGCGGGTTCGCCTTCACCCAAATTTTTGAATGATAAAGGCGCTCCCCCTCTTCAGGATATGTTGGTTCTTCTGGTTGAATTGTTGTGGTTGCGAAAATAGCAGTGGGGTCTGCGTCAATGATCTGTCCTTTACCATTATTTTCAAAATCAGATTCTAAATCAGGGTTCGGCTCCTTGTCTTTGATCTCGGCCACCAATGATTGTTTTGAGAAACATTCATCGGTGTTGTGCTAGGGGATTTTGTGAAAATCACACCATTTTTTGGTGTCCTTCTTTGTCTTCCTGTGACCCTTCTTTTCCTGTGTCTTGGACTGGTTTTCAGGAGACTGTTTGTTAGGGTCGTCTTTGTCATACTTCGGTTGTTGCGGATTTGAAGACCCGAACTCCCGTTTGTTCTGGTGCTTAAATTTCTGCTCGATTTTAACAGCATATTGATAAGCAACACCAAGTGATGAGATGTCCAAAAAATCCATTTCAGTCTAGATGTATCTATGTAAAGCCCCACGGTATTTCAGAACCAAATGTCGCTCGGAGTCTTTGATACCCAGCTTGGTGCGCAAGGTATGGAAGGTATTGGTGAACTCTGGAACTGCTTGGCCCCTCTCTTGCCACAGTGTGTTCCATATCATGTACTGGTCCTCATAGTTTCCAACAAGGTAATAATGTTCCTTTACCGCATCCACAAAAAAATACCAAGTGGGATCGGCCCCGTATATTCCAGACTCCTCTGTGGAACTTTGCTCCCAGTAAGTTTCCCACCAATGTTTGACATGAGGGAGAGATTTAAGGAGTGCGAAGGTGATCTTTTCTTTGTCGGAAAAATTGTGAACATAGAAATAACCTTCTAGCAGAGTTAACCATTTTTCTAGGGCTTTTGCATCTATCTGTCCTTCAAATACAGGAATATCAAAATTAATTTGTACCTTGAAAGGCGAGGTGCCTCCAAAGTGGTCACTTGATGAAGATGTGCCTGCTTTTATCGGCAGGTGTTGAAGGATGTGGGCAAAATTCTCCATCATTTCGTCCTTATGTCGCGTGAGAGCTTGCTCAAGCAATAGATTGATAGGATCGTCTACTCCGTCGTTTTTCTTTTCTTCCGCCATTGAGGGTTTCTTGGGTGTGCAAGAACGATTGTATTCAAGAAATATAAGCTCAAGACCCAACTTTCTATACTCGGACCTCGTCGGGGACATGCACTAAAAAACGATCAAGAGCAACTTGCTTTGATACCACTGATCCAGATTAATTTTCGGCATGAAATGAGAGCGGAGATATAATAAAGAAATGCGCAGAGATATCGCGTATATCCAATAATATAACAGAAATATATCAGAGATGCAACCATAAACATAGAGATGGAGTAATACACGATTTCTATTAATGAAAGAAATGTACAGAGACTGTAAAAATACAGAGTGAAAGACTCACTAGAATGGTGGTAGCTTATCTCTGAGAAGAGATGTGACGGCTACTCACATTCACAAGAAGATAGTTACAATGAGGCTCTGAAGGAATTTTTACAATAATCAAGAATTCCAAAAACCTAACCCTAGGAGATGAGGCGCCAAAAGTCGTGTGGGCCCCGTTTGGGTAAGTTAGTACATCAACTTCTCGAGGTCATAACTTTTGCATACGATCTCTGTTTTAGGCGTGTGATAGCCCGTTGGAAAGGTATCGTCGAGGAGATTCATTTTGGCGGCTCAATTCTACCTGTATTTAGCTTTGAGGAGATCTATACTGAAAAACCTTCATTTAGGCCCTCAAAATGGCCCTGGAAGTTAAAAACTGCTAAAAATAGTAAATTGCCAAAATTGCCAGAAAACTGTTTTGAGCTAGTCAGACAAGGTGGGTGGCCACTAATATCCACTTGGATCAATAGCTCTCGTGAGCCTAAAATTTGGTCTTCCACCCATTCCCCGTGGCTTTTAACAGAAGCAAAAAAAATCAAAACATGTGCTTGCTCGCCTTCACCTCAACTGTTATTCGGTTCTTCTCATACTAATATTATCTGTTAGCAGAGAATAGAAATGAACATGTTCAAATGGACGACCCTACTCATTCCTCCCAATACCTTTCTGATAATAAATTTGGTGAGCGTCTTTTTCTTTTGATGGAATTTTTTGGTGGGGAGGGGCTCTGTTTTGTCATATTCCTACTCAAATTATCATTGTGTGTAATCCGTTTGAGGTTTTGGGGAGGTTTATGCACTCGGTCTTGTTGTAGGAGGATTGATTTTCTCTTAATATGTAATGGAATTTTAATTTTATTGGTCTAATATAGTGGTTGTTGGGATGGATTTTTTGGGGCAGACAGTCAGTCAGCTGGCTGATTTCTTGATTGGATCATTGCTTTGCTCTATGTATTTGAGATTATTTCACATTCATGGAATCTTTGTATGGATATCTAGGTTTTGTTTTGGTTTGGTACGTTGGGGATGCTTTGATTTGCTGCTACGTTTCTTGTGTTTATGTTGCTTTTTCGGAAAGAAGTCTTATATTGTAGAATTGCATAAAATACATCGAGTACAAGGCAGGGCTTTACTTCCTTTTCCAACCTATCCAACACGTGAGACTGTACCGTTGGTCAGAATCTAGGTTATAGAGAAATTTGTGTTGTTTTTATGTTTCTATTGTCATAGTTCAAATGTTTGGTTCGATGCTTACGTACAAGGAGTGGGTAGGTTGTTCAGAGATCCCATTTACTGTTTTTTTCCTTTGTGAATGTCCCATTTTGATAAATTATTTTGTATTTTCATGTTAAAAACTTGTGTATACACTTAGTCTGTCAAGAGGTGCACTTTTCTTGAGACTGATGCTTGAGCAAGCTAGTTTGTAAAGATTCTTGCAGCACTACTTATGCAGGGTGAATCTGCCCCCCAGGGGTGAACCACACAACAACCTGCTCACTCTGGCAAATACTTAAAGCACATGTTGTCTAGGAGAATAGAACCCTGGTGGACAGCTTGAAAGCCATTGCCTATGCCATTGAATCACAACCCCATTGGCCACAAGGTGTGTTTTCATCATCAAGAGATGACAAGCTATGTGTATTGTGGCTACTATACTCACAATGTGATAAATTAAGGGGATGGATATTGAAGTTTCAAATGATTTTTTTACCAGGTTCTGGTTAGGTGAAGTTTAGAGCTCACTTCTACATTACTTTACACAAGATTTCTTAGTTGATGTTAATGAAGTTTTTGGTTTGGAGCTTTTGTTTAGTTTGTATTTTTTGTGGTTGTGATTGGTAGCTAGGCATGGAGGTCTTGATTTTTTTTTATGTGAAAACCTATGGTTATGGAGGTATTGGTTTGTTTTTATGTTAAAACCTATGGCTATGGAGGTAATATTGTTTGAAGTCTTTAGGAAAACCTTTATGCTTCATATGCAATCCTTGGGTTTTGAGTGGCAGATTAGGTGGCAGGCTATCAAAGGGCTTGCAGGTGCATTTTTGACATCATCTCAAGAAGATTGCATGTTGAGATAATTTGCATGCATGCTTGATTATGGGCTTATGAAGGAAATCACATGAAGACATGACTTGGATAAAGAAAAGCGAGGGCGTTTCTAAGATTTTGATCCAATATGGGAGCTTTGATTTTCTTTGGTTGATATACTTTGTTTAAGTGAAATAGGAAGTATGGGATTGGTGTGGAAAATTAATTCAGAGTCTTTTTTCTGAGAGACTGAAAAATAAAAATTGTGACCTTATGGCAGGTTCCACCCATAGGGAAACTGGACCCAGAAGTGGCATCAAGAACAGAAGAGCAGCAGCACAATCAATTGTTTCAAATTCTCCTCACAACAATAACAATTTACAGAAGACATCCTTAGTGAGTTTCGTGAAGCTAGCATCCAAAAATATGCTGAAGGCTTTGGCATTACCCAAAATGGGACAAATACTAAAGGCTTTGGAATTACCCAAAATGGGACAAATACAAATGGTAAATACTCTACATTGTATGCATTTGGTAGGTTCTTAATATTTTTGAGGTAATATTTTTCAGCTCCAACCTCATTGGGTGGTTTTGGTTCAATTTAGCAAATCTGAGGTGCTCTTACTGCTTCTTTGGTGGGCTAGTACAAATACACTAGTCAACAATTTGTGCATACTAAGGCACTTTAGCATTACTTCGATGCTATGATGGGCCTTACCTCTATCTTTATATAGTTGTCAATGATAGATTGTAAATGTCTTTAAGTCTTCCTTCCCAACAAAGTCTTAGATATTTAATTCCCTTTCTAATTTGAGGAAATGTTTAACTTTCTTCTGTGTAGGAATGAAGGTTGACAAAAATAAATCCACTCCACAGTTACGGGAGGGAGAATATCATTTAAATGCAATTGCTGGTAGATGTTCAGGAACTTCTACATGTGCACCATGACAATCGATTTATGTGGAAAGTAGAAGCGTTGGTTCTCCATCAAGAGGTTGTGATGCAGCAATTTCAACACCTTCCCGAAACAAACATATGTCAAGGGTACATCATTTAGATATTCATCAAGAGGACTTAGATTCTCCAGAGACTGCAGGGTAAGCCTTATGCATTACTCTATGTTGTTGTTGTTGCTGGTCTCTTAGGGTTGTGTATTTGTCATGATTGAGATAGAGTATTATTGATCAGTTGGACCTTTGCATTTGAGTATCACAAGGAAGAGAAAAAGAGTTCCTAGAGTCAATGGTGGGGAGAAGGGTGGGAGGGGACTCCGAAAGTTCAACATGAAAGGTGTATCATGTCAATTTCCTTAGTCTCTTTCTTCTTCTGACTGAAATTTTCTTTTAATACACATTGATGCATGGACTTCTTTATGTTGCTGGAGGTAATGGAATTGATATAAGTTGATAGTAGATTCTATATATTTGTTCTCATAATGACAATCATGGTGTACAAAGGGAGGTCAAATTCAAGCCAGGTGTGGACCTCCCCAACCATGGAGAGAATGTGTGTACCTAATATGTGTGGAGTTATGTTAAAGCCTTGAGTTTGACCAGCTCAAAAAAAAATCTTGGTCCAGTGGGAGATAACGTTTTTGTTTGCTATACATGGTGTCCTTAGGGCATGGTTGTAATTATATTTGGATTAAACATAGTTCTCGGGGGATTGTTTCACTTACTGTTGGTTGTTTCACTATGTCCAGTCAGTCAGAAGGTTGAGAGCAAGTGGCAGACCACATATAATGAGGTAACGACATGATCATAATGACTACTTATTGTACAACATTTTTTCTTTGCTTATTTGTTAAATATGACTCAGTTTTGATCCTATCATCTTAAGTTAATCAAATATTGAAATTCTTATATGTAGCATTTTTTTGCAAGCACTACAGAAGGCATTTCTGAAATTTTTACCATGGCATATAAAATGTTACACCACACTAATGATTGACACTTCTTACAATCAAAGGGGTTGTTACGTCCTCAAATGTCTGAAAGTGATCAATGTGACTGGAAATTACATGCAGCCTAAATCTTGTGGTAATACACACTGTAAAGATGTTAAGGCAGTTCAAATTGTGGCATGGCTAGTCCTTGTACTACAGGATGTAATATCTTTACTTTACTGGAATATAAATTCCTTATAAAAAATTAGTAATATTGATCCAAATTAAGCTAAATAGGTGTTGCCCATCCAATTAGAAGCCCACACATAACAGGAGTGGTAGATGCAAGGAGTTCTAGAAAAGATTTCAAGGCTTTGAGTAGTTCTCCAAGAGCATCTTTACATAAGCCAGAGAAGAGGCATTGCATTCATTATTGACCTAGGGTGCTTCCTTGGAAGTTAGTATTCCTGTCCTTGCTATCAAGTAGGCATCTGTAGATTACAGGCGACTAAAATGTTAATAAGGGCTGAAGAGAAGGAATTAGACAGTTAGAGATAAGATAAGATAAGGTAAGATAATTTTATTAATGTCCAACAAATGACCACAAATTGGTCAATGGGACTTCTAAGTACAACGGTGTGGTATACAAAGTGGGAGCGCAAAGGCCACTCCTAGAAAATCATGATAAATTCAAATCTAATTTATGCTAAATATGATATAAAGTCTAAGATCATGGAGCGGGAAAACAAAGCAGTAAGGCAGTTGCATTCAAGTACTATGGAGAACCAGAGGCCAAAAACACAAAATCTCTAGTGGGGAATGTCTCCTCTAGGGGGTGATCAACACCTCATGATGTTGTCCATCATAACATATAGTACTGTAGGGGGTGATCAATACCCGTTGATGCTATCTCTTATAACATCCAAGGTTGTAGGGAGCAATCAACATCCCCTGATGCTATCTCTCCTAACATCTGAGGTTGTAGAGAAAATATATAATTGTATACATTAATGATGATTACCTTACAAGGATTTGATGAATAAATCTACTATTGAATGGTGGTGACTCATTCTCCATGATGCTCCTTCAATAGATAGGTTTCTCCATCTTGGTTTTAATAGAAACACAAGCTATCTATCTTAGTGTACAATAGGTAAAATAAATTTGAACCCTGGCTATATCCAAAGGTTCAGATTTCATTCTGGGTGTATATTTCTAATATCATGGATTTTTACATAAATATATAAATTGTTCACACATTTGATAGATATTTTAATCCAAACATTAATTTACTAGATAATCAGTGTCTGTGTAGAATGCCCCCACAGACTGATTTCAAAATGCCCAAGTGTCTGTCCAAGGTGTACAAATTTCAGAAAAGATATTAACATATCCAAAATTTTCTTTGAAAACTTAACCGAAATTTTTTGTAACTTGTCATCCAGATGAGGTAGCCAAAGTCTAAAGCGTACCATTGCCAGAAGTTGCTTCAAAGACTACAGGTGTTTCGGCTACAGTAAATAATAACTACCATTCATGGGGACCGCTCTTTGGAAAGCTCTTCTTCGCCTTTTGGGTGATATTGCATCTGTATCCCTTCCTTAAGGGTCTTCTAGGAAGGCAAGAACGAACGCCCACTATCGTGGTACTGTGCTCTATTCTACTGGCCTCCATCTTCTTGCTTGTGTGGGTGAGGATTGACCCATTCCTACCCAAGTTCGAAGGCCCCATTCTTCAACAATGTGGTGTCGACTGTTAACTACCTCCTCTCTTCTGATCATTTATGAATTCTATTCATTTGTATTCAGATTTTGTAATATGATTGAAGGATAAAACTGAAAGCATTCTATTATAGTTTGTGAATGCTATGCTTGCTCGATGTCCTTCACCTCAACTGTTATTCGTTTCTGCTCATACTGATATTATCTGTTAGCAGAGCATAGAAATGAGTTGTTTTACATGCTATGGATCTGTAAAGGACATGAAGCCTCCAAAGGGGGCCGAAGTCAATATTAAGAAGAGCACAGATGATCAGGGATGCCCAACAGCCCCTAGCAATCAACTTCCCAAAGTCCTTTCAGGCATGATTTTATTTTATATATTTTTGGTATTTACAACCTCAAGGATTCTCAGAGCCTGTGACGGTGAATTCAACTCTAGCATTAACAGATAAGGTTACCGCTAGATTCCCATTTGTTCAAAATCTAATTCAACTGAGAATCTGCTTGGCAGAAATTTTATCTGGACAGAGAATCGATCAAAGGATACAGTGTACTTTTGATTAAAAAAAATTCTAAACAGAGAGCATATTGATGGATACACTCCATTTATGATCATAATTTTATATTAGCAGATAACCCATCAAAAGATACAAGTGTATTTCTGATCAAAATTTTATCTAAACATAGAACTCATTAATAGATTCTCTTTATTTATACCCAAGATGGTGTCTAAACAGATGACCCATTTATGGATACAGAGTCTATTTCTTATCATATTTGTGTATATAGGATATTTTTGATATTCACTTCTTGATTGATTTTAGGATCAAATCCTGTGAAAGTAATTTTAAGCCTGTAATATAGTGGATCGGTATAATTTTTTTGCAAATAATTTCACAAATTTGTCACCTTGAGATTACTGTTTTTTCTCCTTTTCCTTTGGTTGATATAATTTGGCCTGTTCTGATTCCTGGGAGGTTTAATAACCTGGTTGTTCATTGTTCATTTTTGTTGGCGAGTCGACGATATAGATAGATTTAGATCAAAGTCCTCTCGTGAGAACAAGCAGGATGAGCCTTCTAAGATGGAAGAACCTCATATTGTTGCCCAAACATTCCTTTTTCGAGAATTGGTTGTGGCAATGAATAATTTTCAGCCTGAGTGCCTACTGGGTGAAGGAGGCTTCAATAGAGTTTACAAAGGCTGGCTTGAGAGCACCGGTCAGGTGATTTATAGATCCATTTCTTTGTTGATAGAAGTTGTTATGTTGACAAATATTGGAAGAGATTGCTTGTTTTCAAGGTATTCTTCTTAAATCAAAGTAAAATACATGGTTAGAATTAGCTCCGAGAAATTAGAAACATGTTTTTGACATGGAGGTTATCGTTTGTTGTATATAGATTGTAGCTGTCAAGCAACTCGAAGGAGATGGATTGTAGGGAAACATGGAGTTTCTTGCACTGATAAGGATGGTAGGGTGTTATGCAGTGGTAAGGATGTTTGGCTCTCAAATAGGGATTGGTGAGTAAGAAGAAGATATACATTGTTCTTGAATTTGTCACAGGGGGTGAATTGTTTGACAAAATCGTGAGTCTGCTTGTCGTACTGGATTTGTTTTTCTGCAGTTGTTGTTGGCATGTGGTGTTAAAACTTAATCTCCCTTTTCCATGTGCAGTCGTTTGATGGAAATCTGGAGGAAAACGAGGTAAGAAAGTATTTTCAGCAGCTTATTGACGCCTTAGGATATTGTTACAGCAGGGGTATTTACCACAAAGATTTGAAGGTATATATATGCAGTGAAAACCACATATCATTGGAGTATGATGATTCTTAGTTCTACCCATTTTATCTGACGTAAACATTATTTGTTGAATCTGAATGATCAACCCGAAAATGTTCTATTGGATTCAAAGGAAAATGTGAATATATCTGACTTCAGCCTCAACGCTCTACCTCAACAACTGAGAGTATGTCTTCAATTACATTTGGAAAATGGAAATAATGCAATAATTATTGAGAGGGATATCTGATATCATCTATGAACATGGAATTCCAGGCAGATGGGTTACTGCATACTACTTGTGGAAGCCCTAATTACGTGGCACCTGAGGTAACAACTTACCCGAGAGTTTATACCACAAATCCAGAGTTAATCATCTTTGCAATTGATATTTGGGTTGTTAAATGGTTGTCTGCCGCAGGTGATCCCTGACAGAGGATATGATGGTGCCACTGTTGATCTTGGTCTTGAGGTGTCATACTCTTTTTTCTTTTGATGGGTTGGTTGTCATTTGAAGACATAAATCTTGCAGTGTTGTATCAAAAGGTAATGGAACTGCCCGATACAAAATCATGGCAACTGGTTTAAAATTTTTATTAGATTAGTCATAATCTCGCATTGAGTTAACACAGTGTCATGTACAGATCTTCAAAAGCAATTTCAAGTGTCCAAATTCGTTGTCTGTTGGTGCTCACAAATTGATCAAAAGAATACTCGATCCCAATCCGAAGACGTAAGTGAAAACGATCTGTTAGAAGTTTGATTTAACTTTTGTTTGACTCCAAACCATCAAGCCTTGGGGCGGGCTATATCCAGGTTACATCCTTGCTCACGTTTCTCTATCTTATGTCTAGATTATTGGCATTATAAAATGGAAGCCTAAATTCCTTTTATATATATACACACACATTCAGCTTATCAAACTTTCATTGTATTGTCAATACCCAAAGTAGTGGGGTATTAAGCTTTCATTTTTTTGTAGACAAAGTAGTGGGATGGTATTAAAGACCATACATACCATAATAGTTTTTAATCTCAATTTTAAGTTTCTGTCGTATAAAAAATAAATTAATCTCAAAGACATGTTTTTGATGTTCTCCATCCTTATTAAATCTGCAGTTAAATGTCTCTATGCTGATTAAATGTATCTATGTTGTTCAACATGTATTTCCCAACTAACTCGACATCCTTATTAAATCTGCAGTTAAATATATCTATGTTGATTAAATGTATCTATGTTGTTCAATATGTATTTTCCAACTAACTCGGCAGGGACTGCGTTGCCATGCAACCCTTGTTTTGATAGATGTTAATTAATTTTTCATTTTCTAATAGACTTGCAAAATTTAATTCTAATTTTTTTTTAAGGGAAAATTTGGACAAACCCTTCTATGACGTATTGGAAGCCTTTAGAAAGATTGGGATGAGTTCAAATTTGATCGTTGATCCCAAGGGTGAAGTGTGACAGTGACATTGTGATCATGGTAGGTGTTTGGCATATGGAGGCAAACTCTTTTCGGAAAATTATCTCATAGCTACTTTGCGTGTATAATTTCTACAATATTTCAAAGAAGGTTTAGTTGTGAATAATTCTAAGATGAAATTTAGGAGATATTGGTGATAGGTGGTAAATTATTATAATAATCGAAAAAGGCTACTATGTAAAGAATTTTAAGATTGAAATTTAAGAGATATCGGTGATGAAAGGCGGTTTGAAATTTAAGAGATATCGGTGATGAAAGGTGGTAAACCGGTATGCCAATTAAGAAAGCCTCCTCACAGCGATAATAAGAGAGGTAAAAATCCATTAGCATGTGTGTCTTAACTTAATTAAATGTGGATTGTGAAAAAAGGGGCTTGACATTCCAAAGGATAGAGTTGAGGAGGGTGGGAGAAGCGTAATTATAAGATGATAAAAAAGAAGCTATGAACATATTTTACGTATGATAAAAAAGAAGTTATGAACATATTTTACGTATGCATTACCTTAATTAAATTCAAGGAAAATAGAAACATGGCAATGTGAAGGGCGGGCTTAGAGTGAGTAAGCAAGTAATTGTTATGACAAGATATTTCAAGGTTCTCTTCTAAGTATTCCAAAAATGACTTATGGAAAAATTTCAAAGTCTTCATTAACACAAAAATTTCAAGATCTTCATTAACACAAATGGTTTGTTAAGGATATAATAGTTGGTTTGCTTAGAGGCATTATTAAAAATCTTGACATCGTTTATAAGAACTTCTACATGATGACAAATTCATTCACAAAAGGATATGAGTTTATTGAATTTATAAATGTAATTTTCATGTTGTAATTAAAAGGGGCTTAACACATGTTTGACAAGTTAAAATTCATTATTGAAAAAAATGATTACATTAATAGAATTAGTAGTTGTCAACAATTCGTTTTGCATGTCCTAATGTATTTCGATGAAACCCATGATTATAGGATGCATTTCTAGAAGACCATAAGAATCACATGCAAATTAAATCCATAAATCTAACATTAAGACTCAAAGGGGAATCACATCATGAAAGAAAATACTTATCTTACAAGAAATTTACCAACTACTCACCCAAGGAAGATTAATATTCACCACTTAGGCATGGGCACTTCCTCATGCAAAGCTAAACTCAAATTGAGGGAAATACTAGTGTGCCAAAATCTAATCTTAAAATATCTCTAGAGTTTATGAGATGCACAAAGAAAAAGACT
>ML784977.1:306664-317717 GCA_009831015.1 Picea engelmannii | reverse complement strand
AAATTATCTCATAGCTACTTTGCGTGTATAATTTCTACAATATTTCAAAGAAGGTTTAGTTGTGAATAATTCTAAGATGAAATTTAGGAGATATTGGTGATAGGTGGTAAATTATTATAATAATCGAAAAAGGCTACTATGTAAAGAATTTTAAGATTGAAATTTAAGAGATATCGGTGATGAAAGGCGGTTTGAAATTTAAGAGATATCGGTGATGAAAGGTGGTAAACCGGTATGCCAATTAAGAAAGCCTCCTCACAGCGATAATAAGAGAGGTAAAAATCCATTAGCATGTGTGTCTTAACTTAATTAAATGTGGATTGTGAAAAAAGGGGCTTGACATTCCAAAGGATAGAGTTGAGGAGGGTGGGAGAAGCGTAATTATAAGATGATAAAAAAGAAGCTATGAACATATTTTACGTATGATAAAAAAGAAGTTATGAACATATTTTACGTATGCATTACCTTAATTAAATTCAAGGAAAATAGAAACATGGCAATGTGAAGGGCGGGCTTAGAGTGAGTAAGCAAGTAATTGTTATGACAAGATATTTCAAGGTTCTCTTCTAAGTATTCCAAAAATGACTTATGGAAAAATTTCAAAGTCTTCATTAACACAAAAATTTCAAGATCTTCATTAACACAAATGGTTTGTTAAGGATATAATAGTTGGTTTGCTTAGAGGCATTATTAAAAATCTTGACATCGTTTATAAGAACTTCTACATGATGACAAATTCATTCACAAAAGGATATGAGTTTATTGAATTTATAAATGTAATTTTCATGTTGTAATTAAAAGGGGCTTAACACATGTTTGACAAGTTAAAATTCATTATTGAAAAAAATGATTACATTAATAGAATTAGTAGTTGTCAACAATTCGTTTTGCATGTCCTAATGTATTTCGATGAAACCCATGATTATAGGATGCATTTCTAGAAGACCATAAGAATCACATGCAAATTAAATCCATAAATCTAACATTAAGACTCAAAGGGGAATCACATCATGAAAGAAAATACTTATCTTACAAGAAATTTACCAACTACTCACCCAAGGAAGATTAATATTCACCACTTAGGCATGGGCACTTCCTCATGCAAAGCTAAACTCAAATTGAGGGAAATACTAGTGTGCCAAAATCTAATCTTAAAATATCTCTAGAGTTTATGAGATGCACAAAGAAAAAGACTTGAAAAATCACAAGATAGACTACACGAAAAAGAAATCGCAAACAACATTTAGATTTGGAAAGAAGCTAAGCCAAAGAAACATGTTAGATCCAACCAAGCCAATGTTGAGAAATCACAACTTGGTCTACTAGCATGAGTATATTCTTGCAAGAAGTATTAAGCACACCATGTTGGTCACTATTAGATCATAACTATTTCACTCTCTACTATGTCAAAGATTGGGTCAACTACAGTTTGCCATAATATGATCCATAACTCAAGCATGTTAGAGCATGGAGTACTATAGATCTGGACTAATACCTATTGTTTTAGAAAATCATGTGCTTCCATTATGCACCTTTACTCCTTTGTGTGAATGGTAGAACCACTAGTTTGTGATTCCCAAGTGGATGTATGCCAAAATATGTCAATGCTCATAACAATTCAACTCGGCATAGGCATAGCTGTGGCTTGTCAAAACACCATAACTCAGTGCAAAAGGATTTGCAAGAAAATGGTGAGAACAAAAATTAGCTAATTTGACTAAATATATGAATATATATCTTAGGAAAGAGGAACCAAATCATACAAAACATCATGGAAACTTCTGCTCATTTTCATTAATACACAATTAAATATAAAACAATCAACTTGTCCTCTATGGAACTCTACTACTTGTATTAGAATTGACTCTGCCAATTGACTTTGATACTATGATCTATGGTACAATTTCACTATCTAAAATGATTGGTTAATTTAAACTAATGGATACCATCATATGTGTTCTTTTCTAGTTGACTACCCATCTTTCTGTGAACTCTTCATCTTCCTTCCTATCACTTCTATCCTATTATTCCTCATCTAGCAATTCAAATCCACATTTGACAATTCACCTACCTCATCCCTGTCATATGTGATTATTTTCCTTCCTTCAATACTATGTTCCATTGTTTTCTATCATGATCATCTCCTATTACACTTGTCATGGATGATCCTTGTTATGTTCAATTTGTGTCATATGTTATATTTGATTCTATCTTTGTTTCCACATTGTTCTACTTATCATGCACTTTTCTCCTTTACGCCTTCTTCATTCATATTTCCATTTATTCTTCTTGTACTTCTATTGCCTTTTCCTATGTCTCATTAAGAAGACACACTTCTTGACTTAACTTTTTTCAAAAGTGATCCTGCATCAATTAAGAAGACACACTTCTTGACTTAAGTTTTTTCAAAAGTGATCCTGCATCAATTTTTTTTTCTAGAATACAAAGCCCGGGGAAAACCCCCAAGTACTTCCCTTGATTTTAAGGATGGTACCCAAGGTAAAACCTAGAATCTTCAAGGCACAAGACCATTCAAAAATGAGGCTCGAAGCCGTTACAATAATATACTTGTTAACAAATCAACATGTCCCTTATGGGAATTGAACCTAGGCGGGGAGGATAATAATCATTCCTCCCAACCACCCGAGCTAAACCCAATTGACAATCATGCATCAACTTACCTTTGAAAATAAAACATCATGTTTCCTCACATTGATTCTCCATCTGTTGCAATCATATTCAATTGAAAATTATTTAGTACTCATCTTGATAAATCTAAGTACTATTTATGTTCATCATATCCTTTTGTAATACCCTTGGTTTCCACCCCTAAGATATATTATGTTAAACAATGCTTATGATGTGGTTTATTTTACGAGTGTTAATCTAAGTGGTTTGAGTTATATGACCCCACAAATTAATTATGTAAATGTCTTATATATATTCCTAGTTTAGAACCCTTTTGGAATACCCTTGGTTTCCACCCCTAAAATATAGTATGTTAAACAATGCTTATGATGTAATTTATTTTAATTTATTTTAAGAGTGTTAAGCTAAGTGGTTTGAGTTATATAACCTTACAAATTAATTATGTAAATGTCTTATATATATATATTCCTAGTTTAAAACCCAAAACAAAGATCCAACTAAATTTTTTATAAAATTATGTTAATTTGTTTATTTTCTTTTTGTTTCGGTACATTTTATAGTCACCATGTGGTTAGATATGACCATGGTGCACTTTGGACTATGTTGAAAAAGTATGAAAAAATGAAATATTAATATAAACTAAATCAGCCAGTAGATTGCAAAAGGGGGCTATGAACCCATGAGAGGGATGACAAGGGAGTCTAAGATATTTAATAACTTTTATCATCTCTTTACCGTATGCTTATGTTTTATCTTTCCACCTTTTCCCTATTTTACCTATTTTTTATTACCCAAAGCATCTTCTGTTGCAAGTAACCACTTGGTGCATGCAAACCAAAAGTATCTAACCTCTAATTTTTCTAATTTTGGATGCTATTGGATAAACTTTTTGCCACATGATTCTCTAAACTAGAGAGAAATTAGAATGGAGGGTTTTTATCTACCCACAACTTTCACTAGTGAAACCCATCATCCTATGAGCATTATGAGCATCTAGGAAGTTACGTGCTTTCTATAATGGGAAATGGAAATCCATGGCTGCTAAAACTTTATGTGAGTTTGGGAAAAGGAAAATCACTGCAAATCCTTATGTATGTGATAATAATTAAATAATCCTAAACCAATACTATGATCTTAGAAACCTAGAGAGTATTCAATAAACCCAACTTTTCCTTACATGCACTAGAGTGGAAAAATTTCCCAAGGGATTGTGTTGTGTGGCATGGAAAGGAATTTGGTCCGCGTGTAACGTGTTGATTTTTTTTAATGATTAAAGTGTTAGTTGAGCGTGATTAGAGCTCATTTTCACCCTTGTAGTTTCATAGTCTCATTTTGATTATTGTTTTCAAAGTGAATGGCCTATGGTGGGGTGAGAAAGTGCACGTTACTAAAACCAATTTAGTAATCCATTCTCATAAAGACACGTATTTGTCTTAATTTCTTTATCAATATCTATATGTTGTATTGTTGTTACTAATTCCTTGATTTCTTTAATATACTTGATAATCTTTTAGTGGAATGGCTATGTAGGGTGGTAGTCTATCTTTTAGTGAAATGGTCATGTTGGGTGGTAGTCTATTTATGGCTTATTGCAAATAATTCTTTGTTAATTATATATGAGCATGTATGTTTATGCATATTAATTCTAAGTAATCATGCATGATGATATCCAAGTTTAGTTAGGGTAGATTTGATGGGATTTTATGTTTAATGAAATCTGATTTTAGTTATGGTAGATTTGATGGAATTTTATGTTTGTCTTTGTTATATATAAAAAGATTTGTGCATTGATGGTTGAATTCATAGTCACATAAGTTTTGTGTATGGGATTGGTTTTGTGAGAAATTGTTGTTCACAAACATGTGTTTGATTGATTGGTTTTTTTTTATATTTTTAATAATGCAATATTAATTATGCACTTTATTTTCATGGTATTTATTTTTAATTTTTATTAGAATCTAATTTGGGTTTTAGTGGAAAAAATCATTGAGGAGAAGAGAAGGAATTTTGAATTAGAGCGTCTCAATGACCAAGGGAGGCGAGTCCAAGTTTATGACACATTTCACTTTGCTAAGTAATGCTTGTATTTAATGTTATGTTCTCTGGTTACAAGAACAATTGCATCCTACATCTTTTATCCAAAAAAATCCCTTGCATACACTAGTTAGACACTTTTCATCTCTATATGCTACTCACTAAAATAATGCAAATTAATTATTCAAATGTTCTAATAGGAATCAAGACACTACTCATGCTCACACTCATTAGTGATCTTGCATTGGTAGAGACAATTGGGTCCTCATGGATACCTGACAAAAAAAGTACACCATGAGTAGTAGTAGTTGTAGTTGGTGGAAGAGTTGTCAAGGTGACATGAAACTTAGTTGTGGGTGTGCAATTACTAGTCACTGAAGTTGGAGATGAAGGAGTTGTAGCAATGGGACTCAAAATTAAAACCATGAACAAAACCTAACTTAATTAGGTATCATCCTTCTAAGAAGACAAGTGACTCTAACACTAATGAGGGTGCTCAAAAGACAAGTGTTTCTAACCCTAATGAGTATTTTGTAGACTTTATGAACACCAAGGCATGACACTAGAGGCATGTTGCAACATACTTTACTCTAAAATTTCTTCCCAGACCCAAATTCTCAAGACTCCTCTTCTGAATGCCCCAAATGAGGAGGCTCGAGATTTATTTATAGTTTTACATCAGGTATTTGATAACAATTAACCTACATTTTCCCATTTGGGAATCTTAGTACATAATATGGTGTGTAGGTAAAAAGACAAACAATAGGTGTGCAAGCCTCGATAACTTCCAATGAAAAAGTGGGGACAACCACTCATTATCTCATCCTATGAGGGATATTCCTAACAAATATTCCATAAGGGGTCCACCCGACATGACTTACATGTAAAATAATTAGAGATGGTATCATTATTTTTGGGCCTAGTATGCTTCCTTTTCATATTTCCATACAATTCTCAAGATTGAGAATATCTTCCTCTGTCATATCATATAATTAATATTGATTTCATATGCTAGGTGTAAATCACAATCAACATAATAATTTGAGATTTCATATGCTTCAATCATTTACCTGTCCTCGATCAATACTTGAGCATAGTATGGATTGTTGGAGGTGAATCCATGATGGAAAGGTGATCCTTCAAGTTTTAAAGTTCCTACTAACTCAAAAAAATGGATCACAAAAAATGTTTGTAAGACATATCTAGGAGCTTATTCATAATATTTTGTTTCTAGTGTGACTTTAACAATTATTTCAACGTAATATCCTATCCTCACATCATATCCTCCACACACTTTACATAGATTTTAGCCAATGGTAGCATCAACAAACTTTACATTTCTCTTGCACATCTTGGCCTCCGCATATAGTCTGCACAAGCAACATATATTGCACACATAACTCGATCGCATCTGCTTTCCACATATCCCAAGTTGTGCACACTTTGCACTGTCTAGAGGACATCCTGGCTTTTTTGAACCTCACATTGCTTCTAACACATATCGCACTAGGTGCAATCTACATTGCTTCTCCGCATCTTCGTCTCTACAATATCTTTACAATTTTTTGTTGGTAGATGTTTTTACATAGTTATATGCTAAAATCCATGTCTTCTGCGGACAACTACATGAACATAGCTTTGAGAAAATCCTTCCATTAGCACACTTTACATTGATTTTGGCACATCTTTTCTTCCACATCAAATTGTCGGTGCATCATGTAATTGTAAGTGTTTATGTCTTTTTTTTTTCTTATTACATAGTCGGATGCTAATTCTTGTATTTTGTGTAGAGAAATTTACGTATTATGCTTCTTGCACATGCCAAAGTCTGCATACTTTACATTTCTTTTGGCACAATTTTCATTGCTTCCCACACATCC
Organism: Picea engelmannii; assembly: GCA_009831015.1. Taxonomy (NCBI): domain Eukaryota; kingdom Viridiplantae; phylum Streptophyta; class Pinopsida; order Pinales; family Pinaceae; genus Picea; species Picea engelmannii. Next base: position 311,154 of record ML784977.1, on the reverse strand, counting down.
TAGCCATTTCTCTCCTTTATATCCACACAAATTTGCTTCCTCACATTAGAAAGAGTCAAACTAAACATTTGGTTATGCCCGATGTCTCTTATATATATATATATATATATATATATATATATATATATATATATATAGTCCAATGCCCGATATGGTATTCTATGCATGGAACTTTGGTTCCTTTGCTTCTCGCACATGCTAGCTTCCGCACACTTTTGACTAGCTCTTCTCTGCCAAGAATCCACAATTCCATCGCTCTCCTTTATATCTACAAATATTTACTTCCACACAAAAGAAAGAGTCAAACCGAACATTTGGTTATCCTATTATTTCTTTTTGATCCTCTTGTCTGAAAGGTTTTAAGATCAACTTAGTGAGCACTGTTATGTTGCTTGTGATTAAACTTATTGCAAGTTTTTTATGATTAGTAGTTGTGGTACATGTGTTGGGTGGTGGATTACTTATTGGTTTCATGTACAAGGATTTAATTTTTGATAGTGGGATTGTATTTTAAATCAAAGAGAGAGTGTTAATTGAAACAATCAATAACAAAAATTTAAAACTTTATTAGTAGTTACAATAAAACAATGAGTTAGAATGGTCGTTCATTACACTTACTATAATTTCTTGGTAAACGTTTTTACTAATATTTTCATATTATAGGGTTATCTATTTTTATTTACTAAAGAGTATTTAGATGGTTTCCTTTACATCCTTACTATCCTTACTTAGGCTACTTGCTACCAACCTTTGTATTGAAAAAGAAAAACATGCAAACAATAAGTTAAAAGTGGAGTCAAGTTTCACAATTGATTTTAAAACATAATAAATCATTCATTACTGATTTAGAAAGTATGTTTTTCCTTCTCTTAAGAAAAATATAGAAAATTCGAACTCCTTATTTATTTCCCTCCCACAACTATATCATATTTATTCCACCTTTTGTATTTTCTACTCTTTATCCTAACTTCCAAAGACTTTACATTGATTCTTTCATTAATAACATGTATAGTTAATTTTTGTTAAATTAATAATTAACATACATATAGATACTAAAAAATAGTTTTGTTATGCACAAACATATGCATAACAATATTCTATTGTTAATAACATTGACAAGTATTACACTAGCTATTTGCAAGAATACAGCTCCAAATATTTTACATTTCTACTAGCATATGCTAATATTTCATTGAACACTTCACTTATTTACATTGCTTACAACATATGTTAATTTCTCCATTGAACACTTCACTTGCTGAGTAAGTTTTCCTCCACATTGAACACATTACATTTTTGCTTATTTTTACAAAGTTTTATGCTAAATATTTTGAGTGCAAACACTTTACATTGCTTCTCACATATATTTAGGTTACTCCAAACATTTTATATTGTTTCTTGCATATGCTAACATTCCCATTGGTCATTTCACCTTTTTACTAAAATTTACTCCACATTGAAGATTTTTTTTTGCTTATTTCTACAAAGTTATATGCTAAATGTTTTTTCTTCTTTTTAAATTACTCCTATCAAATTTGTCATCTTTGCATGAAGGATAATACTATTTTTCTTTATTATATAAATTATCTTTTCATAAAGACTATTCATATATGCATTTAGTAATATTAAATTTGCATGTTCAACATATATTTAGCATCAAAGATCCTCATGGATATGGTGATTTAAATAATATAGAAGAAATTGATTTTATTTTTTATTTTTTAAACTTTTATTAATATTTCAATATTTTTAATTACATTAAATTATTCATCTTTAATAAAATTGAAGATTGCAAAGGTTTATAAATTTCCTAAATAAATTCAAAACATACAATTTTTAAAAATATTTTTTCCAAATTTCCTAAATAAATTCAAAACATACAATTTTTAAAAATATTTTTTCCTTGTAACCTAGACCTATATCATATTGTAATACGATTGTCTATTACCTATACCAACTTGTAATACCTATATCATATTGTAATACGATTGTCTATTGTCTATTATATAACTTAATAGTGTCTCAACCATCTTTATTTTATGCTATACGATTTCTTGAAGGTCTCAACCATTGGCATAGTTATGGAGCGCGAATCTTGAAGGTAGTTGGGCGGCATTTATTGGTGTGTGGTCGCATGGTTCAATAACATGTGAACAAGGGCTGGGCTAAAGGCCGAGGCCGAGCCCCTCCCTTTTTGCGCCTTAGTTGAAGTTTAAAGTTAAATTTTATTTAAACAATATTTCACAAAAGAAACATGTTATGGTGTTGTGGTTAGCACGTGCTTGTGTGGCCTTTTGTCTGTTTAGAGGACATGAGTTCGACTCTTGGGGAGTCGAATAATCTTTCGCATATTCCAGCCATTGGAGGGGTGCCATGTGGCAGTCCATGATTGGGCCACATGGCACCATATAACTGGTCCACCAAAACTGTCACTTGCCACAATATGATTTGTCAATGAAGTTGACATGTGTTATCACCGAACATGCCCATGTGTTTGCCATGCCACGTCATCTTTCCAACTCAGCGGTGCCACGTGTCACCCTCGCAATGGTGCCACGTGTCACTTTGACTTTTCTCTGTTTGACCAAGTTTGACTGAACTTTGACCACTTATAACTTTTGATCCGTAACTCCATTTGGCGAGCCGTTTGCGCCGTTATAAATCTTGCGATGCGCTCTTCATGATTATTCCATTTTCATTGAGTTTTAGGAACTTTGAATTTTTTTCCTTTTGCCATCTGCTGAAGCCATTCTGAGCATTCTGATTTGCTTATGTGCGTTCTGAGTTGTCTTAACCTTCTCTGGATCCTTATTGGATCACGTCTTCCCACTGAGAGCTTTTTGGACCAACAAAAGCTTTCATCAATCAATTGGTAAGTGAGGGAAGAGTTCCCTCACCTTATCTTTCTCAATCCACTTTGCCTTGCTTGGATTTGTGCCCTTTAAGCCTACTCGAAAATAATCAGCATCACCTCTGCGTGAAGTCCTCATCCTTCTGTCCAGGATGATATCCTCTTGTAACTCATCCAAGTACTCAGGTGCAAACTCATTAACTGATGGTATTGAAACTTCCTCATCCTGATCCATGATCATGGGAGGTTCAAAAACTTTCAAGTTCTCTACGTTCACAACTGAATAAATCTGCATATAAGGTGGAAGATCTAAACGAAAAGCATTAGTGCCGCTTTTCTCCAAAATAGTGAAGGGTCCATATCGGATGGGCTTGAGTTTCTTGCCTTCACCCTTCAATCGTTCCTTGCTGATATAAAGCCATACTCGGTCTCCAACCTGGAACTGATGATCAACCTCATGTTTTTCATGTCGAGCTTTATACTATGCTTGACTCTTCTCCAACTGTTCCCTGACTGTCTGGTGTATCTGTTGAATCCTCTGGATGAACTTGCGGGCTCTGTCCTCTGTGCGTACTTCATTCACATCAACATCTCTCCCATACATCAAGTCCAAAGGAACTTTTGGTAGGTACCCATAACACGTCTCAAAAGGTGAACTCTGAGTAGATGAATGTAAAGCTCGATTACAAGCATGTTGTACATAAGGTATCTGTTCATCCCATAACTTAGGATGCTTGTTGCAGTAGTCTCGAAGCAAAAGTACCACTGTTCTATTTACCACCTCTGTCTGTCCGTCAGTCTATGGATGAAAAGCAGTGCTCCTCTTCAATTTGGTGTCCATCATTCTCCACAAGCTAGTCCAAAAATCTCCAAGGAATCGAGTATCTCGATCCAAGACAATGGATGTGGGTAATCCAAAGTGAACCCAAACATGCTGAAAAAAGAGATTAGCAGTCTGCTCAGCAGTGATCTGCTTTTTACATGGCATCACGATACATATCTTGATGAACCTATCCACTATGACATACAAATAATCATGACCCCCTCTGGTCATTGGTAAACCCCCTACAAAATCCATGGAAACACTTTCCCATGGATGGGATGGAACATGAAGTGGTGAGTATAGCCCCAATTTTCTATTAGTGGGCTTACAAGTAGAACACATCACACACCCCTTTACATATTTACTTACAATTGCTTTCATTTGAGGCCAGTAACAAAACCTCTGCAAATGAGCCATAGTTTTTCCTACCCCAAAATGCCCCAATACAAGAGAAGTATGAGCTTCTCGTATTACACGTGTTGGTTGTGGAGCCTGATTATCTTCCTGATTCAGAGGTCCTTGCTTTCAGCCATGTTTATACCCCATGAAGTATTTACACCCCAGAAGTATGTACACTCTTCCACACGGGGGAGTGCAGAGGGGGGGTACCCCCTCTGTGGGGTCCGAGGGGGATATCCCCCTGGCTGGGGGGTCTGGGGGCAAGCGGGCCCCCGAAGCAAAAATTGTCTTGTAAAAGTATATTGTAATTTCATTGTAAATCTGGACCGTTCATTATAAGGTCGCAGATCTAACAGTAGAGATTATGTTAGGGTTTTTTGCCCTAGAAGGCAACCCTCTTTTATGAGGGAAATGTAT
>ML784977.1:264888-305230 GCA_009831015.1 Picea engelmannii | reverse complement strand
GGTATTTGAGAGGTACTACTACACATGCATTATGTTTTGGAGGTTCAGACACTTTTCTACAGGGATATGTTGATTCAGATATGGCAGGTGATAAAGACAGCAAGAGGAGCACCACAGGGTATGTTTTTACTATAGGTGGAATAACAGTAAGTTGGATTTCGAAACTGCAAAAGGTTGTTGCACTTTCAACAACAGAGGCAGAGTATGTTGCTGCTACAGAGGCTAGTAAAGAAATGATTTGGTTACAAAGGTTTATGGAGGAATTGGGAAAGAAGCAGGAGAACAATCGGTTGTACTGTGACAGTCAGAGTGCCATTCACCTTGCAAAGAACTCAGCCTTCCATTCAAAGACTAAGCATATACAATTGAGGTACCATTTCATATGATCCGCCTTGGAAGATGGACAATTGAAGCTGGAAAAGATACACACTAGCCAGAATCCTGCAGACATGTTAACAAAAGGAGTAACCAGGGAGAAACTGAGTTTCTGCTCAGTTTCAGTTGGTCTTCAAGAATGAAGATGAAATTGAGAAATTTGCCAGGTCCAAGAAGGTTCAGAGTCTAGAATATACAACGGCGGTGGAGTTGTTGAGATCAGTCTCCAAGTGGGAGATTGTTGGTTGTGGAGATTGATTATCTTCCTGATTCAGAGGTCCTTGCTTTTAGCCGTGTTTATACCCCATGAAGTATTTACACCCCAGAAGTATGTACACTCTTCCACGCGGGGGAGTGCAGAGGGGGGGTACCCCCTCTGTGGGGTTCGGGGGGGATATCCCCCTGGCTGGGGGGTCTGGGGGCAAGTGGGGGTTCGGGGGTGAAGCCCCCGAAGAAAAAATTGCCTTGTAAAAGTATATTGTAATTTCATTATAAATCTGGACCATTCATTATAAGGTCGCAGATCTAACGGTAGAGATTGTGTTAGGGTTTTTTTCCCTACAAGGCAACCCTCTTTTATGAGGGAAATGTATTGTGGCTATGGATGATGGTGAATATTGTATTCTGAGATAGGAGACTGTGAGAGAAAGAAGAGGAAGTTACAACGGGTTTTGTTGTAGGTTGTATCCCTTCATTTGCTGGATAATAATAAAGGAAGGACCTGGCAATTTCTCTAGTGGACGTAGCCAACACTGGGTGAACCACGTAAATCTGTGTCTCTCTTGTATTGTGTGTCTTCTGTGTTTTGTTTCTGCATTTGTTTTATTTTATTGCTCCGCGGTCCTGTTTTTCTAACAACATGGACTCATTCACTTGTAGGAATACATAGCTTCCCAAGATGATAGAGTAATTTTCCCTGAAGACAATAGTTCTCTACCTGTGCACCATGGGTTAGCTTCTCATATACTTCTTTAAAATCTTCATCGATGACGTATTGTTCTACATAGCTATCATGAGATAAAAAAGTATTCTTCAAAATAATAGAAGTAGCAATAGGAGGTCTAGAAATCATATCGACTACCTTGTTACTTGTACCCTTCTTGTACTTGATTACCAAATGAAATTGTTGTAGAAAACCCATCCATCTGTAATGCTGAGATTGTTGCAGTTTGGTATGTGCCTGAAGACACTGTAAGGGCTGGTGATCTGTATGTATGATAGTTTCCTTCCCTAACGAGTAATGCTTCCATTTCTTTACACTTTGAACTAATTTATACAACTCTTTATCATATGTAGGATAGTTAACAACAACTTGGTTAAAAGCCTCAGAGTGGTAACATATAGGCTTACGATATTGCATCAATACTGCACCCATGGTGTATCCGCTTGCATCTATCTCGATCTTGAACGGCTGTTGAAGATTCAATAGTGCTAATACTGGTGCGGTACTGATCTTCTCCTTCAAAATGTTGAAAGCTTTTTGTTGCTTTCCTTCCCACTGAAAAGTGTTCTTTACACTGGTTAAGGCATGCAAAGGGGCTGCGATAAAAGAGAAGTTGGGAATGAATCTTCTTCAATACTGGACTGCACCCAAGAAGCTTCGAATCTCAGTTACACTCTTTGGCTCAGGCCATTTCACAATCACTTTAATTTTGGAAGGATCAATCTTCAATTGTCCTCCTCCCACGATGTGACTTAAGTATACAAGTGCAGTCTTGCCAAATTCACATTTAGACATTTTCACATACAACTTTTCCCTCTGCAAAGTATCCAATACTTGCTTTGCATGCTTGACATGTTCATCCCAAGTCCCGCTGAAAACAAGAATGTCGTCTAAATATACAATCACAAAGTTATCCAGGAAAGGCCTGAATACATCATTCATCACACGCATGAAAGTTGCCGGAGCATTACAAAGCCCAAATGACATAACTAACCACTCAAACAATCCTTGTTTGGTTTTAAAGGCAGTCTTCCATGCATCATGTTCTGCAACCCTGATTTGATGATATCCACTGCGCAAACCCAACTTAGTGAAATAAACAACATTCTTTAACTGATCAAGTAAATCATCTATGTGAGGAAGAGGGTATCGATTTTTCACCGTGATTTTATTTAAGGCTCGATAATCAACACACATTCGCCATGTGCCATCTTTCTTTGGCACCATCACGATCGGAGAACCACAAGGAGATGAACTGGGCCTAATGACCCCTTGATCCAATAAGCCCTGTACCTGCTTCTTGATCTCTGTCATCTCCACAACTGACATCCTATACATGCCCACATTAGGCAAAGGAGAATCCTGCTGCAGATGTATCTCATGTTGGATTTCCCTCTTAGGAGGTAATCCATCTGGTTCCTGAAAAATATCATCATACTTAGAAACAATATCAGTTAATTCCTTTTTATGAGATGGATCACACCCTTGGAAAGCATCGAATGTCCCTACATCTTTCTCTTTGACGACCATGAGTACATATCTCTTATTAGTGGTTATGAGTCTTTTCATTTGTCTTGCACTAACGAGCGTCATATTCACCCTCATGCTATGAGCTCTAACAATATATTCCACTCCCCCTTTAGTAAGGTGGTATTTGTTCTCATGATGAAAGAAGACTGCTTTTCTATCATAAATATAAGGACTTCCCAACACTATGCCACATATATCAAACAATACAACATCCAAATCTACTTCATCAATCAACTTTGAAGCAATAGCAAATCTAACCCTACATTGTTTGGTGACATTAAGTTTTTCTTTGTCACATACCCAACCAAGAGGGTAAGGCTTTGGATGTGGTTTGATTATAAAACCCATCTTCTCGACAAGTGCTTCAGATATTAAGTTTACTTGGGAACCCAGATCAAATAATGTATCTATCTTAGTATGTTTAGATACAACTCGTATATGAAATGACTCATTCCTCTTTCGTTCATCAATATGAGATTCATCGGTGGAACTTGAACTAGCATGAAGAGAATCGTTACCTTGTACTCCAGTTGCTGTGATATTTCCTTCATCTCCTGATTCGGAACCAAGATCTTGTTGCATTGTAGCAACAATCTTTTTCTTCCCCTTTTCACTGAACTGTTTCGGTTTCTTTTCTGGATGCAGTTTCCAACAATGTTCTTCATCGTGACCGCTCCTCTTGCAATGAGTGCAATATGGTTTTTCTCCTTCTCTCTTTACTGTAGCGGTCTTCTTGCCCTTCCTTTTGAACTTCTTGAAAGTCTTTTCTGGGAAATTGGAAGGTTTCTTCGTGGGATCTTCTTGAACATATTTCCTCCTGTTCTCAAGGTGAGTGGCTTGCACACAAACTTCATCAAGACTAGTGGGGTTAAACAAGAGCAAAGTATGACGAATATAACTATGAAGTGCACCGATATACTTCATTAAAGTTTCATAAGAATCCAAAGGAATATTCAATGCTAAAGCTTTCTTCATAAATTCCTCTGTGAAACTTTGTATGTTCTGACCTTTACTTTGTCTCAACGTTTGCCATTCCATCATTGCTTTATGTAAATACCCTAATGGATAGAACTGCTTCCTTATCTCTGTTTTAAAATCCGACCATGAGGAAAGAAGCTTACCACACTTACTTTTGTCCTGTAGCTTTCTCTCCCACCATACGAGAGCAGTGCCTTCCAACCAAAGAGAAGCCAGTTGCACTTTAACTTCCTCTTCGTCAATATGCTGAACACAACAATATACTTCAACCTGTTGGATCCAATTGTCTAACTTTTCAGGATTAGCATCTCCATTAAACATTGGTAAAGAAAACTTTACATCAAGCTTTAATAATGGTTTCTTAAAAGAGGCTTTATGGTTAGAATGTTGAGAGTGATGAGAATTCTCAGAGGAAGAACTAGAACTTGAAGGCGAATGGAGGCTCAGGAGGATCTCCTCCAACCCTTTGGTTTACCGAAGCATCATCATCTGCATGTGCTTCCTTTTTACTCTCCTTCTTCTTCATCCTCTCCTCATAATCTCCATACATTCGTTCGACCATTTCTGACATGCGATAAAAGACCATGTGAAAGTTTTTCTCCTATTCATCATGCTTGTCTTCTTCTGCCATCTTCTTCCTTCGGGATGTACGACCAACTTCGGGATTGAACGTCTTAAGAGTTTCTTCACCTTGCTTATGCTTGGTCCTAGTAAGCATTCATACTCAACAATTCAAGTCAAAGACCACTGCTCTAATACCAACATGATCCAGGATCTTTTGGTCATGTGACTTATTAAAGAATTGCATAAAATGAGCATAAACAAAAGTACACCATAAAGAAGGAAAAGCTCAAAATGAAAGAGATACAATCATGCAATATGAACACAAAGAAATTGATAAGGGAGTTCGTCCCTGGTGGACTACGTCTCCGGGTCCTGCCCTCAAATGGGTAGGTCTTTTTATTAACTCAACAAAAGAATTGGGAAAAATACATAAGTATACCTCATTATGGAGTTAAGCCATAAAAGCTTTGATCAAATCAGAAAAATAACACCACCATTGCATTTGTGGTGTCATTTTACCTAAAAATGACTGTCTATATGCCTCAATCCGAGTTTGACACTTCTTAACCCAGGAAAAATCTCACCTCAGATTTCATGCCTCTTCCGTCCATGCACCCTTGGTTCTCCTCCTAATACAAATGAGCATAAAACTCTATACAAAAGAATTCATCACCAAGTGTTCTTCTCCAACTTGTAATGAGAACTCCCTTACATGAGAGATGAACCCCCTTTTTATAACCCAAAAGGAGCATCTTTACATAACAAAATAATTAATTACAAATTTCTTAAAATAACTCACTTGGTTGGGTTGTTTGGCATCCTTGGCCATTCTATCCATTGGCATGAGGTTTGTTTTAGCCATAGGTTAAATATGGCATATGGTTTATAACAACCATATAAAAAAAGGCATATAATAAACAACAACCCCATTAAAATAGGGCGTAGAGCATGTGATTTGTTAAAAACCCACTTATCCAAACTCTTAGCCCGTGGCACATATAAACTCGTGGCATAGTTATGGAGCGCGAATCTTGAAGGTAGTTGGGCGGCATTTATTGGTGTGTGGTCACATGGTTCAATAACATGTGAATAGGGGCTGGGCCAAAGGCCGAGCCCCTCCCTTTTGGCACCTTAGTTCAAGTTTAAACTTAAATATTATTTAAACAATATTTCACACAAGAAACATGCTATGGTGTAGTGGTTAGCACGTGTGTGTGGGACCTTTGGGCTGTTTGGATGTCATGAGTTTAACTCTTGGGGAGTCAAATAATATTTTTCATATTCCAGCCATTGGAGGGGTGCCACGTGGCTACCCATGACTGGGCCACGTGGCACCATATAACTGGTCCATCAAAACTGTCACTTGTCACAATATGATTTGCCAATGAAGTTGACATGTGTCATCACCGAACATGCCCATGTGTTTTCCATGCCACGTCATCTTTCCAACTCAGCTGTGCCACGTGTCACCCTTGCAGTGGTGCCACATGTCACTTTGACTTTTGCCTGTTTGACCAAGTTTGACTGAACTTTGACCGCTTATAACTTTTGATCCGTAACTCCATTTGACGAGCCGTTTATAGTGTTAGAAATATTGCGACACGATCTTCATGATTATGCCATTTTCACTGAGTTTTAAGAACTTTGAATTTTTGCCCTTTTGCCGTCTGTTGAAGCCATTCTGAGCGTCCTGATTTGCTTCTGTGTGTTCTGAGTTGTCTTAACCTTCTCTGGATCCTTATTGGATCAACGCATTTCCTCATGTGATCACATACGCATGCACAAAATCTATTTATGAATTGCTTGTGTAACTATGTGATCTATTCATGATCAGTTTTTGTAACTGAGTGATAGATCTTATATATGCAAGCATGCCCATAGCGATGTAAGTACAATGTGAGTGCAATCGTGTGCAAGGAGCCAGGAAGAACCAAGTGTGTGAGGAGAGGATGATTGTATGTCTATTAAGGCTATTGCAATTCTCCCTTAAATAATAAGAAAACTGATAATCATTTCCCGTGATTTTTTCTGTCATTGGGTTTCCATATAAATCACCGTGTCAAGTGTAGGATTGATGTGCTTGGTTTAATGCATGTTTGATCTTGCTCATTTATGCTCTGGTTTTATGCTATGTTTTTCTTTTGATGCCCAACATGCAAGAGCGGTCAGAAAATTTGTTGGTTTGTTGGGCCAAGCAAAGAAAGCCATAGCCGAATTCTGCCATTGAGGGTGCAAGTGGCACGATTTATTTTAAATGTTTTATTAAATTTTTAAAAATTCCTTTGTAAAGCTAAGTGGAATGCCAAATCTTGTGTGATATCCTCACAAGATCTCATAAATGAAATGAATTTATTAATTTGGGTGATGATTTATGGCAAGAGAAATAATTTAGGCAAGTTGTCCCTGACAAGGAACAACAACGTCAATGCCAATGATTGACAATCAAGATTCCAATTTCGAATCCCTATCAGTCCAATGACAACAAGTGATTTCATTGAAGAAAATTTTAAAGAATATTTCAACTCTTGCATTCTGGACTTGTCTGTTCAGAATTTTATGATTTGTAATTTTTGGACTTGTGTCTATTCAAAATTTTATGATTATATTCATTTGTGTATGCATTGTAGAAAACATACACATTATGGTCAAGGGAATTTGAACCACTTGTCCCTCATAGGGGGAAATCTAAAGTTTCCAATCAGGTTCCAATTTTGTTTTAGAGCTTGTGAACAGATGATCAAGTATGCAGCCTAGTTCCTGGTATGAAGCCTTATTCCTGAATATATTGTTGTTGATATGGTTTGTGGTAATCCTGAAACCATTCATATTTTTTGAGCTCATAGTTTTTTATCTCTTGATAGTTTGTGGTCAACTTGAAACCACCAATTGAGTAGAAGACATGAGAGCATCATCAACATTTATAGTTTTTTATTTCATCCCTTTGCTTGGTTAGTTTATGGTCAACTTAAAACCATGCCATTTAGTAGAAGACATCAACTTCTGCTAGACATTTGGTTTGTGGTCACCCCGAAACCACCAGATTGTTTTGGTCATCCCGAAACGACCAGATTAGTTTGTGGTCATCATTAAACCACCAATTTAGTATAAGCCTTTATCTTCTGCTATTTTTTTCAAATTTCAGAGAGGATCTTGAGTCCTCTGAATATTCGCTTGACACATTACTAGTTTTCAAGAAAAAGAAGTGACGTTTTTCAGGCAAGAACGAACTTATGATTAAGGGAGGATGTTGAAAACTTAGGGAGGATGTTGAAAACTCTAATCTTAGTTTGTTATCTTACCCTAAAGGTCATACCCTTAGAGGACACTTGTGCTATGTGTACTATATATGAATTATTGATGTACATATTAATTGAATTGGATTTGTGCCTTTTCCATTCATTTTCTTTATCTTCTTGATCTTGGTTTTTTTGTAAGTGAGTTTAAGAGCCTGTATTACTAAATGAGGGTTATGATACAATAAAGGGGAACTCTCTGGTCTGCCAAAAAGGAAACTAGGCCAGAGGTTCCCGAGTTGCGTTTTCTGAAATAAACAAGGGGTATGACTGGACTGGCAGAATGGGAAACCATCCCAGTCCTACCATATCCATTTTTTGACAAGATAAGCATAACATACATTGAAAAAGTAAAAAACAAAAAAACCAGAAGTTGAGACTGACACAGAACTGACTCGACTGACTTGACAATAGACTAAACAAACACTAGTCCAAGATAATTATATGTTTCTTTCCTTCATCCGTCTGGCCCTTGTTCTCCTCCTTTTGGGAGACCGTGCGAGTCTTTCTAATATGTGATGGCACTCTATTCCCGTCGACTGGCGTGATGTCCATATGGTGGATGTAGCACAGGTAGAGGTGGAATTGAGCAACCAACCAATCCATCTTGGCTTTCTAGTCCTTCTTGACCTCAATTAGAAGTTTGGTAATGGTTTCGAGACTGCTGAGGTGCCAAGATTTCATTCAGCAGTTTCATGTGTTCCTTGTTGTTCTCTTGTCTGGCATCCTCCATTTCCGAGCTCACTTTGCCAGTCAACATATTTGTTTGCCATGCCATTTCCACCATTTTGTGGTAGAGGGTTTCCCTGGGGTGTGTGGCTCCTGGGTCAATTACCCAGTCTTCTTCCTGAGTTAGAGCATCCCATGTTTTTCCTTTGTGTTTTTCTTTGATTTCCTTTTCCAACTGGGTAATGGTCGCCTTTCATTTCGATGCAACCAAAGTATGAAAGGTTCCCTCCACGTCCTTTTTTGCCTGCTCCATCCTTGAAACCCACCAAGGATTGTTCAGAGTTCCCTTCCCCAAGGGGTTTCTTTTGCTGTGTGTTTGCTTCACTCGCACCATCCTGTCTAGTCTATGGAAGCTCCTTTGTTGGATTCTCAACTTGTTCTCGTCTACATAGGGGCTCCTCCTTTCCCTGCCCTTGTGTCTGTGGTAGCCCTTGCAGTTGTGCTCTTCTGTTTGCATCTATTTCTGTTGTCTCTTCTCTTATTGAACTTTCCTTGCTATGGGCTCGTCCTTCCAATCATGGTTTTCCCATAGAGGTGAACCTTCTCGTCCTTTTTCCCCGTCACGGTATGTATTATCATGATGAATCAGTCATTATCTCAGTATGGTCCCTTGCCCGTGCTCACTTAAAATCCTACTATGCAACTCCCCATACCTGGTCTTTGGCATGGTGGATCGATACTGGTCCATGTCAATCACTCTTGCCTTACATCATTCGCTGCCTGTTTTTTTCTGTCAACACTCTCCCACGGTCTTTCCCCGCAAAACTCACTGTTGACACAACGTGGTTCCTGCATTATGATTGGTGGTTGAGTGTTGGGCAACCATATCATGTCTGGGTCCTTCGTGCCTTCCGCTGGGCCTTTCGTTTCCCTCCTCGATGTGACCTTCCTTGCTTAAGCTGCTATCACGATATTTTATCGCTAGTTGGATGCAGTTCATTCTAAATTGTCCTTCTAGGATGTTGATCCATGTAGTATCTAGTTCCGGTCCTTCCTTGCTAACCCCCTCGTTGGCAATTTTGTCCACCGAGCCATTTGCTAACCTGCATACCCAACACAACTCCACTGTGTTAAGCGTTTGCAGATGCTACTGGATTTTTTGTAGGGAGTGTTCCAAGTGCCAGTGTCTCCGAACCTTTCCCACTCTAGTGCCATTTTGGAGTATCTTCACCGTGTTGATTACCAGGGTGGAGTCACCTTCCATGATAGTGTTGGTCATCCTTTCGTGGCTTAGAATCTTGAGACCGATCTCCAGGGCTCCAAATTCCGCTGCATTGTTGGTTGAGTTTCCCATGCTCCCAGCGTATAGCCCGATTATGTTACCACCACTATCTCTGATCACCCCTCATATCCCTGTCATTCCTGGGTTTCCTTTTGTCGCCCCATCAAAATTTAACTTGAGGAACCCTGTCAGAGGTGGTGTCCAGTTGCGCTCTCCTAATTGGAGTTGTGGTGGCCTCCCTACCTGTGTTTTGTTGCGCCTATCTTTTAGGTGAAAATATTCCATGATTCGGGAGACCTGGCCCGTAAGTTGCGCTTTTCCAGTCTAGTAGTTGCGGCTCTGCATCGTTTCTCATATTTTTGAGATTATTGCTTCCTTGAGTTTCCCTTCCGGAAGGCTTTCATTCCTGAAGATGCGTCGGTTCCTTTCTTTCCAAATTGACCATATGATCATCCTTGGCATGAGATTCCAGCAGAGGTTCACCATTTTATTTTTCGTTGTAACTCTCATTCCAGTTATTGATGATTGCGCTGATGTTACCTCAGGTCCTATTGGACTGGCGAAAGATGTCTGTCGCCCAATCCTAGATCTCTGTTGTGTAATTACATTCATTAAGGAGGTGATTCGTTGATTCTTCCTTAGCTTGACAGAGGTGGCATCGTGATGGGCCTATGAAGCCCCTTTTCCTTAGGTTTTCCTAGGTTAGAATTTGGTTGTGAAGTACTAGCCAATTGAATATTTTGATTTTTGGCCATTGGGGACTGCCCCAAATCTTTCCCCACTGTTGCGCTGGATCTTCTTGGTCCCAGTTTGCGATGTAATTCCTAGATTCTTTTAAGTTGAATTCCCCACCATTTTTCCTTTCTCATCTTAGTTGGTCCTCTTCTTTTGAGACTACAATTTTCCTTTTCCCCAATTCCTCCTCCACCTCTTTAATTATTGTTGTGATCCAATCTTTGTTTTGTGAATTGAGTTTGTCCCAGATCCTCCATCCGTCACGGTCATTTTCTTGTTTCCAGTAGTGATGGATTTTGATTTTTTCTTGCGAAGTCGTATCCTGTTGGAGTTCCTCCATGTCTGGATTTTCCGTTCTGGGTTCTTGTTTCCATGCGTCCTCCCAGAATCTGGTTGTTTTACCATTCCTCACTTCCCATAAGTTGTGTTTCTAGATCCAGGTTTTGCTACGCCAGGTTAGATTCTAGATGGTTGATTCCTCCCTTGTGCCCATAAAATGAATTCGATCCTGGTGGTTGATGTATGGGGCATACTTGGCCTTCCAGAGGGTTTCCCACGGTGTTGACTTTTCTTTGACCCATCTCCACTAGAATTTCACCCCGTAAGCTTCGTTGGTTACTTGTGGGTCTTGTAACCCCATGCCTCCTTTGCATTTTGGTTTGAAAACCTACTCCCAGGTCACAAGGGCCCACTTTTTCTTTCTTTGGTTTGTAACCCCATGCTCCTCTCCATAGGAAGTTCCTTTGGATGGCTCTTATTTTTTGGAGTATTCCTTTGGGAGCGGGAAACACTGACATCGTATAGGTCAAAATTGCTTGCAGAACCGATTTGGTCAAGATAAGTCTCTTCGCAAGGTTTAGGGATCTATAAGTCCAACTTTTCACCCTCTCTTGTAGTTTGTTGATCACTCCTTCCCATGTTTCCATTTTTCAAACCCTAGAATATTTTTCAGGTTCCTTTGAATTGTTGGGTTGGTATTGAAGAAATAGATCACGGATTTGGAGTGATTGATCTCCGCTCCCGAGGCTTCTCCAAACTCTTCTAAGATTCTTTTATAGGATTTCGCTTCCTTGACCGTGGGTGTGCCATGAAGTAAGGTGTCATCAACGAATTGTTGGTGCGTGGAGGTAGGACAATTTTCAAAAGGTTTGATGCCTTTTATTTCTCCTGCTGCAGTTGTGCTTTTTATGCTTCTATTGAGTCCTTCCATCATCAGAATGAACAAGAAAGGTGATAGCGAGTCTCCTTTTCTAATGCCTCTTGAAGGCCAGAAGGGTTTGGTTGGGGCTCCATTGATTAAAAGCGAGTAACTTGTCATTGAGATTACGTTGACAATCCAGTTAATCCATTGTTGCGCAAAGCCAAAAGCTTCCAGAGTCTTGGCCATATAGTTCCAGATAATTTTGGCATAATCCTTTGCTAGGTCAAGTTGGATTATCATCCCCCCTCTCCTCTAGATTTTCAGTGTGTGTATCAGCTCATGGGCATGGATGATGTTGTCCAAAATTTGTCGTCCTTCTACAAAACTCGCCCGTTCCTGTGAAATCAGTGTGGGTAGGAGAGGTTTTAGTCTATTTGCTATGGCTTTGGAGATTATCTGGTAAACCACATTGCATAAAGCTATGGGTCTATAGCGGTCTGGTGTCCTTGCTTCATTTTCTTTGGGGATTAGAGTAATCATTGTGGAATTTAGTTCTTTTAGAATGGAGGTCAAGCATTTGGAGTCTTCCACAACCCCATAAATGTCATGTTTGACCACTTCCCATAATGCTTTGAAGAATTCCATTGTGAAACCATCTGGACCTGGGGCCTTTCCATTGGGCATCTCTTGGACCACTTGGTCAATTTCCTCTTTATCTATGGGTTTGTTTAGGTTGATATTTTGTTCCTCGATAACTAGCCTAGAGATGTGTTGAGTTATCCTTTGTATGGCCTCTGTTCGGTCTTGGTTGGGTTCCTGGGATATCCCTTGGAAGTGGTTTACCAATATATTTTCAATCTCCTTGTGGGACTCTCTCTCGATCCCATCCTGATTCTGAATTTTCAGGATTTTGTTGTGGGTTCTTCTAGCAATGATTGTTCTATGAAAAAACTTTGTATTTCGCTCTCCTTCCTTTAGCCACCTGATTCTGGACTTTTGGCGCCATAGAGTCTCTTCCTGCTAGCATCTTGCTTCCCATTCCTGGGTCATTTGAATCTCTTCCTTTTTTCGATCCTCTGTATAGCCCTTGTCTATGAATATTTCTTGGAGTTTCCTCATTCTGTGTTCAATATTTATTTTTCTTGGTTTATGTTTCCAAAGATTTCCTTGTTCCACTCCTTGAGTTTATGTTTGATGTACTTGAGTTTCTTATAAATATTGAACATCCTCATCCCTTGCTCCGGTTGTTTCTCCCGCCACCAGTGGCTGATGTTCTCCTTGAAGGTGGGATGTTTGATACATAATTTATCGAATCTGAAAGGTCTATTCTTCGATGTGGTTTGGAATTTTTCTTCTAATTGGACCAGCCAATGGTTTGAACCCCCCAAGGGAAGGATGTTGTAGTCTAAAGTTAAAACCTATAGAATGATGGACTTCGACACCAAGAATCTGTCTAGCCTCATAACTATCTGATGTTGATTTATCCATTTGTTGTTCCATGTGAACTGGCCATTACTGGTTTTGATGTCCACCATCTCCACTGTGTCAATGAAAGGTGAAAAGTCTTCTGCATCTCTATCCAATCTCCTGGTGCCTCCTTTTTTTTCCGCAAGTGTCGTGATGATGTTGAAGTCCCTGTCCAGGATCCAGTGGAAGTTGTTGGAATAGGCTTTTAGGTTTTCTAGGTCTAGGAGCATTCTTCTCTTTTCTTCCAACATCTGGGGACCATACACATTAGTGCATAGAATCACCTCTGTGTTACCTATGATTTGCATGCTAACCAAAAGTGTGTGTCTGGTGGCTTCGGCTACTAGTAGATTCATCACTTGTGGGTTCCAAAATGTCAGAATACTACCTACCATCTACTGTCCTTCGACAACCAACGTCTTGTACTTGCTCCATTGTTTTTTGCTGATTATTTCCATTCTTTCTACAGTACATTTTGTCTCTTGGATTAAACAGAGGTCCGGTTGTTCCTTCCTCAATCTGTTTTTAAGGATTCTTTTCTTTCGTGGGTTGTGTAGGCCTCTAATATTCCATGTTATAATCTTCATTTAAACATGTGGGAGAGGAGTTGGGAAAGAGCTTTTTGATCCTACCTGAGTTTATCAGCAGAGCTCCTAGTTCCTATAAGGCTACACTATTTGATTTCCTGCCTTTCTTTATTCTCGTTTGCTTGGGTGAGAGCTGTGGATGTCCCTCGCCTGATTTGATTCCTAGGTGTCCTATCTCCCCATGCATGCGCTTGAGCCCTATGGATTTTACTTCCTCCCTTAGGAGGAATAGGTATTGGATACGATCTAGTTGCTCCGCTGGTACATTGTCTACTCCCTGCCTTTTCCATTGCTTCAATATGTTTGGGAGATCTATTCCTTCCCTTTTCACAATATCTTTGAGATCAAGATCTTCCATACCTACCTCGCTTGGTGTCATTTCTGCATCTTTGTCTGCCTCCTGCATGGGGGTGTTGGCATCCCTAGTTTCTCCGTCCATAGGAGTTGTGCTACCCCCCTGTTCCATCTTATTTCTTGGATTGTTTGTGTTCTCATTTGTGGCTTGTTCTTTAGCTTCTTTGGATTTTGCCTTTTCCTTTCCTCCTTCTTCCCCTTTGTTGGTTTTGTCCTTCCCTTCCGTTCGAGTCTTGGCTTCTGGATTTCTTCCCATTGGGGCTTTACTTGGTTTCTTGTTTACTTTGTTTCTATGGTTCGGCTTGATAAACCCATCCTCATCCTGTTGTATTTTGGGGTTTTTTGCTTCTTGTTTTTTATTGAGAAGGAATTCTTTGAATAGGTGTCCATGTTCATGGCATCTTCTGCATATGAATGGGATCTGCTCGTAGTCAATGCTTTGTAATCATTCATCATCCCTGAATTCAAGGCTTATGGCTTCTGGGAGTGCCCCCGAAACATCCATCTCTATGCAGATTCTTGCATAGGAGGTATATCTCCCTTTTAGGGTTGCTTCCGATGTCTTCACATATTTTCCAAGTTTGTTCTCGATTGCTTCGAAGGTGGAGGGTAGCCAGTAGTCTAGCGACAGAGAGTAAAGCCTCAGCTAGACGGGTACATTCTTGAAGGTTTCTTTCTCTGGGGATAAGTTTTCCTTCCATGGTTGCATGTACAGTCCCGCTGAGGCGTGGAAGTATGCCCCCCCCTCAAAGACTCTATTTTTGTCCTCCAAGTTCATGAATACTATTGTGAAGAAGCCTTTCGAACCCAGGTGGAGTTCCACTTCCCCGCTTGGATTCCATTGATATTTATCCAGTTGCGCACCGTTCTTTCTATGGGTCACAAATCCACGAACTTGCAAATCAATGCATGCGTCTTCATCTGGTCCCAAAAGAGTTGCATTTGTGGATCTTCCAGTATCACCTTGGGTATCAGTGTTGTTTTAGGTTTACATAGGTTGTGCCCTTCTACCCCATTGGGGTTTTCTGGTTCTTGCACATCATTCTGGGTTTCTCTGGCTACTTCCTCCATGCGATCCTTTTTTTCCTGGTTGCTTTCTTGATTCTTTTCCGGTCCTAATCCCGAGGTGCTCATTACTGGTTCCTTGAAACCTCTGCCTCGTGGGCCTTTCCCCTTGTCCACCACTACCTTCTTGTATGAGGGGGTTTCATTACTACCCCCTTTGGTAACCATGTTGTGCTCTATTGTGTTTGCAACTGTCAAACCCTAGCTTGTTGTCACTGCGATTTCCTATAAAACAGAATAGTCGAACATCTTCTTGATCTTGTTAGTTATTTACTTGCTTGACTATACTCTTAACACAACAATCACATGCTAATGATTAAAAATTAAAATGATAAATTTGTAAACATTTGCCTTCATCTTTAAGATGAAGAAAAATATCATTTAGAGTATCCATACTCCTTTATATATTGGTATACAATAGGGTATTAAACTTGCAATTAACATTAAAGTTGATCTTTAAAATAAAATAATCTTTTAATAAAGTACACACTTGACAGGTAAAATTAAAATAATCTTTTATAGAATAAATCCAATGAAAGTAAAAATATGTGTACACACTTGACAGGTAAAATTAAAATATAAAGAAGATCCAATGCACTTTTTATTTAAGACATCTCCGAAATCCAAAGGAAATAGAGTAAATGAATGAAACAATCCACAATCGGACGACAGATCCTTCTGGAAATAAAGATACACTCACGAACAACATATCCTTAATACTTATCACATCCCATCCAGAGAGACGCGATAAAGAATTGAGAGACAATACAATACTACTGCAACAGCAAGTGTTTCGTGCATCATATATCTAACCAGAGCCCTCGCACTGACTCCTGATACACTTTTCAACTATCTTCTATATGCTCGCCAAAATAATATACGTTAACGATCCCATTATCCCCCCGACTTGAATCAACATGCTCACGCCCATCATCGATCCTGCGCTGCCAGAGGCAGTTGGCCCCTCCTTTGTAGACGGAGAAATTGCTCCACCAGTAGTAGGAGTCGTAGTTGGAGGAAGAGCTGCTGAAGTGGTGGGCGACTTAGCTATGGGTGTGGGATTACTAACCACCGGAGTTGGAGACGAAGGGGCCGCGGCAGGAGGACTCGAAACTGAAACCACCAACAAGAAAACAAATTAAACTTACAATTAATTCTCCTTCTCCTTCTTGTTGAAGAAACGGACAATGAAAAACAAACATCAACTAGCAATTAAAATATTACAATCCATTCAGTTTACTAATACTGTAAGTAAGCATTCTGAAGAAGACGAGGTAATTACCTGCAGTTGATTTGCATTGGCTGAGAGGCGGAGTAGTAATTTTGCAGGCGCCTGGCAGAGCGAGAGCCCGAGTTTGGTTGATAGGAATCCCCAGGGGATTGTTGGTTGTGTTAACCATCTGGCAGAGACAGGCGGCGCTCGACTTGACGACGGAGGCAAGAGCGGTGCAGCAGCCCGGTGTTGGAGTAGTATTGTTGGGTCCTCCCTGCAAGAAGGCAAGACATGGCGCCATACTCACCAAAGAAGTAGTACATGACGAAGTAGGAGAGGGTGTTGACTGAGCTCCCGCCATGCCCGCATTTCCGCCCGCTGCTATGACGATGAGTACTATTGTCAATGCCAGGACGTTCGCCATTATATCAACACTAATCAATTTAATTCCCCGCAAGCGAGGAAAATTTCCCAATTAATTAGATAGAGATCTGTATAGAAATTAGTTCGTGACCGCAGACATACAGTAGGAAGAATAAGAAAAGTGAATCGGTGATGAGTGAATGTCTGAGAGCACAGAAGGGCGAAAGGTGTGTTTATAAAGCCGAGGGCTGAGGGGAGGGGAGGGAATATCTGCAAGGCGACAGAAAGATACACGCACTATTGCTGGTGATCTGTTCACCGAACTTCCTACCAGCTTCTCCAAATAATCCACCACCCTTTCGCTTTTGAAAAGTGATTTACCAATTAAATAGTAAGCTAATTCTGGAGCAATCTTTTTTTCTCTTTGATGAAAACAGAAAAAACAAAAAATAACCTGGAGAGTTTTGTTTCATCAAAGTTAAGTTTTATGTATTTCAAAACTTTTTTTTTAATGGTTTTGAGTTATTTTAAATTAATTTAGATGTTCAGAAAATCGATTAAAACAAAAAATTTAAAATCTCAATTTAAAACCTCACCATCTTAAAACCTATCTGAAAAATAACTAAAAAAAGATTACTCCCGAATTAACCCACTTGTCTGTGTATTTGTTCGTTACCAAACTGTTTCCTTCCCATGAGAATCTCCTTTTAGTCAGCGAGTGCGTTGTCATGCTGCTCTGTGTCCAGGTGTCCACGTGTAATATGAATGTCGTCTTTCAACCTACTTGGTGGTGGGGCTGTCGATGTCAATGCTTGCACAACACTCACATGTCTTCTCATTAAATTACACATTGGATACAAAAACAGATGAAAAGCAGATGCCAATCGAGGGGAAAGCGACATTCGGGGAGATAGTTGGGAAGAACTGGTAAACAACCACGCCAACAAAGAGATATGGGTTCAAATCAACAGCCATTTGAAAGGGAGTTTGAGTAATAACGATAACCGGGTTGGCTTATTCAAAACAGAAAGTTTACATTAGTCAACGGATGGAAATGCATTCACTATACCTCAATGAATTTAATCCCAAGGGAGAACTGTGACAGTGACATTCTAATCATGGTAGGTGTTTGACAACTACTCCTGATCATCATCCTTATAATTTGAGGCACTCTTTTGGGGAAATCACCTCATAGCTACTCTACTTGTATGGTATCTAGAACATTTTGAAGAAGGTTTAGTTGTGAAGAACTTTAAGATGTAAATTTAGGAGATATCATTCATGAAAGTTGGTAAATTAGTATGGAAATTAAGAAGAGCTCTTCAAAGTGAGAAGGGGAGAGGGGAGAGTTAAAAATTCATGAACATGTTTTTCTCAACTTAACTAAAGTGGATTGTGAAAATAAGACTTTACATTTCAAAGGGTAGAGTTGAAGATGGGAGATGAGGTTTTTATAATCATAAGATGATAAAGAGAACTTGCCTTACATGTGCATCATCTTAATTTAGTTCAATTCAAGGAAAATAGAAGCATGTCAATGTGAAGGAAGGGCTTAGAGTAAAGAAGCAAGTCCTTATGACAAGGTGTTTCAAGGCTCTCCTCGAAGGATTTCAAAAATTATCGATTGTTAAGGATATATTAGTTTCATATGATCATGCATACATACTTTCATATGATTATAACCCCATTCACAAAAGGATATGAGTTCATTGAAGTTACAAAAGTAACTTTCATGTTGTAAAACTGGGCTTAACCCATGTTTCACAAGAAAAATTTATTTAAGTAGATGCTCATAGGATATTTTATTGGTTCATTACCCTTCATTGGATACAGAGTGTAGAATTGAGAATCTTTGTTCAAACACATTATTACATTGATATAAGTAACCCTTGTCAACAATTCTTTCTTTCACCATGTTCCAATGGATTTTGATGAAACCCATGATTATAGGATGCATTTCTCAAAGATCATAAGAATCACATGCAAATTCTGTTAGGCATAAGATCTATTTTAATAGTAGAAAATAGAAATATTGCAGTGAATACCAACGGAATAACAACATAGAAATATTGCAGTGAATACCAGCGGAATAACAACAGTGAACATAAATATAGCAGCGGAACAACAGAATATATGGAACCACAACACCAAAATAATACCTTTATTGATAGGAAACAATGTTCACTTGCCTCTTTGAGGGGGCAACCTCTAGCAGAGGAGAGCTCTATTACAACAATTCTCAAGACAAATCTTTCTCATGCCTCCTACTCTTATTTATACTAATTCTATCTTCTAAAGAAAATTATGGATAAAGATCTTTCTAGAAGCAGAAGCTTCTATTAGGTCTTCTTATATTGAATTGTTCACATTTATTAAATAATCTTTATTAACTAATGTCGACCTTTATTACATGGAAAATATATTATTCTACCTATGTGAGGGGTTAGAGAGGTTAGGTCCCTAACATGCCCTCCCTCTCAAAGAGCCTTTTCCTCAAGGTTTAAGATGAGGAAATTTTTGTAGAGTAGTAGTTGGCTCCCAAGTGGCATCTTCTGGTGGAGTATCCTTCCATTGAACTAATACTTCCTAGATGGTGCACTAACGAAGATGACGCTCTCGCTGGTACAATACGGCTTGCGGATACAACCAAATGAAACCTTCTTAATCCAACTCTGGTAGACTGGTCTGAGCATGGCACTTATTTCCAATCACTTTCTTCAAGCAGGAAACATGAAAAACAAGATGTAGCTTGGAGTTGTTGGGAAAAGCTAACTAATAGGCCACTGGTCCCACCCTTTTTGAGAATAGTATAAGGACCATAAAATTTGGAGGCCAGTTTATGACACTGCTGAGATTTGAGCGAAGTCTTCTTGTATGGTTGTAGACAGAGAAACAATTGGTCCCCTTCAACAAATTGGCATTCAAAACGACCTTGTTTTTCTTGTTGCTTCATGCGTTTATGAGCCATGACCAAGTTTTCTTTGAGAGTATGGAGAATGGTCACGTAGGTTGTAAGATTACGGTCAACCTCTTGAACCTTGGAGACACTTGACATGTACGGGAGAACTGATGGTGGCTTGCTTCAAAGAGAGTCATGCGAGTGGTTGTATGGTAAGAGGTGTTGTACCACCATTTAGCTAAGGGTAATCACTAAACCCATTGATGTTGTTGGTCTGATGCAAAACACCTCAAATATGTTTCTAAACACTTGTTGATTTCTTTTGTTTGGCCATCTGTCTGGAGATGATAGGTTGTACTAAGTTTCAATTGGGTTCCCTAGAGTCCGAATAACTCTTGTCAGAAATTGCTAGTAAAAGTTGGATCATGATCAGAAACAATAGAATGAGGCATTCCATGAAGTTTGAAGATATTATCCATAAAAAAATTGAGCCACTATAGATGTTGTGAATGGGTGTTGAAGAGAACCAAAATGAGCATATTTGGAGAGATGATCCACTACCACCATGATGACTGACTTATTTCCTTATTTGTGTAGGCCCACAATGAAATCCATAGAAATATCCTTCCAAATAGTAGGTGGAATCGAAAGAGGTTGGAGTGTGCCAGGGTTTTTGATAGTCTCACCCTTATTACATTGACATATATCACATTCTTCCACAAAGGTGCGGATGTCTTGTTTCATACCATCCCATAAGAAGGAGCATTTGACCTGTTCATAAGTTTTGGTAAAACCTGAATGCCCTGCATTAGGAGAAGCATGAAACTCAGAGAGAACCTTGGATTTAAGGGTCGAATGTTTGTTGAAATATAGGCGGACTTTATAGTGAAACTCTTCATTGTGCCAAGAGTACACTGGACCAACTTGAGGATCATGTTGCAATTTTTGGATGAGGCTAGATATTTTGGGGCCATGCAACCATTCCTGGCATATATCCTGAAGCCAGTCAATGACAATGAATGCAAGGGAAAAGAGGGAACCTTCTTCTTCATATTTCCTAGAAAGAGCGTTAGCCACCACATTGTTTTTTACCCTTTTTGTAAATGATCTCATAATCATAACTAGATAGCTTGGTCACCTATTTTTGTTGCTCTAGGGATGAAATGCATTATTCAAGGAAGTACTTGAGGCTTTGATGGTTCGTTTTAATTTGAAAGAGTTGTCTCAATAAGTAAGGGGACCATATATCCACTACATGCAAAATATCCATCATTTATTTTTCATAGGTCGATTGGCCCAAATGTCACTCTAACAATTGTTTACCGGTGAAAGCTGAAGGCCGTCCATTTTGCATGAGGACTTCCCTGATTCCTCTCCCTGATGCATCACATTATAGAACAAAGGTCTTGTTGAAAACATGTAGGACTAGTATAGGAGTAGTGCACATAATGTCCTTGAAGGCTTTGAAGGATTGGTTTGTTGTTGGAGTCAAACTAAAGGAATTGTTTTTAAGAAGAGTGGTTAGAGGGGCCACAATTTTTCCATAATTTTGAATAAACTTGCAATAATATCTCGTTAAACCCAGGTAACATGCAATACCCACTGCCTCTGCCCAAAATTCTTTCCCTAACCCAACACCACTGAGCATGCACCTTTCTTTTTCCATCAACATCCTGTTCATTCTTTTTGCATCTCCATTTTGTTGAGGTGTATATGGAGTAGTATTTTTCCTTGTTATACCACACTTCTTACAGAATTCTTCAAATTCATTCATGGAGAACTCTCCACCATTATCTATCCTCATCAGCTTAATTTTTTTCTCTCTTTGATTCTCAACAAGATCCTTAAACTATTTAAACCTGTCAAAGACTTCAGATTTCTTCCTTAGGAAATATATTCAAGTATTCCTTGAGAAGTCATCTATAAATGAGACATAGTACACATATTTTCCCAATGATGGAATCGACACAAGTCCAAACACATCACTGTCAACTAGCTGTAAAATTCCTTCTGCCCTCGTTGCACCAGAGCGGAATCTTACCCGATTATGCTTCCCATATACCCAATGTTCACAGAAATCAAAATCCAGAGAGCAGTTAGACATACCTTCAACCATAACTTTACTATGTAGTAGTCGAAGAACCTTCTCTCTGATACGCCCTAGTCTTTGATGCCACAACACAACCTTTTCTCTAGAGACAGTAGGATTTTTTTCTTCTTCAAATTCAATATCAAGAACAATGGAACTATTACACCCATCACTAATAGTGCTTCCTTATAGCTTATACAGAGTTCCAAACTGAACTCCCTTCAACAAAACCATTGCCCCTCGAACCATCTTGCAAGTTTCCTTTTCAAATATTGTTTTTACCCCTGCATCGTCCATTTTGCTTACAAAAATCAAATTTCTGGCCAATCCTAGGATGTGCATAACACCAGGTAGTGTTCTAATCCTTCCATCTATGAGCCCCAATTTGAATTTTCCTCGTCCTATGATTATGGTTGTCGATTCATCACTGAGGAAAACATTATCTCCATCGTACCTTTCATATTCACACAACCACTCCCTGTGCGGAGTCAAATGAAAGGATGCACTTGGGTCAACCAACCATGCCTCATGATCTGCATGTGTGGTTGAAGAAGCCAAGTACACATCCCCTCCTTCTTCCTTGGAGGTCTTTTCTTCAATAGAATGAGCTTCTTCAGATCCCTTTTTTTCTCAACTTTTGATCTACACTGCTTCTTGTAGTGCCCTTCTTTTCCACATCTCCAACATACCTTTACAAAATTTCCAGGATATTTAGATCTACCCTTAGACTTAGATCTCCCACTTGAGGACTTAGATCTATTTCTTTCCTGGGATCATCCTCTTGCAAATAATGCATATTTGCTCTGTCCTTCCATGTTCTTCCGTCTCATCTCCTCTGACAACAAGGATGAGACCACTTCATCAAACTTCAAGGAAGTTGTATTACTACCTATGGCCACAACCAAACTATCCCATGAGTATGGTAAAGAGCACAATAAATTGATATACTTATCTTCATTTGAAATTTTAATCTCAAGATATACTAACTAACTTACCACAGTATTAAAGGCGTTCAAATTATCTTCCACCGAGTCTCCATCTCTCATCCTCGGGTTATACAACTTCTTTTTCAAGAATAGTTTATTTACTAGGGACTTAGACTGATACAACTTCCCTAACTTATCCCATAAATCCTTGGTTGTATCTTCCTCTGACACATTCAATAATATTGAATCTAAGAGACACAGTCATATTGTGCTTTTCTCCTTCCAATACAACTTTTTCCAGTCATCAGTTGAAGTTCTTGTAGGTGTAGTGCTTGGATCCACCGCTATCCATTGACCTCTGTCCACCAACAGATCTTCCATATTGAGCTTCCAGAGCTCAAAAATTTGTCCATTAAACTTCTTGATCTCCATTTTCGAAATGCTCGCCATTTGATCCAGATTTTATGAGCAGAACGAAATGACTACAGATTATTAACGGGTTCTTAACAAAAAATAACAAAGATACAATAAAATTGGTTTTCTATTCAATAAGGAAATAAGCTGAAACTGTAAAATGCAGCGGAAACAAGCTTGCTGGAATGGTGGCGGCGTATCTCTGAGAAGAGATGTGACAGTTGCACTCATTCACAAGAAGATTATTACAATGAGGCTCTGAAGGCCTTTTTTACAATAAACAAGAATTCCCAAAACCCTAGACATCCAAAAACCTAACCCTAGGAGATGAAGTGCCAAAAGTCATGTGGGCCCCATTTGGGTAAGTTAGTACATCAACTTCCCGGGGTTGTAACTTTTGCATACGATCTCTGTTTTAGACGTATGATAGCCCGTTGGAAAGGTATCATTGAGTAAATTAATTTTGGGGGATCAATCATGTCTTTGGAATCTTGATCCCAAAAAACCTTCATTTAGGCCCTCAAAATGGCCCCAGAAGTTAAATCTGCTAAAAATAGTAAATTGTCAAAATTGTCAGAAAATTGTTTTGAGCCAGTTGAAAAAGGTGGGTGGCCACTGATATCCACCTGGATCAATCCTCCCTCCTTAGGAAGAAATGGTCTCCATTATGTTGAGTTCCCCCATTAGATGAGGAAATTTCTATTGAATTTGGCCTCGGGTGAGCCACTTGCCTTGGTGTAGGAGATGCCCTGCTTTGACAACTCGATAAAGCTGGATCCTTTGTTGCTGAGTGACCTTGATCTATGTGTCCACAATCTGATCTCTAGATGCCTATTTTATGCAGTCGGGGTTGAGCTCTTTTGGTGTTAGCTTCTCTACTACGTTTGAGGTGTCCAATAATGGTGGGAAATAAGGGTGAAGGAGATCCACGTTGAACACTGGGTGCAGGCCAAGGAAAGAAGGAATGTTGAGCTCAAAATAATTATCTCCCACGACCTTGGTGATGATGTACAACCCATAACAGAGTGGGCGAAGCTTCCGATGGGGTCTTGTACATAGGTTTGTGGGATTCCAAAATGTACACAGACTCGTTCAAAGAATATCTTGGCAGTGGCCTCTATTGTGATGTTCTTCTTGTAGGCAACCAAAACCGCCATCTTAGAAAAATGATCAACAACCATAAAAACACAGTCATTTCCCCGCTTGGTGGATGGGAGGCCCAACATGTAGTCCATTGAGATGGATTCCCATGGACTGTCAGGAATAGGAAGAGGCGTGTACAGGCCCTGTTTCTTAGTGGTCGGTTTGGCAATAACACAGGTAGTGCATGACCTGATATACTTGCTAACCTCCTGTTGAAGTTTTGGCCAGTAGAAATTTTTTTGTAGCATCGCCATTATCTTTTTGACACTGAAGTGTCCTTCCACCTGACTGTAGTGGGATTCCTAGATCATCTTCACTCGCTCGCTTGATGGAACACAGATATGGTCTAGACGACACAACAACCCATCCTGAAGATGAAAATTATCGACAACTGTGTTTGCACCCAACATTTGGTAGGTGGTGGTGAAGTCTGGGTCTGTCTCATAGAGTTGGGACCATCTAGAGGTCTCATGGCCGCAGGATTCTAGTATCATGGTGAGCGCCATGACTGGCGGTCTGCTTAGGCAATCAACGACACGATTGGTGCTTCATGTTTTATACTTGATGTTGAGGTGGAATTGCTGCAAGTATGTGGACCACTTTTGATGGCGATCATTCTGCAATTTTCCTTGTGTCTGCATGAATTGCAGTGGCTTATGATTAGTGTGGATGACTGTCTCCTTCCCAAGAATGTGATGTCTACAGTGGCGGAAGACTTGCACAATGGAGTACATTTCTTTGTCGTAAGTAGGGTACTTACAGACAACATCTGATAGTATCTCACTATGATAGGCCACAGGGTGTGTAACAACCCTAGTTGAATATATGCTTAGGGATTATTAAGTAAAAATTAATTAGGTAATTAATTGGCCTAACATGGTTTTACCTAAACAAAGATTGGCATAATAATATTAATTAAATATTTATTAATTAATTAAATGTTATAATTTTGATTAATTAATTAATTTATATTTAATTACCTATTACATTCAATGACATGGGTAATAAATTTAAGAGGTTTAATAAATTTAATTGTTTAAATTAAATGATTTATGTATACGGGGGGATAAGAAACAATAAATATAAGGATAAGAAACATTAAATAATAGGATAAGACATTAACTAAGAGGATAAGATAATGAATGTATGGATAAGGAAATTAATGAGGAGGAAAGGGTCAGTGAAGAGGGGATATGACAGGAGGAGTCTTACGGGAAGAAGGATTTTTGGGGGGAGGAGGAAGGATTATTGGAGGGGCGTGAGGAGTTTGTTTGAGGGGTTTTTGGTGAACCAGAGCAGGGGCACCTGTTTGCTGGGGGTTTTGGGCATGGGGGGCAGGATAGCCTTACGATATCCTGGAGCTAGGAAGCCAGAAATGATGGTCCTAGATGGCAGGGAGGAAACACAGTTTGGGCAGAGTTGGTCAGTGCATGAGGCAATAACAAAGCAGCAGGCTAGACAACCGGGTCAACGGAGAAATTAGCATCAGGAAGAGGTAAATTTGTATTATTCTGGTAAGTAATTCTTATTATGTTATGAAATTTTTGTTCAGTAATTAAGTTAACATGTGTATATGCTGAATTAAAAGAAATTACTGAGTTTTCTGCGTAGAAGTAGAAGTTTACTGTTTCAATTTATGGATTTAATAGACTTAAATTAATACGGTCTCTACACATGGTATCATAGCTTCAGTTTGAAGCACTGGAGCCTTAAGGGCCTACCTACCCGCCTACCCACTTTAGAAATGGAATTGTGCCCACCCAGAAATTGGATAAAATTAGATAAATCTGGGCTTGAGGGCCAAGTTCCAACTCCAAGTTCCAGTGCCACCTCCAACTAACCTGCAAGCCAAGTATACATTTTGATTTTAGTGTATACACAAATCTATATATAATATATAAACAATATGCCTGGAAAACGAAATTGGTTTAATATTATACGTATTTTAAGTGTTAAATAAATTTTGGCACTTGGCTCAATTAAACAAACAATAAATATATATACATATATATATATATAAAATAAAGAGTAAGGTGTAGGAAGAGTAGATAAAGAATATAAAAAAAATAATAATACTCTTGTTTGACGTCGATGATGCTGGAACTGCCAAAAATCTTTAGTTCTGGAGAAGAAATATGGAAATACACCAAGCCCTTCAGTAACTGAGCTAATCAATCACATAAACGAGATCTTGAAAACCCAACACCCTTGACTAAATCCCCCATTAAAATAATTTTCTTTTTTCTTGAATTTAGGAGAAGAGTTCCTATAGACCAGGAAGGGCTCAAGACAAAAACTGTTTTAAAATGTTAAAAAAAAGCACAGGAAAACTAAAATTATAGCCATAAAACTTAGAAAAAAATAGTTACAACTAAAAAGAGAGAAGGCATAAAAAAAAAAAAACTTACGATTCTCCACGAGATGTAGCAGGCCGTTTTATTTGAGAACCCATGTAGCTCTCTTCTCGTCCTCTCTTCATGCTCCTCCCTCGTAATCACCTCGAGCTTCTGTTACAAAAGTTTTTTTTCCCCGAATAGTTCTTTACAGAAGCCAAGGACCAGTACTTCTATTCCCCTAACGTCGACAATTGTAAGCGAGGGCTAAATTAAGGCTCAAATTTTTACAGCGAAAATGCGTGAAGAATTCTTGACAGTTTTTTTTTAAAACCATCTTTTTACAATAAAAGATTTACACACTGACCCTCTATCCTTAGGTGAGTTAGATTCGTACTACTTGACCGTCCACTTGGAGAGCAAGCCATATGGATAATTCGCAAGAAAAAAAACAAAAGACTAAATTTCAAAGATGGAGAAAATTACGCGGAGGGCTAAATTAAGGCTCAAATTTTTACAGCGAAAATGCGTGAAGAATTCTTGAGAGGTTTTTTTTAAAACCATATTTTTACAATAAAAGATCTACACACTGACCCTCTATGCTCGGGTGAGTTATATTTTTACTACTTGGTCGTCCACTTGGAGAGCAAGCCATCTGGATAATTCGCAAGAAAAAAATGAAAGACTAAATTTCAAAGATGGAGAAAATTACACGGAGGGCTAAATAAAGGCTCAAATTTTTACAGCGAAAATGCGTGAAGAATTCTTGACAGGTTTCAAAATAGAAAAACAAACCGAAGGAATCAGAAAACACGAAAATTCAGCGTAGCAGATCTAACAAGCACGCTCCATTAACCCTATTCAAGGTCTCAGCTGGAGCAGAAAACGTTTATAAAACTAAAATTTCTCCAGCAAACGCTTTCAGCTAGGGTTTCGAAGGCCTCAGGTCTCAAGATCGAGTCGCGCGGGGCTTGTTTCGGCTTCCCTTCTTACCTCAATTTTTTTCTCTAGGCTGCAAGCTTCGTCCTAACGAGAAAAATGGAGCCTCACCATGAAAGGTCGATATTAGTGGTTTTGTGTGCAAAAGATAACGATGAATGGATTTGAAACACATACAGAATGTTCCATAGAGGCAAGAATACAAGTCCGAACTGGAGACTTCCATACTGATAAATGGTTTCTTTCTATGATGATATTTGACATTCCTCCTGCACTGCTCTTCTCACCAAAAAGCCTTTGAAAAACAGATCCGAGTGCATCATATTTATCTGTAAATATCCACGGCTAGAAAACCCAAGCACCAGCGTTCAACACCAAGATACAGATGTTCCAGAAAAGTCCATGAGCTAAGCGCTAACATAACACAAGACAACATACCAAAGCACTCGACACATATAAACCCTACACAAAGCGCCAGCACCAGCACAAAGCCAATGCAGCGTGGAAAAGCATTAGTAGAGGCCACTCAATAGCTCAGAGCACTGAAGGCCATACCAAACGCCAAGTCGTAACAGAGGAGGCTTCTTGGCGCTTGGGTTCTCTGCCGCCAGGGGAGTTATGCAGAGTAGAATGAGGAGAGGAAAGACTACTTTGCCAGGCTAGGGTTGGGAGTATAGGGTTTGGGTAAGGAGAATGAGGGCGGGGCACATGGGATTCATGCGTGCCCGCCCTTTGTTATCATTGTTTGCTTTTAAATTATTTATTTAAATTTATATATGTTTTTTTATTTTAGTTATTTTTTTATTACTTTTTTTTATATTTTCATTTAATTATTAATCATCGTGAATTATAGATATATATATTATTTGTTTATTCTTAAAATAATTAAAGTGATTAACTTGTTTCATTTTTTTATTTTTATCATAAAAAAATAAATAATGATAATAAATTAATATAATAATAAAAATAAATAAAAATTAATAAATAAAGTTCTACCAAAAAAAAAAAAAATCGAAATGTTTTGGAGTCTATGGGTTTAGAACCCATGACCACCCACCGCCTAAGCCTTAAGAAACAAACAAACACCAACGCGCCATACATGAGTCTTTACAAATAAATTCTTATACTTAATAGATTAATGGTAACACTGTATGATTAGAGTGGTATCATTATTAGGAAGATACAGTATGAAGATTAAGACTAACTGGATTATTACCTGACCTATTGATCCAAATCCAGTTAACTGAGTTGAATCATAACTAGTGAATGCATCGGAAATCAAAGTAAAGGCTTATTTAGTGCTGCTGATCTTTGTATCCTGAAGTATAAACTCCAATTGTCCAAGTGTCAAGCTCACGAGACCGTACACACAACTCATCGAGACAAGCGCCAAGTCCCTCCACTCCATTCCACCAGTCAAAGTCAATGCTAAATCTCAATGCAACATTCGACAACGCCAACACTAGGAGCCAACGAAAAGCTCACGAGTCAAGAATCGGAGGATATTTAGTTGTAAGCGAAAAGTTAAAAGGACTTAGACTAGGACAAGCGGGAAGGAGGCGACATACACACTAGGAGAGTAAGAAAGAGGAATTGGTGAGTATGGCGCAAGGCTAGCGTAGCTACAGGGCAAGGGAACCAATAGTTTTTGTTTTAGGGAAAAGAAATCAAGCTTAGACGCTTAATCCTAATCCTAACCTAGCCAATCCCCTAAAGAGAGTAATGTCTGTTTACAGACAAGTAAAGAAAACTTACGCCTAACCCTGTTTCTAGTTTGAGTAGCACCAATTTGAAACGTCCTTGAACTCACCCTGACAACTTTGGTTGATGCAGGTTAAATCATACAGGATGGTCAAGACTCGAGGGAATCGAGGCAGGGGAGTGTCATCGCAAGCACCGCCAACACCACCATCGCCCAAACTAGCTCTCATACTGCGCTTGTTAGAGGCCATTAATGAGACTTTAAAGGGGCGACAACCAGCAGGGACCGAAGTGGAACCCCCACCGTCTGGAACGGGTAATCCGGAAGCATCAAGGGATTCAGGGGGAGGACCTCCACTCGAAGACATCACTCGGGAATTGCAGAAGATCAAACTTCCAGAGTTTGTCAGGGTTCGCTCCAGTGAACGTGCGGAAGCATGGTTGGAAGGCATGACAAGGTGTTTAGCCTTAAGGGACTATGCGTCCAAATCAAAGGCGAAGATCACAATTTTTCAGTTAAGAGACAACCTTGAACTGGTGGGGCAACCTGGAAAGACAACTGCACCTTACCCCAGACATCGTATCTTGGGAACTTTTCGAAGAGAGGTTCCGAAGGAGATGCCAACGTATTACGAGGAAAAAAAGGTAGGGGCATTTCATGCCTTAGTACAGGGAAACAAAACTGTAGAAGAATATAAGATCAGATATATGGAATTGGTCAAATATGTTTCGTATATGGATAATGACCAATGAAAGGCAAAGCGCTTCGTCTATGGATTGAACCCTAAGATAAGAGCTATGGTGCGGATGTGGAAACCGTTTTTAGTAGCGGAAGCAGTGGAAAATGCGTGTTATGTGGAGGAACACATGAACTTAACTGGGGGTACAAGACTAACATTTCCACATCATCCTGGATTCATAGGGAAGGCCCAGAGGAAATTTCCTAAGGGAGGGGGCTCAAGGCCACCACCATATGGTAACAGAGTCATGCCAAGGATAGTAGCCACAGGGATTTCAATGGTAGCGAGTGCAACATCTCGTTCATCACCAATGACTTAGACAGGTCCACAACCATCTCAGACAACAACTAGTAGGGGCAGGGGTTCCAGGGGAAGGAACTCATTTTAGAGACAGTCACATAACAGTGCACAGGTTCAATCTCGTGTTACCTGTTGGGGGTGCGAAGGGCCCCATTACCAACGTGACTGCCCAGAGTTACAATTAGGGTTCATGCATAGAGAAGGAAAGACACCGATGGGGAGAGAAAGTAGCAGCCACCAAATTTACGCAACAGTTAATAATCGCCAAGACGAACATCAATCCACGGTGGTGGAGTCATCAGGTATGCTAAATCATATCAACATTAAGATTTTATTTGATTCTGGTGCTACAAATAGTTTCATTGCACCATCTGCATTAGAAAAGAGTGGGTTGGTAGCCTACGAGCACGAAGACTTTAAACAAGTCGAGATGGTTTCGGGAGAAAAACAAGTGGTAGGACCTAGTGTTGATAATTATATAGTAGACCTGGGAGTGTGTACTACCAAGTTGACGGTATACATCACTGCTCTCGTGGCGTATGACCTAATCATTGGAATGGATTGGTTAGCAACTCACTGAGCCTTGGTAGATTGTTTCACAAAGAGGGTGCTTTGTGTCGAC
This sequence comes from Picea engelmannii, assembly GCA_009831015.1. Classification (NCBI taxonomy): domain Eukaryota; kingdom Viridiplantae; phylum Streptophyta; class Pinopsida; order Pinales; family Pinaceae; genus Picea; species Picea engelmannii. The sequence goes on along the minus strand of ML784977.1, from coordinate 274,565 downwards.
GATGAAGGAAGACCAGTAGAGATCCAAGGTGTACGAAGAAAAGTGTCATTACACTTTATATCAACTATGAAGGTTAAGCGATGCTTGAGGCAAGGGTGTCGACTTTATGTAGTGGAAGCAGTGAATGAAATGAAGGGACCCTTATTGGATCAGTACCCGATATTTTCAGAATTTAAGGATGTTTTTTCGAACGAGTTACCAGGATTACCTTCTGAGAGGGAGCTTGATTTTACTATCGAGCTAAAACCTGGTGCGGAACCAATCTCCAAGACTCCATATAAGATGACAGTGCTAGAACTTTGTGAATTGCAAATGTAGTTGAAGGAGTTGTTAGACTTAGGGCTAATAAGGCCCAGTGTCTCACATTGAGGCACACCAATAATTTTTATAAAGAAGAAGGATGGATCTCTACGACTGTGTATAGACTACAGGGACTTGAACCATTCTATAGTGAAAAATAGGTACCCAATGCCGCGAATAGATGACCTTTTCGATAAGATGAAAGGAGTAGAGGTATTCTCAAAGATCGATTTGCGATCAGGGTATCATCAGTTAAGGATTAAGGAAGGCGATATCCCAAAAATTTCCTTTCGAACTCGGTTTGGACATTACGAGTTCGTCGTAGTACCTTTTGGATTGACCAATGCACCAACAATATTCATGAGTCTCATGAACGGTGTATTCCAGAAGTACTTAGATCGATTTGTACAAGTCTTTCTAGATGACATCCTCATCTATTCCAAGAACGAAAGAGAACATGAGGAACACTTGCGAGTAGTGTTGTCCTGCCTTAGAGAGAAAAAATTGTATGGGAAGCTGTTGAAGTGTTCCTTCTTCCAGAAAGAGATTCACTATTTAGGTCATATCATTTCTGGCGAAGGAATCTCTGTGGACCCAGAAAAGGTAAAGGCCATTATGGAGTGGCCAGTTTCGAAAAATTCCAATGAGGTGAGAAGCTTAATGGGCTAGCAGGTTATTACCGGAGATTCGTGGAAGGATTCTCAAAAATAGCGAAACCCATCACCACTTTGTAACGCAAGGGGGTCAGGTATGAATGGACAGAAGAATGTGATAATGCATTCATTGAGCTTAAGATGTTACTAACCAGTGCGCCAATTCTACGAGTGCCGGATATGGAAAAGGACTTCACAGTCTGCACAGATGCCTCAAAGCAAGGGTTGGGGGTTGTGCTAATGCAAGATGGAGGAGTGATAGCTTATGCGTCAAGGAAGTTGAAGAAACATGAAGAGTTATATGCGACTCATGATTTAGAGTTGGCAGCTGTAATGCTAGCTCTAAAAATTTGGAGGCACTATCTTGTGGGACGAAGCTTTGAGCTCAAAACAGACCATAAAATTTTAAAACATCTCTTCACTCAAAGAGATCTGAATGCCAGGAAAAGGTGATGGAGTGAGTTTATGAGTGAGTACGATTTTGGTATTTCGTACATCAAGGGAAAGGAAAATGTGGTCGCAGATGTCTTGAGTAGGAGACCACGTATCTTCTCCTTGGTAACCTTAAAGGTCAATCTGAGGGAACATGTGTTGACACAACTCCAAGGAGACAGTTGGTATTTAAAGGTTACTTCAAACCTCAAGAGCGGGAGGTAGTTAGATCCAAAGTATGAAGAATATAGTCTAGAAATAGACGGACTGTTAAGATATCGAGGAAGGATGTATATCTCTGATAATGGGGATATTCGAAGCATCATACTGAAGGAAGCCCATAGAGAACTTTATTGTGCACATCCGGGTGTGAAGAATATGTACGCAGATATGAGGAAGCTCTTCTTCTGGGTAGGCATGAAGTGCAATGTAGTCCATTTTGTCACCAAGTTCCTAGAATGTCAACAAATGAAAGCCAACCACCATCACCCAACAGGCCTCCTACAACCACATGATGTTCCTATGTCCAAGTGGGAAGTCATCTCTATGGATTTTGTTGTGGGGTTGTCACTCACATCTCATAGACACAATGCCATTCTTGTGATAGTGGATAAGTTAACCAAGAGTGCTCATTTTATTCTGGTTAGAGACACTTACGATGTCACTGATGTGGCACATGTGTTTGTAAGCGAGGTTATCCGTTTGCACGGGATACCTAAGAAGATCATTTCAGATAGGGACTCCAGGTTCACTTCTAGGTTTTGGACAAGTTTGTAGTCAATGTTGGGGACTCAATTGAACTTAAGCACAACTTATCATCCTGAAACAGATGGGAAAACTAAGAGAGTAAATCAAGACATGGAAGACATGCTTAGGATGTATGTCATGGATAATCAAACCCAGTGGGAGAAGTACCTACCTTTGGTAGAGTTTGCCTACAATAACAATTTTCATAGCTCCATCAGAATGCCACCCTACGAAGCTCTGTATGAAAGGCCATGTAGAACACCATTGAGTTGGGATAGACTAGAAGACTGAGTAACAGTTGGGCCAAAATTGATTCAAGAGATGGAGGAACAGGTGATTCAGATTAGGCAGAGACTAAAGGAAGCACATGATAGGTAGAAAATTTATGCGGATGCACACATGACCGACCAAAGTTATGAAGTGGGAGACCAGGTTTTCATTCGTATTAGGCCTAATAAGAGTACCATATGGTTCGGGAAGGGGACAAAGTTGTCACCTCGATTTATAGGACCATTCAGAATCCAAGAGAAAATTGGACTCATTGCCTATCGTTTTGTACTGCCACCCCACTTGCATAAAACTCATAATGTTTTTCATGTATCTGTTTTACGTCATTATGTTGCTGATGAATCACATAAACTAAATTGGAAGGAATTGTAGGTATTGGATGTGGGAACCTTCATGGTAGAACCATTACGCATATTGGACCGTAGAGTCCGACAACTCAGGAACCGTTTGGTAGACCAAGTTAAGGTCCAGTGGGACAAGTATAGTCCAGGATCTGCTACTTGGGAAGACGCCGAGACACTACGACGAGACTATCCCTCACTTTTTTGACCACCTCGAGAATATGTTTCTCGAAGGTTGGGTGTATGTAACACCACCTTTGACTTAGACGGGCATGATTACCTGAGGCCTATATACTTTATTTTCTAGTCACAATGAAACTATTAAGTGATACACTTAAACTTTAAAATGTATGAACTTTTATGAATGTTTAAATGATATTGATGATGATGTATATAATGCGATCTACTAGGTGAATGTAAATTTTACGAATGTTTAAATGTTATTGATGATGATGTATATGATGTGACATATTGTGAGAATGAAATTTTTTATGAATGTTTAAATACTATTATAATGATGTTGGATATGATGCAATATATTTTGGTAAATGATAATCTTATGAATGTGTGTCGAAATTGAATAATGGAATATTATGAGATCTATTTCTAACTAGAAAACTTTGATGTTAAGTTGTCGGTACAAGGATACCAAATTGAAATGATGATAGTATGAAATTACATGATGATAATGCATAGAAATGTATGAGTTTGTGTTACAGACTAATCTACAGGTTATGGGCTATGAAATAGCCAAGGGATAATGATGATGAAAGTGGATATCATGACCACTAGCCGAGAAACATTATGGTATGAATATTGTATGTGAAATTATATTGGTTTGGATGCATTGCTATGATATGTGGACCAGTGCAGGATTTCAGGTGATGAAACTACCCAAAACCGAATAAACGATGACAAAACCCCCAACAACACAGTGCCACTGTATATTCCATTGTAGGGTGTGGACCCTAGTTATGATTAGGAGGGGTGGAGGCATTTTCCACCATGTATCCTCCGAAACCTAAAGTCATGGGAGGATGGTGTTAGTTCACGCTCCCCAAGACGTGTGATGACGACTGTCAGATGCCTGCTAGGAAAGCTTGGTCGAGATAGCGACACTTCTGCTTACGGGTTCTATTTGGAGTTAGGTCAATATAGTTGACGCTCCAAGATAGTCTAGCAGAGGAAGGATAGGAATGGAGACAAAAGTGAGTTAGGGAGGAAGGATGAGTAGAAATAGTTGAGAAAGTATGGAGATTTGTCTTGTGGTGGAATTTAATGTTTTCCCCTCTAAAAAAAAAGAAAAAAAAAATGTGTATATATGAATATTCATAATTACGTAACGAAACCACAGTTGTCTAAATAAAATTGTTGAACCGGATAATCGTAATTAAAGGATTTCTCAAACAATTGATTGGTTTGTTGTCTTTTATAAAAGATTAGTCTTGTTGATTGGATTGGATGCATACATAAATTACTAAAGGATGATGGTTTTTGATTATTAGTACATGCACGAGACTTGTATGTACTAGCTACACATGCATTTCTTGTACATATACACTAGTATGTATTACTTACTGATAATGTCGGTTAATTATTATGAATGTGTGAACCATGTTTCTTTTCCTTTGTACCATAAGATACCTTAACTTCGGGACGAAGTTTCCTGAAGGGTGGGTGTATGTAACAGCCCTAGTTGAATATATGCTTAGGGATTATTAAGTAAAAATTAATTGGCTTAACATGGTTTTAACTAAACAAAGATTGGCATAATAATATTAATTAAATATTTATTAATTAATTAAATGTTATAATTTTGATTAATTAATTAATAAATATTTAATTACCTATTACATTCAATGACATGGGTAATAAACTTAAGATGGTTAATAAATTTAATTGTTTAAATTAAATGATTTACGTATACGGAGGGAATAAGAAACAATAAATATAAGGATAAGAAACATTAAATAATAGGATAAGACATTAACTAAGAGGATAAGATGATGAATGTATGGATAAGGAAATTAATGAGGAGGAAAGGGTCGGTGAAGGGGGGATATGATGGGAGGAGTCTTACGGGAAGAAGGATTTTTGGGGGGAGGAGGAAGGATTATTGGAGGGGCGTGAGGAGTTTGTTTGAGGGGTTTTTGGTGAACCAGAGCAGGGGGCACCGGTTTGTTGGGGGTTTTGGGCACGGGGGCCAGGATAGCCTTACGGTATCTTGGAGCTAGGGAGCCGGACAGGCTGCTCCTAGCTGGCAGGGAGGAAACACGGTTTGGGCAGAGTTGGTCAGTGCATGAGGCAACAACAAGGCAGCAGGCTGGACAACCGGGTCAATGGAGAAATTAGCATTAGGAAGAGGTAAATTTGTATTATTCTGTTAAGTAATTCTTATTCTGTTATGAAATTGTTGTTCATTAATTAAGTTAACATGCGTATATACTGAATTAAAAGAAATTACTGAGTTTTCTGCATAGAAGTAGAAGTTTATTGTTTCAATTTATGGATTTAATAGAATTAAATTAATACGGTCTCTACAGGGTGGTCTTGTTGAGTGATAACGACGCCCATCGCATAGTCTGAAGCATCTGTCTCGATCTCAAAGGGCTGTTGCAGGTTTGGTAGTGAAAGTACTGGGGATGAGCACAAACACTACTTCAAATCATCGAACGCTTTTTGTTGGAACCAGCCCCACACAAATTTCGCCTTACCACCACCCCTGGTTATTTGGCTAAGGGCCCATGCGATATGGGAGAATCCCAACATGAACCTGCGGTAGAAATTGGCAAGGCCTAAGAAGCTCCGAAGCTCAGTGAGTGTAGTTGGGGCTGGCCAGTCACGGATGAATTGGATCTTGGCTGGATCCACATGTATGCCATACTGATAACTTATGTAGCCCAGGTAATGGACCCTGTACATGTCGAAGGAGAATTTTTCCAAGTTGGCATATAGCTTGTGTTTCCGCAAGGTGTGCAAAACCTATTGAATATGCTGCAAGTGTTTGGCCCAAGTCTTGTTGTAAATGAGAATGTCATCCAGACACACCACTACAAAAGTATTGGTGAATGGTCACAGGATATCATCCATCATCCTCATGAAAGTGGTTGGAGCATTTGTAAAACCAAAGGGCATGAACAACCATTCAAAAAGGCCTTCCTTTGACTTGAAGGAAGTCTTCCATACATCTGTCTATTCTATTGGGACCTAATGGTAGCTAGACTTCAGATCAATATTACTGAAGTATTTGGCCCCCATGAGTTGATCAAGGAGCTCTTTGATTCAGGGAATTGGGTACCGGTTTCTGACTGTGATTTTATTCAGAGCCCGATAATCAATGCAGAGTCGCGAGGTTCCATCTTTCTTCTGTACTAGCATGATTGGGCTCCCGCAAGGTGATGAGATAGGACAGATGTGTCCCTTATGGAGAAGTTATTGGATCTGTCACTTGATCTCCTCATTCTCTAACCGAGAGCGGTGATAGATTGGCCCATTGGGTAGTGGTGCATCGAGGGTCAGATCAATGGGGTGCTTGACCTGGAAATTCAGAGGTACCCTGGTAGGTGAGGAGAAGATATCTGAGTATTCTTCCATGACCTTATCTACTTGCTTCTTCTATGTGGAGAGGTCATCCGCAGAGACCCTGTATGTGGCTGTGATATTTCTCTTATTTTGAGAGCGAATGACGAAGAAGACAGACTTCCCCGTCTGAGATATGACCTTCCTGCATTGCTTAGTAGAGATCAAGGAAATAACACTAGGTGGGACTACATCGGGTATCCTGTACAATTTCTTGTTCAAAGTAATAATAACACTACGAGGCCTAGACTCATATACAACATGATGTTTCCATAAATAAGGTTGGCCCAAAAGAACATCACAAACTTTGAGAGGAGAAACATCACACAATACCTCATCTTTGAAGGGCTTGATGTCGTACGACATTCGACACTACTGAATGATGTGGAGATCGCTTCCTTGGAGGATCCATCCAATGGTGTAGGTTTTTGGGTGTGGTGTTGTCAGCAGGGCCAGCCGCTTGATGACCTCTGTTGAGATGAGGTTCTTCCGGATACCGCTATCAATGATGAAGTGCAGCGGGGTGCCTTTTACCCACATCTATGAATGGAAGAGGCGTTCTGCTTCTTCTGGCTCATCTGGTTCACCAGGCTAGAGCTTGGTGGTAACAACGGTGGCACTAGGTTCCATGTCAATGATCTGTCTTCCCCTTTCTAGTTCTGGCTTAGAGTTTGAACCCACATCTGATTCAGAGGCTTTCACTTCGGCCACCAACGACTGCTTTAAGCGACAGTCAGTAGTGTTATGCCAAGGGATCTTATGGAAGTCGCACCACTTTCAGGTATCTTTCTTTGTCTTTCCAGTGTCCTTCTTTGCTTGCGGCTTGGACTGGTTGTCCTATACTATCCATATTTTCTCTGTACTTTGTTCTGTGGGTTGGGGCCGCCCTTTTCTGGATTTTGTTGTGAGGGGTTCCTAGGCCTAAATTTCTGTGTCTTTTGTTTGAGATTCTACTCGATTTTGACGACATATCGGTAGGCCACGCCCAAGGATGAGATGTCCAAAAATTCCATTTAGGTATGGATGTATCTATGCATAGTGCCACGATACTTGAGCACCATATGTCACTCTGAATCTTTGATACCCAGCTTGGTGCGCAAGGTATGACAGATATTCATGAAATTTGGTACTTCTTGGTCTCTTTCTTGCTGCAGTGTGGTCCATTTGGTATACAAGTCGTCATAACTTCCAACAAGGTAGTATTGTTCCTTAATAGCATCCCTGAAGGAATCCCAGGTGGTTGTGACTGTAAATAATGAGGTTTCCTCTGTTTCCTTTTACTCATTGAAAGTTTCCCACCAATTTTTGACATGGGGAACGACTTTGAGGAGCGCAAAAGTAATCTTTTCTCTATTCGAAAAGTTATGGACAAAAAAATACCCTTCTAGTAGATTCAACCACTTGTCTACAACATCTGCGTCTATTTGACCTTCAAATATAGTAATATCAAAGTTTATTTGTACCTTGAAAGGGGTGGCACCTCCGCTCGAAGAAGATGCATTTCCTGTTGGTAGCCGCTGAAGGATTTGCGTGAAACTATCCATCATCTTGTTCCTTTGTTGCGTGAGGGCTTCCTCAATCAACAGTATGAAAGGATCTCCTATCTCGTCATCTTTCTATTCTCCTGCCATGAGAGGTCGCTTGGGTGTGCAAGATATTTTGTCCTGAAGAGAAACAATCTCAAGACCCAACTCTTTGTACTCCGACCTCGTTGGGGACATGCATTAAGACGATAAGGAGCAGACCGCTCTAATACCACTAATCCAGATTTTATGAGCATAGCGAAATGAATACAAATTATTAACATGTGCTTAACACAAAATAACAAAGATACAGTAAAACTGGTTTTCTATTCAATAAGGAAATAAGATGAAACTGTAAAATGCATCAGAAACAAGCTTGCTGGAATGGTGGTGGCGTATCTCTGAGAAGAGATGTGATAGTTGCACTCATTAGCAAGAAGATGATTACAATGAGGCTCTGGAAGCCTTTTTTACAATAAACAAGAATGCCAAAAACCCTATACATCCAAAAACCTAACCCTAGGATATGAAGCGCCAAAAGTCATGTGGGTCCCGTTTGGGTAAGCTAGTACATCAACTTCCCGAGGTCGTAACGTTTGCATACGATCTCCATTTTAGGAGGATGATAGCCCGTTGGAAAGGTATCATCAAGGAGATTCATTTTTGGGGCTCAATCATGCCTTTGGAAATTATTGAGAATATCGATCCCGAAAAACCTTCATTTAGGCCCTCAAAATGGCCCCGGAAGTTAAAACTACTAAAAACAGTAAATTGCCAAAATTGTCAGAAAACTATTTTGAGCCAGTTCGAAAAGGTAGGTGGCAACCAATATCCACCTGGATCACCATTTCTCTTCACCTGAAGGATCAATACCACATATCTCCCACTATAACAAGGCTCATCAAAGTCTTGAGCCAAACCCTCAACCAAAAAGGCATCCCCCTGAAGCCAATAATTACTCTGATACTCTTCCTAGATTTAAGAGTATGCTAGATGGGAAGAAAATGCTCTTCTCTCCCTAGATTTAATCCCTCTTCCAATTGGAAGATATGCTAGTAGTTTCACTTTAAAAAAACCACTATTTGCAAGTTTATGGAAACAAATCCCTTAATTCATATGTTGGGAGATCACTAGGAACAAGGCCATTTTTCAAAACAATCTATCACCTCAATCAAGGGTGTTTTCAAAGGCATGCAATCTTCTTTCAAAAGTATTCTATTCGAATTCACATAAGCTTGTCTAATTGATGACTTTAGATCACGCAGAACATGGATGGGTCAAATAAATTCTTAGTGACCTCTTCTTTAAGTTCCCCTTCATCTATTTTAAAGGTGCCTCAACACTTCTAGCAACGCAGAATCATAGATCAAGAATTCAATCAATAGCAGTGGGAACATAGATCTATCATTTTATTTTTCGATGGAGCTTTGACAGGAAATCCAGAGGCGACAAATGCAGGAGGAGTTCTAAAGTCATCCCCACGAAGCTCTAGCTTAGCAAAGTCCCCTGCCATTAGAGAGATCAATTGTGTCCTGTGAAGTTCTTCAACCAATTATGCATTAGCCTAAGTGCGATGATTTAGAAGCTACTGCCGGAGAGGAGGTGGATACATATGTTAAATTCAATTAGGATATATATGTAGTGTAAAATCTTTTTATTATTATTTTCTTATGTAGAAATTTATCTATGGCATAACTTTATCAATTTTGATGTACATTTGAGAAGATGTAAGAATAGTCGGGAAAGATGCACTACTACAACTTTGCTTCAATCTTATGGCCTTTTTTTAATAAAAATAATAACAATTTCTTTAA
>ML784977.1:243624-254716 GCA_009831015.1 Picea engelmannii | reverse complement strand
CATATTGTTAGCCATTTGAACCCTGTCACATTTTACTAAAGACACTATCATCCATGTAGACAACATTACTAATGATAGCATAAAAAATATGACTGCAAATGAGTTGATATACTTGTAATATTTGCACGACATGAGCTTATCGTGAAGCAAAATGTGATTGATTTTCCATTCAACAATCATTTCCTGTTCTTTCTTAAGATTGATAACTTCATTTGAAACAATTATAGGTTTATTGCTTGCTTGAACTTCCTTCTTTAATTGTTCCATAGTTTGAAGAGTTTTATTTGCCTTTACATGATGAGCATGAACCACATAATCTTGACCTGCTTTTGTTAATTGATATTGATTCTTTGTCCTATAGAAGATTTCTTTACGATCATATATGTATGGAATACCTAAGACCATTCCACATTCACTTAATGGAACTACATCACATGTTACATCATCTACATGCTTAGATGAAATTACAAATTTGATTGTGCACTGCTTTGTTATGTGCATTTGATGATGATTGCTTATCCATTTAAGTGTGTAAGGCTTATGGTGTGCTTGTGTTTTTAACCCCAATTTCTTAACCTATTATTTTGAGATTAGATTAGATTGAGATCCACTCTTAACTAATTTGTCTATCTTAATGTGTCACATGATTACCCTTATGTGAAACAAGTTACTTTTACAATCAATTCATTCACCAATTTTAGCTATCATATCAACCAATGAGACCTTAGATTCATCATCTGAATCTGATCCCAAGTTTGTGGGTCTTGTTGTCGCTGCAACTGTTTGCTTCTCTTTCCTTTCCTTGAACCAATTTGGTCTCTTCTTGGGATGCAACTGCCAACATATGTCCTCATCATGCCCCTCTTTCTTGCAGTGCTTGGAAGAGAGATTCACTTCCTTTCTTTCCACTGAACTTTCTATTTTCCTTGTCCACTTCCTTTTGTCCTCTTTCCTTGAAGATGATTCCCCTGATACACTTGCTTTCCCTACTTCAATATATGTCACTTGAATATAAACTTCATCAAGGTTAGTAGGTCCAAACACTAATACGATTTTTCTAATGTGTGCAGGTAAAACTCCTATGTACTTCATAAGGGTTTCTTGTGTATGTAAAGGGACATCTAACATCAATGCCATTTTTCGAAAGCCATCTGTATACTCTTTCACTATTTGTCCTTTTCTTAGTTTTAAATATTTCCATTCAATTAATGCTTTTACTTTATAACCGAAAGGACAAAATTGTTTCCTAAGTGCAGAAATGAAACTTTGCCATGATGGAAATACATTACCCACTTGTTGCGTTCCATTTTGCAACTTGCTTTGCCACCTGATGAGAGTTTTACCTGCAAGTCTTAATGATGCCAACTTTATTTGTGTGGCCCCATCCTTGATCTGTTGCACATTGCAATAGAACTCCATCTTTATGACCCAATTGTCAAGTCTCTCTGCATTAACTTCACCATCATATATGGGTAACTCAAATTTAACATCAAGTTTTAATAATGGCATTTCATTTTTATGTTTATGAACATGTTTCTTTGCATTAGATTTAGAACTTGAACTTGAAGAAGAAGGAGAAGAAGGAGGTGATGATGGAGGTGAAGGAGGAATCTAAGGAGGATCCTCTCCCTCTTCACTTTTTCCCTTTAAAGATTCAACTGTATTTGGTTTCGTACGTTCCAAGTAATCTTCATACAAAAATTTCATCATCTCTGACATGGAAAAGAAAGATTTTTGAAACTCTTTCTTATCCCGAGAAAGTCCCTCTTTCGATGTCATCTTCTCGGTGTGAGAAACTCTCTTTCTCAATCCAAATAATGGATTCACTTCAAGAAGACCGCCTTCACCAAACTGTAGCTTTTCCTTGGTTAACATTCAAAAATCAAATCCAAATGTCAACTATCTCTGATAGCACTTGATCCAAAAAGATCTTTTACACGACTATGGTTGAGTTCTTATGTATGTATTGATTAACCATTTAGGAAACTTAATGAAAGAGGAAGAATATATGAGAATATATCACATCCATATAAACATGTACAGAACAAAAATGAAGAAATAAACAACAAAAAACCATAACACCAATGTGATAACGGAGTTCGACAATCTTGCCTACGTCTTCGGGCCTTTGTCTTGGTGGGTGAGGCTTTCTTATTTCTGTTCAAAGCTCAATAAGTACATCACAACAGTGTCAAAAGGTTACAATAATGATCTGGTCCCATTCTTCCATATCTCAAGAACCCAACAAAAGAAACGACACTCAAAACGGATGACCGGAGCTCCCAGAAATGGCTCACAAAGGTGTGCCCCTCAATAGCTTCCCTGCATAAAAATAAATTTGGGTTGGCTTTCCCTCATCATAAATCTACTCTAAATCTCCTTTTATGGAGTCTAGAAGGGTTTTTTTATATAGATCTGGGGTTGTTTATCATCTCCCAACTTCCTCCCAATATTTGGCCTAAAAAAGAGCCTAATATCCCCCCAAAATGGGCAAAACTCTCCATTAACATGCATAAAATCAATAAAAATCCACTATCATAAGGTAAAAACCCACTTTCATCTTAATATTTGGGCTAATCTCCCCAATATGGGTGCGTGTCCTCTTAAATCGGTCATATGGTTTGTAATATGGCCAAGTGCCAACCCCTAGCCCCGAGATCTCTGGACATATCAAATCCCATGGAATCGGGGGAGATCCCCATTCTTCCATGCTCAAACTGTGCTTTGGTCATGTGGCATCCCATAATAGGATTGCGACCTTACCCAACGTGCCTGGCCTATGGTCTTAACCCTGGTCTTATGGTGGAGTGTGTACCCTTATCTGTGGCCCCCATGCCCCAAAGTTTGAGCCAATAGTTGTATGGGGTAGCCCATGTATGGTTATGTGGAGAGTGCTAGTCCATGGCTGGTGGTTATATGGTAACATAAACCCATGGGCCAGGGCTTAGCCCCATCCCCCTTCCACCTCCATTTTATTATATTGCACTTTATATATAAAAGTGTGGGATTAAAATAATAAGTCACACCTTTGGCGCAATGGTAATCCACCCCTTTCTCAAAGAATTGTTCTTCCAATAGGTCAAGGGGTCGAACCTCATGAGCTCGAAATAATTTTTCATATGAACCCAATGACCAACCATAGGGTGCCACATGGAAACCCAAGTCTAGGCCACATGGTACCTCCTAATTTGCTGGAGAAAAATGCCACTTGTCAATTTATGAGTGGATCTGCCCTATGCCTAGCGAACATACTTCCCAGTCAGAAACCACCATATTAGCACACCTGTCTACCACGTGTCCACTGACCATACCTGTCACCTGTATGAGCATGCCATGTATTACCCTTTCAATGGTGACACATGTCACCTCTTGGTTGGTCCATGTCATCTGTATGAAACCTACTGCCAACTATGCCTCTTCCACATGTCATGCTTCCATGTCAGCATGATGTCCTACTGATGTCAGCGTTGAATTTTTGGCTGTTGACCTCTTTGAATTTTTGAATGTTTGGAAAAACGATCAGAGTGTGATAAATCTTTCATAAGACGTCCATTTTAGAAAGTAAATATATGGCCTTAATCAACACGGTGTGTCGGTCGCAATGGAATTGGTTTCATTCAATTCATAGAACTTTCATTTTTGAGCATTTTATGGACCTAGGAAGCCTCCTGGATCCAATTATGGATCAATAGGTGAAAATATATTGTTTTTGTAAGTGATTGTAATGATGTGTCCATGGTTAAAAAAAATTTCCTTTGTTTTTCCATGGTAAAAAAAAATATTCTATTGTGAGAGAGAGAGAGAGTGCAAGGATTTCCTATAGATTTGCTGGAATATAAGAGATCAGAGGAAAAAAACACCAAATATGAGGTTCTCAATAGAGGAAAAATTCCTAAGAGATTGAGAGGTATTGGTCCTCTATGATTAGAGTACACAACTATCATTGTTCTTTATATCAAAATATGTAGTCAACAAAGGAGCCACCGATCATGGGAGAGGAAACCCAATATTTCTCATGGTGTGGACGATTCCTTGCATGGGTGGGTGGAAATAGTAAATAGAGCATTTTGCATGAGGAAGTACTTGTGAAATAATTGGTTTTATTAACACATTCAAATCCATCCTTCTCTTGACTTCTCTATAATGGCATTGGAATTCTTCATGAACATGTGTCTAGATCATTGAATCTAGAGATTTATCTCAAAATATTTCAACGGGTGCAGAGAAAAAAAGTCAAACAAAATGAGAGCTTGAGACAACTTAAATGGAACAATACATGATAAAGTTGAGAAGATAGGAGAAGGAATATATGGTGTGGTCTATAAGGCCCATGATCATTTCATGAATGAGACCATATATCTAAAGAAAATTCATTTAGAACAAGAAGATAAGGGTTTACCAAACATTGCAATTAGAGAAATTTCTCTTCTCAAAGAAATGGAACATGGGAACATTATAAGGTTGCAAGATGTTGTCCACAATGAAAAACGTCTATATTTAGTTTTTGAGTATTTGGACTTGGGCGTCAATAAGCATATGGATTATTTTCTCGAGATAGAAAAGGATATTTGTCTAAACAAAGCATTTCTATATCAAATTTTATGTAGAATTTCCTATTGTCATTCTCATCCAGTTCTTCATCATAATTTGAAACCACAAAATTTATTTATTGACCGCAAAACCAAATGGATTTGCCGACTTTGGACTTGCAAGGGAAATCAGAATTCCGGTGAGGACCTTTACTCATGAGGTGGTTAGATTGTGGTACCATGCACTATAGATATTTCTCAAGCCTCGACACTATTTGAATCATGTTGATGTTTGTTCTGTGGGGTGTATATTTGTCAAAAATGGCATGGAAGTGTTGGTAATGGTGAGATTTAGTCCTTGTAATTTACAATTTTTGGATTTATTAAATTCAATGCACATATTTATCTTAGTGACCTCAATATGATAGAAAATTTATTTTGTTAGAATTCCCAAATTTAACAAATGATAAGGGAAGTATGGAAATCTAAGACAACGATTGGACAATTACACTAAAGATCCAGAGGTCGAAGACATAGATGAAGAATCCAAATATGTGGACAACTACAAATAAATAAGAAGGTATGTGAATTTTGTCATATGTATCATTATCTCTTGCCAATGTTTTGTATCCATGTGTGGCAATACTTTGTGATGTAGAAATCATTCTTGAGTTTTCTTGGTAAGGTGTGGTGTAGCTAGAAGGGAATTTTTTTACTTTTTTTGTTTCCTCTAATTGTTCCTTGATGAAAGACTATTTGATGAATGCTGCACTATAATTCCTCATTGGTAGCTGCACAAAATATTTAATATTGACTTGGATACATCCTATATCTAGTGGTGTAGCTAGAAGGGAAATTTTTTACGTGTTTTGTTTCCTCTAATTGTTCCTTGATGAAAGACTATTTGATGAATGTTTCATTATAAGTCCTCATTGGTAGGTGCACACAAAATTTAATATTGACTTGGATACATATTGTATCTAGACCATTTTCTAGAGAGTTGGCAAGCACCATGGTAGGGTACCTAGATGTCTCTATAGATGGAAATATGTCTATAGGATGGCGAGTTGTTCAATATTGATAGTCAAGTTGATATTAGGACCTAGAGTACAATAGGTTCCCAGTCAATCTGTGTGGTACCAGTGTTTGGCCCAAAGGTATGGTTAGTTCCCAGTTGGTACGATTGTTCAAGATGAGAGTTATACAAGTGAATGGAGGATCACAGACACTTTGGTTATGATATGGAAGCGATTTTCTTGGATGAATGACCATTGGTTGGTTAATTGAACAATCAAAGATACAATGAAGTTGCATTGTTCTCACTAGAGAAGTTAAGGGTTGATCACATACTTAATTATGAGTTGGAATGATGAGTTTGCAACATGAAGGATATATATGCTTTTCTAATCCAGTAGAGAAGTTTTCGAGTATATCTCAAAGATTGATGGTGATAGTTCTTGTGGCAGTATTGGATAAAAAACGATGATGGGAAAATGAGATAAAGTTTGCGAGTTATGTTCAATAAAATAAATTCCACATGGAAATGTGAATCACACCTTCTATATATACCAATTCTATGTTGTTATGTATAAATCTTATATATTGGTCTTTGAAAATTTTGAGCTTGTATCTTTCCTAGAGTTGGTACTTGGGAGAAGTATTGTATAGTACCTATGGTATACTATAAAAAAATGTACTTGGTGTCTCCATGAGATGGAGTATGTTAAATGCATGTAATTGTATCTTTGTATAAAACATGTAAAGGGAACATCGTTGTAAGACCTAGATAGACATGCATACCCATTTTCCATGTGTCCATAATGATTTGAATAACTTGTTCGGTATAGTACACAAATCTCTATCATGGATTTGTTAATAAGTTGGAGGAGTTGTCCATGTGTTGGCTAGATTCTCTATGAGTGAATCATGTTAGTTGTAGACTCTAGGAGGTGTGTTAGGCATATAAACCAAAAGTTTAATGTACATTTAAAGGGAGTTCATCAAGAAGTTGAATGAACCATCGATTGTAGCGTGTAGGTACACATCTATTATGGTGGATGGTTGTTCCTTTTTATGGACTTTGATAGTTTGGTGATGTCTACATGATCAACGTACAATATGTAAGTTTTAGGTTGGACATGATATAGACTTTACAAATGAGAATCATATTCAGTTCATGGTGGATCATTTGTTGTAGAGGACTAAATGATGATGAAGATCTACTTGACAGAGATTGAGACAAGTACTCATTAAGGGGGAGTATTGAAATGCGTAACTCTTACTTGTCTTATAGATTAATGTGTGATATTTGATCATACAAGAAGATTTTGGTTTGGTATTGTATTAGTCATTTTGAGGTAGAGTTTGTCTCTATGTGAGAAGTTTCATTCTAAGTTTTAGGAGATTGTTAGATCTAGTTGGATATGAGAGATTCCCTCCAACTAGTTGGCTCTTGTTTTGGTGTGTGGTTGATATATTCTCTCAACAATTTTTTAGTGTGTTAAGATAGTGTGTCTATCTTGAGGCATAGATTGATGTATTTATATGTGTAGAATTTTTGTTAATTAAATACTTAACATAATTTTTTGTGTGTGTGTGGAAACCATGTCTACCCTCTTGTTTCTTTGCATGGTATCAGAGTAGGACTGGGATTGAATCCCTAGCAGGAGGGCCCAGAGAAATGAAATCTTATAGGTAACACATCCGATGTAGGAATATATTAGTGTAGGTGAGAGTAGATTGTTTTGTGAGTGTTATTGTTTGTCCATAGAAATACGATATTTGCCTATCATTTCATAGGTTTATATTTCATGAGAGAGAGTTTCCCTTGTTATAAATCATATTACATTGTAGGTCAAGTTTTACCATGAAGATTCCAACATACAAAAAAATGGGAATCAACCACATGTTAGAGTTGTTGTTGTGGTGGTCATAACTACCATTTCTAGAGTCATTTCTATTTGGAGGAATCACCTTTACTACAATTGTGATTCATCAAAGAAGCATAGTCATTTAGATGCGTTAATATGCTACTTGTGCCGAACCTATTGAATGAGCCATGATATTTGCAAATTGAATGAATGGTGTGTGCCACTTGAATCTTGGATCTGGTTCTAAGGACAACATTTTACAACCTTACATGTTCTCATATTGCATTTCTTTGAAAAGAGAAATTTCTCTAATTGCAGTGCTTGGTACATACTCATCTTCTTGCTCCAAACATATTTTCTTGAGATCTATGGTCTAGATGTTGATGAATACCTAACTTGACAAAAATTGAGACAAGTACTCATTAAGGGAGAGTGTTGGAATTGTAAAGTCATACTTGTCTTATATGTGATCATATTAAAGGTTGTGATTGTTATTATTAGTTTGGTCATTGTGAGGTAGAGTTTGTCTCTACCTTAGAAGTTTGTTTCTTTGTTTTAGGAGGTTGTTAAATCTATTTGGATATGAGAGATTCTCTCCAACTACATGGCTCCTATTTTGGTGTGTGGTTAGGATATTCTCTCAAAAGTTTGTTAATATGCCAAGATACTATTAACAAATTGGAGATTGAAGAGTAGACATTGTTTCTTCAAAAACCAAAACTATTGTTGAGTGATCTAGTTGAATATGAGAGATTCTCTCCAATTAATTGGCTTCTATTTTGATGTGTGGTTAAGATATTTTCTCAAGAGTTTGTTAATATGGTAAGATAGTGTCTATCTTAAACCAAAAACTTTATGTACTTATATATGTACAATTATATGTTGAATGTAACATCAACAGAGTTTGGTGTGTGAAAACCATGTGTACACTCCAATTTCTCTAAAATCCAAATTTTAAAAATACATTAACTTATGTGAAATCACATAAATGCTTTATTGAAGAAAATTCTTTTATAAAATAAATCCAATAAGAAAATATGTGTAAATGGTAAAATATAAAGAAGATCTAATAAGAAAATATGTGTAAATGGTAAAATATAAAGAATATCCAATGCACTTTTATTTAAGACATCTAGAAATAAAGGCCGTAGTTTAAAAGTATTTTATTTTTATTTTTTAAGGTGCGTTTTGTTTCAAATCTAGTCAAGAATTTATTGAGAACTTTGAATCAATTTATGCATTAAAACTTAAATTTAAATCTTCTAGATTATAACGAGATTTAATTAGATTTAAATAATGTAAAATTGCAATTAGGTAATTAAGTTGAAAAAAATTAAAAAACTTAAAATGTTTATACTACACCAATCATGAGTTGAATTACATAGTAAAATTATGAGTTGAAATAAGAGTAAAATATTTATTATGTCGATAGGCGTTCCTCCTACTAGAATTGATTGTTTAATGAATCTTTTAATTACAAATTCTAATTTGATGGCCAACAATCAAAGATACTAGCATATTCTTCATTTTACACTCAAATCAATGAATGCAATTTAATGTTCATAACTTCCTTACATTTATGAATACGCATGTTTCCTTGTTTACTTTTTCACATTTACTTAATATGATTAAGGAATTACTTCCCTAGCCATTGATTGCCACGTTTAACTAATTAAAGAAGATTAATATGTATAGATTGGATAATGATTAATCATAATGATAGCAGTGAAGCGCCACGTCTAGCATGCATTTCAACTAGCACGACGGTGGCATTTCAAGGGTTATCGCTAACTGGTCCTCATATTTCAATCTATTGCAGGGTTTCAAGAAATTATTTGTTTTTTCTCTCCATGCAAACCCTAGGGTACTTGTTATTGGATGCAGATTTGATCCTATCAGATTTTTTAAATCAATCTGATCCGCGTATATGAACAAAATCACACAGTTTCAAACGTTTTTTTTATTTAGTGCCAGATCTGTATGAATTTATACATCTCAAAGTGTTTTGTTGCAGATTTTCTTTAATTGATCCCAGATCAATCCATCTACCGAGTCGTCATCTAATCTGCCCAAACGAGTCAACTGTGCGGTGGATGTTTGCTTTATCAATTGCCTTCATATTTCTGTTCATAAAAAATGTGCCCAAACTGAAAAGGTCACCATGGATTCGAGCCCTAGCCCCAACCCCTCTTAGGAAAAACAATAACATACCAGGCCAATACGTTTTTTGAAATTGATAGACCCATGAGCCAATGGGAGGTCCCTTTAAATCTTTAATCAAAAAATTAAATTTTTTGATTAAAGTAGTTTATTTTTATTTTTGGAGTTTAGTTGAATATCGTTCACATGTCCTCATATTTTATATTTCATATTTGATAACTGTAGTTTATTTATATTTTTGGAACTTAGTTGAATATCATTCTTAATGTGTTATCACTGACGGGTCCTTGTATTTCATATCTTGCAGAGAGAGAATGAGGATTAGGGTTGGCTTCGCAGTTTCGGTTCTCAACCATACATACATACATGCGGGCTCGCCATTAAAGCCTGTCCATAAGCACACCTTTAATTTCTTTAATGCATGTATTCAAGCATTTGTTTTCACGATTTCGGTTCTCATCCTTACATACATACATGTGAGCTCGCCATTAAAGCGAGTCCATAAGCATGCCTTAAATTCCTTTAATGCATGCATTTAAGCATTTGTTTATTGAATCGTTTATTTATTGATATTGAATGTGTAGTTATAATAGATTTATGCTATAATAGTTATCTTATCGAATTTTGTGATTGTAATAGTTTTATGGTTTAATAGTTTTGGACTTTGCTTGGAATGTATGGATGATTCCTATTTCAATATTTGTTTCAAATGCAATGCATGGATTTTGAGTTGAGTATTTCTAATTCAAATTCATAGATTTGTATAATTATATGAAACCCTAATTTAATCTCAATTTAGGTTTAGAGATGATGGATTTAGGTTTAGCGATGATGGATTTAAGGTCTATGGTTGGCTTCACGGTTTAGGTTCTCAGCCTTAGATACATACATGCGGGCTCGCCATTAAAACCAGTCCATAAGCATGCCTTTAATTCCTTTAATGCATGCATTTAAGCATTTGTTTACTGAATCGTTTATTTATTTATTTATCTATATTGAATGTGTAGCTATAATAGATTTCCGCTATAATAGTTATCTGTATCGATTATGTGAGTGCAATGGTTTTACACTTTAATAGTTTTGGGCTTTGCTTGGAATGTATGGATGCTTCCTATTTCAATATCGGCTTCAATATAGGCTTCAAATGGAACGCCTAGATTTTGAGTTGAGCATTTGTAATTCAAAAATCTGTATAATTATATTAAAACGTAATTTAATCTCAATTATATGAAAAATTAATTATATAAAATTATTTTTAATCAGAGAAGTATTATCTACATTCAAACAATTTCGGTAAGAACATGATCTTCCCAGATATGTCATTTGTGGATGCTTCAAAGCCTCTGATAATGATTAACAATTTTTTTGTCAATGGAGATGTAATGAAATTTCAGACCTTGTGTGACCCTCACGTTTCCCACATGATAACCAGTTATTATGAATGTTCATTTGCAATATATACCAGTTAAACAACTTATCCATTACATACACCTTTTTATATATATATATATATATATATATATATATATATAT
>ML784977.1:229333-242713 GCA_009831015.1 Picea engelmannii | reverse complement strand
TTTTAAATATATAAATAAATATATTTTTAAATAATTTTGAAGTGTTAGCTATGATATAGAAATGCATTTATTAAAATTGTTGTTTCATAAGAAATCATTGGGATGCATTGCTATGCATGAAACTTCATAGTAACATTGTGTCTGCATGACATGGCATTATAAATTATGTTGAAGTTATATGAGATGGAATTATTATTTAATGGTGTAGGAAATGATGTTAATAGGTGTTTTATGATAGAAAATGATAAAACAAATAGTCAATGATGATGTGTAAAAGAGTGGGTTTTTACATGATAAGTTACGGAACAAAGAAACCAAGAGAATAAGAAGAAAGAAAAGTGATTTTAAAGAAATGTTTAGGAAGTATATAGGAAAGAGAATATTTATAGATAAGCGAGTTTAGTCTTTCAATTATTTTTTCATAAATATTTAAATTTAAATTTGATGTATTAACTATAAAATCCTTGAAATGTTCAAATGTTCAAATTTTTCAATGGTCAAGTTGGCTATCAATGTGATGAACATAGCCCCATCATCGCAATGTGATGAACATAGCCTCGTGATGCAAATATCCTTTCATCATAATGTCACAAACAATATCTTGTCGTCACCATGTGATGAACAAAGCCCCATTGTCGCAAAATATTTCTCGTTGTCACAATGTGTTGGACATATGAAATTTATGTTCATCACATAGCCATATGACATACAATGAACATATGTCATTTTTTGTTCATCACATAGCCACTTTTTACTTAAATTCCATGTCATTGCAATGTGATGAACATATCCCAATCCTCAAAATATCCCCATCATTGTTAATATGTGACAAACAATATCATGTCGTTGCAATGTTATGAACATATCCTAGTCATCCCAATGTGACGTACGCATAATTTCATCATAATGTGATGGAAATATTGTGTCCTCGTAATGCGATAAACATATACGAACATCACAATGTGAGGAACATAACCCTTTCATCACAATTTCATAAACATAAATGAACATCGCAATTTGATGAAAATTTTGAAGAATTCCAATTTGTCAAACATAGTAATGTTTCAATCTACAAAACATATTAACGTCACACTGTGATGAACATATATGGGTGTCGAAATGCGATAAACATATACCGACGTCGCAATGTGATGAACATTTCCCTTTCATCACAATGTGACGAACATTAATAGATGTCACAATGTGACAAACATAGCCATATTTTCGCAATGTGACAAACATATCTTCATGTTGCAATGTTACATGCATATCTTGACATCACATTGTCACAAAAAATTCAAAATGTCGCAATGGGACAAACACAATCCATTGTCGCAATGTGTTGCATACAACCCAATGTGTCAATGTGACAAACAAATACCAACATTGCAATGAGGCGAACATTTACTTATGTCTCAATGTGACGAACATAACCCACTATTGGATTGTGAAAAACCTATTCCAATGAAATAATGTGACAAACCAAGACCCTTCATCGTAATTTTATGACCATAACTTTACGATGGTAGGTGAAAAACAATATTTCATATCACAATGTGACGAACAAAATTTGATGTCAGAAAGCGATGAACTAAACCTTATGTTTAAATGTGACCAACAAAACATGATCAACATTGCAATGCGTAGTGCCATAGTAAACTATGATTAAACATAATCAGTTTGGCCCACCATAATTAAATCCACATGGTTAATGAAGCTGAGCCATTGACATGGTCAACCATAATAAACCACGGTCAACCATAATCAACCATGGTCATGGTCAGCACAGTAAAAAATCTTAAAGGATAAGCACGATCAAACATAGTCAACCTTTCCTTCCAAAATTCAACCAAGTCCTACCAAAGTCAACCATAAGAAACCATGGTCATGCTCAACCATAATCAACCATGTTCATTGTGAATTAATGTGATGAAAATATTGTATCCTCGCAATGTCATGAACATGTATTAACGTCGCAATGTGACGAACATATAAGGATAGATATATGGATTGTTACTGGCATATATACAGAAATATATGTCCTTATATCTGTCCATATAAGGACATAAGGATCCATATATCATTACCCTATTAATGTCGTCTCCATGTGATGAACATAGCCCCTTTGTCACAAAATATTTTCCATTATCACAATGTGTTGTACATATGACATTTATGTTCATCACATAACCATATGACATACGATGAACATACAATGAACATATGCCATTTTTTGTTCATCACATAGCCACTTTTTACTTAAATACCATGTCGTTACAATGTGATAAACATATCCCAATCGTCAAAATATCCCCATCATCGTTAATATGTGACAAACAATATCATGTCGTCGCAATGTTATGAACATATCCTGGTCATCCCAATGTGACACACACATCCATTCATCATAATGTGATGGAAATATTTTTTCCTCGCAATGTGATAAACATATACGAACATCAAAATGTGATGAACATAACCCTTTCATCACAATGTGATAAACATAAATGAACATCGCAATCCGATGAACATTTCAAAACGTTCCAATTTGGTAAACATAGTAACGTTTCAATCTAACAAACATATTAACGTCACAATGTGATGAACATACACGGACGTCGCAATGTGATGAACATATACCGACGTCACAATGTGATGACATATCCATTTCGTCACAATGTGACAAACATTAATAGATGTCAGAATGTGACGAACATAGTCATGTTGTCACAATGGGACAAACAAATCTTCGTGTTGCAATGTTAAATGCATATCTTGACGTCACATTGTGACAAAAAGTTCAAAATGTCGCAATGGGATGGACACAACCCATTGTCACAATGTGTTGTACACAACCCAGTGTGACAATGGGACAAACAAATACCAACATTGCAATGAGACGAACATTTCTTAATGTTGCAATGTGACGAACATAACCCATTGTTGGATTGTGACCAACCTATTCAAATGGAATAATGTGATAAACCAAGACCCTTCATTGTAATTTGATGACCATAACTTTATGATGTCATTTAACAAAAAAAATTTGATGTCAGAATGTGACAAACAAAATTTGATGTCAGAATGCCACGAACAAAACCTTATTTTTAAATGTGACCAACAAAACATGATCAACATTGCAATGCATAGTGCCATAGTAAACTATGGTTAAACATAATCAATATGGCTAACCATAACTAAATCCACATGGTTAATGAAGCTGAGCCATCAACATTGTCAAGCATAGTAAACCACGGTCAACCATAGTCAACCATGGTCATGGACAACACAGTAAAAAATCTTAAAGGACAACCACAATCCACCATAGTCAACCTTTCCTTCTGAAAGCCAACCAAGTCCTACCAAAGTCAACCATAAAAAACCATGGTCATGCTCAACCATAATCAACAATGGTCATTGTCAATTAATGTGATGCAAATATTGTATCCTCGCAATGTCATGAACATGTACCAACGTCACAATGTGACGAACATATAATGATAGATACATGGATTGTTACTGACACATATAAGTACATATATATGTCCTTATATCTATCCATATAAGGACATAACGATCCATATATCATTACCTTATTAATGTGTTACTTTATTATTATATAAATACTTTATTAATTTATTAATACTTTAATATAATAATATAATACTTTAATGTACTTTAAAATACTTTAATATTTTTTTAAAGTATTTTTTCTTTATTAATATATTCTATTATTAATATTTTTTTGTTTGTTTGTTAATTTGTGCGAGACCTGTTGGCTACGTGATTAACCTGTGGCTTGAGAAACCACGACTCAGGGGCATCTAAGCCGTCAAAATCACCCGGGGATCGCACCCGGCCTAAGCCACACCAACCCTTAACATGGTTGGATTTTTTGTCTCCGTAGGTTTCAAACCGATGACTTTAACAACACAGAGTGACTTAACAACACATTCCATCACCTACTATCCTATACCTCAGAAACTATTCTATTACTAATATTAATTAATTAATAGAATACTACTTTTACAATTGTACATTACAATATAGATTAATACTTTAATTTAGATATTATATTAATGTATGAATTGATTAATTAATGCACTAATTAACATAATTAACATTCAATTGATAAATATATTAATATCTTTTAATATATTACTTTAATTTATACTTTATTATATTAATATTTTTATATATTATAATAATTTATAAATATATTATTATAATGTATCAATACTTTAATTTAAATATTATATTAAATTTTTAATTAATTAATTAATATATTAATTAACTTTCAATGAATCGATATATTAATATTTTATGCATTATTACTTCAATTAATGTATTGATACATTAATTATATACAAATTCATTAATGATCTATTATTCCATCATCGTGCATGTCAGCTTTCAAGCACTTTATAAAAATGGAAAGTGGAAAATGACGCTATTAGTTTGAAAAAATGAAACACATTAACTTATACCAATCACTTTATTATTATTATTTTAATAATATATCACTTTATTAATATATTAATACTTTAACAAATTTAATTAATACATTAAATAATAATGTATTAATAAAATTTTAATATATATTAATAATTTAATATGTTATATTTATGTATGTATGAATATTTTATTAATGTATTAATAATATATTATTTTAATAATATTAATTAATAGGTTTAATTAATAGACTTTAATTAAATTATTAATTATTTAATTATTTAATATTTAATTAAATAATACATTAATTAATAATATATTAATATATTATTATATTCATAATTAATTAATACAATATTATAATGATTAAGAACATGTGTTTCTTCTTAAGAGGTCACAAGTTCAAATCCAGAGGAGGATAGGGTATGTATACCTCCGTAGACTTTATCATCTAGGCGAAGGAGGTCTCATACACCAATTTGGTGTCTCGCTTGGCCGTGACCTTAAAAATAGATTATTATTATTATTATTATTATTATATATATGTATTAATATATTAATGGTTGTCCTCAAGGCATGTCGGCTGTCAACTAGCAACAACCACTTTTATAAAGTGGTTATTGCTAGTACTACACCAACCATGAGTTGAATTAAAGAGTAAAATGATAACAATCAGAAAACATATCCTTGTGTAAATAACTATGAGTAAAACAATCACAATCAGAATACATATCCTTCTGTAAATATCTATGAGTAAAACGATCCACAATCACACTACAGATCCTTATGTAAATAAATGTATGAACGAACCATACGGTACACTCTCATATAACATATCCTTATTATTAGGCCCTGTCAAAGGCAAGCTAGGAACTCTAGCGATTGGTTCTATGCGATCGGTTCGATGTTGACTATCAATTAGTTTGAGTTCGACTACAAATAATTTTTTGCTTTTCCAAACTTGTACATAATGAAAAAAACAAATTGTTTTTTTATAACATTTAAATTGATTTTATTAACCATTCTATTTGTTGATATTATCCAAGTCTTATTGTCGATGATCCTAAAGTTTTCAATCTATATTATAGGTGTGTCGACAAAATGCATTTTCTGCAATGTCTAAGTTTTATGAAGCTTTTATATGAAACACCGATGATCCTAAGTTTTCAATGTATATTATAAGTGTACAAAATGCATTTTCTAAGTTTTATGAAACTTTTATATGAAGCGAGGATGATCCTAAGTTTTTAGTTTATATTATAAGTGTTTTCTGCAATGGCTAAGTTTTATTAGGCTTTATTAAGACTGAAATTTTACTCCATTATCACTTTACTGTCAAATGTCAATCTGTTGTATCAACACTTAGATGTCAGTCTTAATACTCAAATGTCAGCCACCTGCCTGCCTACTGAATCCTTATCCTGTACCGCCATGCCATTCCACCCTTATCCTATACTGACATGCCATTCCACTACCTCACCTTCCAACTTGTCCTAGGGTCCTTATTAATCTTACTACACACACATCCGCTTCGAAACAAACCTGTTCCCGAGGAAGCTTATAAATCTCTCTATGATCCCATACCTACCCCATACCTAGAAAAGGCTAGACCATGATATGCTAACGCCCCAAGATGGCCTTAGTAAGGAAGACCCCTTAGTAGTAGGGCGATCATAGTGTGTACAAAATCTCGCTCATTAGGGTTTCGGTTCTTCTGGACTCATGGATCCACAACTTACATGCCTATTTAAATCTTTGCATAGGCCAGAAAGATTTATTATGTGATTTCGAACACACCAAAGACTGTCATCTAATCAACCTAGCAACAACATCCAAGCAAAAGCACTGATAGGTAGGACTTCGGGGACCACCTTCCCTCTAAGCCTTTCACCTATAAGCCCAATCCTCTCGGTCGAGCCAAATAGGGGTACTCGTCCGGCCAGACATATATCATTCTCTCTCTAGAGTGCATTATTTTCTGTAAGGATATATGGATGAATGGCCCCAAGTATTATCATTATTAACTGTACGGTGGAGCAGTAGTATATATAACACCACTAGCACCATCTTCAACACCAACATCAACAAGCAGAGTTGAGCAGGGCCAAGGAGGCCTGTAAGTAAGTATACTTCCAAAAATATGAGTTTTATTAATTTCCAAAAACTCAAAAAAATGAATAGATACCTACATCATCCCTGCAAGACAGAGAAGGTCACTCCAAGCAAATCCCTCCGACTTGTTAGAGAAATCTTGGTATGCGAAAGCACTAACATTAGAACATGACTTTTTCTCATTTGTTAGATAGTAGTATATCTGATATACCTCCATAAGTAGTGTTTAAAATTCAAATATTACAATTGTTGCAGATTTTATTCAAATTTCAAGACAAGAATTGGAAGAAGCTAGAAGAAGTGATTTATAATAGCAGATATCAAACCAAGATTCAAACAATTTATAAGAACATAATAATTACCTCTTCTCCTTTCTCGTTGTACATTGTTTCTTTAATGGTTACACATATGTTGTAAGTTGTTGGATCATCAAATTTAATTTGTAAGATGTCATTAAATTTGTAGTGAAATCTTCTAGGATGATAAAATTTATCCACAACATCTATGTTAAAGTAAGCTTCTCTTGAGCAGTAGACCCGGAGCTATCAGTTCCATATATAGAAACTATTCCCTATGTCCCAAGCTACCCCACCCGAATACCACAACCAACAACAAGACCTACAATATTCAAATATATACCAGGATTCAAACATATACCAGATAAGATATACCATGTATCAAACCATGTAAATACCAAGTAAGTATAAAACAAGTAATAAAAACTCTAAGTTACCCACATGACCTCGAAAATAGCATTCGTTACCCCTGGCTTTCATTGTCCTTTATTTTGTTTCCCCTAACAATAGATACTTTCTTTTCCTTTTATTTTGTTTCCCTTCGAATTCCTTCCTTGAGGCATTTTGCGAAGCACACCCCTCTGATTTCTTATTCTTCTGCACTCACTCAAATTTCTTATCAAATTGATTACCAGTCTACCTACTAATATATTCGGTTTCCTACATGAGTAGTTGGATGATGATAAACATCCAAGTCGTATCCACCTATGCATGCGAGGGTTTCTCTTCTTAACCATGAACTGGTTTGGGGTCTATTCTTGATATCTTCTATGAAAAGACTTCTTACTTGTACAGGCCAAGCCTTTGCTAACTCAGAGTTTAATCAGAGGCTATGAAAGGATTAGATAGAAGTCAACCCAGGTGATGGGATTTCTCCCGATGCCCATGCTTCTGGCTTAGCTGCTTCCCTTTTCTTTTTCTACATCACTAAAACTCAACACTTGATAACCGGTATTTATCTTTAGCTATCATGGCGATTGAATTTCAAGGTTGAGGATGGTTTCTTTTCATCTTTAGGTTCACTATTCTCACCCTTCCCCAGAACTTCAAGCTAGAAATAATGCATACTTACACATCACTTCTGAGATCTATAGGTGACATCCCCCTTCCCTGATTGACAAAACATCAGGCTAATGAGATGGTCTCAAATATATTATGCAGCTACGTGTATTATAAAAGGATGACACGCGTTGGTGAATTCATTAGCTTAAGCATGTTGGGGCCTATGGCATGGGAGGCAAGCGGTGGACATATTTACGCTGAAAGGCATACATCAATTGGCAATGGGTTTTTAGTTCTTAATACGTTTTCTATGGACGAGATTAAATATGCCTAGAATATTCTTAGTCGTCACAATAAATGAATGGTTCTGATTTCATCCATTAACTTCCGAGCTGTTATAAAGACATCCGTTTATATGTTTACTTTTTTACATTTACCTAATAGTGTTTAAAAATTACTGTGTTCACTAACTTATTGCCACGTCTACCTGATTAATAAATATTAAGATATCTTGGTGTTTCATGTTTCTGCTGGCTGATGTTTGGTGGCCGTGTTTCTGTGCTGGCATCACCAACGGTCGCCAGTGGGGGATTTAAACTATCGACTGGCCACCTTTATGTGTAGCTGCAGTGGCGTCGCCAACAATCTTGTGTAGGTGAAAGGATGCCACAATGAATTTGATTTTGTTTTAATATGCCTTTCGGCATTAATCAACCATGTAATTGTGGTTGTGCTAGTTAGTTAAGAACACAAAATACTTGACACATGCACCCTGGGAGATGACCCTTTATGCATGTATTACATGTATTACACGTACGTCTAGATAATTCCAAGGGGAGGTGACCAGGAGATGGACAATCACTTGTAGTTTGTTAGCACGACGGAGAATGATGAGCATTGCATAGCCGAGCGATTTTTTCTCTGTTCATGTTTTCCACCAAGAAAGCTAGATTTTGACTCTCTGGTCGAGATTCTGTGATGTTGATATTCACGGAACACAACGTAATTGTTCTTGATTTAGTGAAAATAATGGACCAGAGTGGTTGAAAGGATAGATTCTCGAGGTACTTTATGTATCTTACCTCCAATTGCATTTGACTCCTTTGGACTGTGAAATGAAAATTCTGGCAGAAATTCTTTAAAGTGGATTTTTGATGGTTTTCCTTGTTTGAGGGGTGGGATGTTTTTGACCTCTTTGGCGATGGGTAAAAATGGGCTTGAGGGTAAAAATGTTTTCGACTCCTATATACTGGGAGCTAATATGTGCTCGTTCTAAGTTTGTAGCGTGGGTCATCACTTGGAAATAATGGAGTAAGCGCCACTTGTAAGCACTAGTTACAAGCTTCAGTTATGAGAGTCAGTTGTAGGCATGTTAAGAGTCAGTTGTAGGCGTGTTAAGAGTCAGTTCTTAGTTAAGAGTCTAGTTGTCTTTGGTTTGCATGTAACTAACTTGGTAGAGTATTTTCCTATATAAGGATGTAATCCATCTTCATTGAATAGAGAAGTGAGCATAGCCTCACCGTGTGTTTGTTTCACATATTTTATCTTGGTATCAGAGAAGGTTCTGTTGAACATATTGCCTATTGGAGATCGGTCTGTCAGAGATACATTGTCGTTGTTGGAGACCAAAATCGAGTGAATCGCTAGAGGTGTTGTTGGAGATCGTTATTGTCCATCTCTGCAATTGTTATGTGAGGAGAGGCATGACCTGCATGAAGGAGAGAAATTTCGAGTCCGCTCTGTATGGGAGAGGAGCCGCCTGTTGCTGTGTGGGAGAGGAGTCGCCAGTTGTTGTGAGAGGATTTCCCGTTGATCTGATCATCGAGTGTGAGAGGCGTGTGGACTTCCCTTTACCTAGATTGAACCCGATGTGGATCGAACACGCGTGAGCAAATCCGTCTGGTTGAAATCGTGGAGGTGAAAAATCGTGCATGCATGCGTGAGTTTTTTTCAGATCGGGTGCACAAGTGGAGTTTGATTGCATGTGTGGTATTTCGTGGTGAGCGTGGATCCCCATTGGATCATGAATGCAAAATTTGTGTGAGCTTTGCATGCTTGGAGTTGAACGAAGAGCAAATCGTGAGTTTTTTTAAGAAATTTAATAATTATAAGGTGGATATTTACAAGTGGATATTTTTAAGTTATAAACTTTTTTGGAGTTTTGCATAATTATAGTTTGAGTTTCTTATTAAAAAAAAAGGGGTGGACATTTCTTTTTGAAGCGTGAAGTGAAGTGAAGTGAAGAGTGTGTTATTAACTTTTTTATTAAAGTGAATGCATGTGGAGTTTAAACTTTATCTAGAATATAAAGTTTATTAAAGTGGGTTTTATTTTAAAGTTTATTAACACTGGATAATTTTGAGGTATAAACTTTAAAAGTGGATATTAAAGTTTATTCAAGAGAATATTATTTGTGAGATTTAATGTGTGAAAACCAAGATTGAGATGGATCGGTGGTATTCAAAGACAGAGCGACAGAAACTTGCATATCTTTGTTGATTCACTTGCAGAGACTAGATTGCAGCGATGTCGAATCCTCTGGCAGAGACCTACCTCAACGAAGCCAACAAGTTAGATGGCTCGAACTTCATTAACTGGAAATTCAAGATGCAGACGCTCATGGAGAGCTATGGTGTCTGGAACATTGCGAAGGGAACTGAACTGAAACCTGATGTGGATGTAGGTGCGACAGCAACACAGATCCAAGATTGGGAGAAGCGTGAAAACAAGGCAAAGGTATTGTTGCACATGTCAGTTAAAGATAAAATAATTCCACATATTAGAGACGCTACAACTTCTGCTGCAACATGGAAAACTCTTAAAGCATTGTATGAAACTAGCAACACAAATCGCATTTTGTTCCTGAAAACTAGATTGCTAGGCATTAAGATGGATGGAAATGAATCTGTTAGTTCATTTTTGGGTCACATTAAAGAGGTGAAAGACAAGCTAGTAAATATAGCGGAAAATGTTTCCAATACTGATCTAGTGACTATTACCTTAAATAGTATGCTAGAAGATTATCATATGTTCATAATAGGCCTTACAGCAAGGGAGAAACCTCCTACGTTTGAAGAACTGACAGGTATTTTGCTGCAAGAGGAAGAGAGGCGTAGGAATCTGAAGCCTCAGAGTAAAGATTTGGCACTGTGGTCAAATAATAGATCTATGAGAGGGAGATCAGGAGTAAGAGGCAGAGGAGGAAGTTCATGGCAGAGAGGCGGTTCATGGCAGAGAGGCAGTTCATCGCAGAGAAGACAATATCCAAATAAAGGTATGCAATCTCGCAGGAATGAGTCTAAGAGTTGTTTTTATTGTGGTTGACCTGGACATATGGTTAGAGATTGCCATAAGAAGAAAAGTGATGAGGCTAGGAATAAACCTAGAACACATTCAGGTCATTATGCAGAAAAATCTTCAAATCAAGATCTCATATTATTTATTGCTAGTGACGATATTGATGAACCCCCAAATTTTGACTCACAGGATCTTAGGCTGTTTGTGTCTAACGCTGCTTTATCTGATGAAACAGATGATTTTGATGCCTGGTTTGTGGATTCTGGAGCATCAGTACATATGAATTGTAATAAAAATTGGTATGCTAGTTTTAAAGAAACACAGAAGGGTGCCAGCATATATCTTGGAGATGACCGTGCTCATTAGATCAAGGGATATGGAGACATTCTTATGACATTGCCGAATAGTACTGCTCGTCACATTCACAATGTGGTGTATGTGCCAGGAATAAAGAAAAATTTGATCTCTGTGTTCACCATTACAGATCAGAACTTGAAGGTTGAATGTTTCAAGAATTATTGCATAGTGAAGGATCTACTAGACCACTTCCAAACTGTTGCAACGGGAGTCAGAGCAGGATGTCTATACAAACTTGATGTTACCAGCAAAGCACATCATGCACTGACTTCTGCAGCTACGCCAAGAAAGATTCTTTGGCATCAAAGGTATGGACACATCAATCATCCTGATTTATTGTTATTATAGAAAAATAATATGGTTGAAGGACTTCCTATGTTAAAGAATGAGAACGTTTCTTGTGATGGATGCACATTAGGAAAGATGCACATAGATGAATTCCCCTCTAATCCTGATAAGAAAAAGAGAGATGTGTTAGATCTTGTGCATACTGATGTTTGTGGGCCTATGCAGACTAGGTCTTTAGGAGGTGCATTTTACTTTCTGCTATTTATTGATGATTGCATGAGATACACATGGATTTACTTCCTTAGATGAAAAAGTGATGTTTTCGAGTACTTTAAGGAATTCAGAACCATAGTGGAAAAGAAGACAGGAAAATCCATCAAAATCCTCCGTTCAAATCAAGGGGGAGATTATAAATCAGGGGACTTCATCAAATATTGCAAAGATAATGGAATAGTACAACAATTTACAGTACCTCACACTCCACAGCAAAACGGAGTCGCTGAAAGGAAAAACAGAACTCTGGTAGAGTTTGCACGCAGTATGATGAAAGGTAAGAATCTCTCAAATGCATTTTGGGCTGAAGCCATAAATACTGCAGTTTATTTAAAGAATAGAAGTCCAACAAGGTGTCTTGATAATGTTACCCCTTTCGAAGCCTTGTATGGTTCCAAACCTGCAGTTCATAATTTGAAAGTATTTGGGTGTAAGGCTTTTGCACATATTCCAAAGGAGAATAGGAGGAAATTGAATGCTAAATCCATTAAATGTATTTTAATTGGGCACTGTTCTGAATTTAAAACATACAAGCTGTTAGATCCTGCTATTCACAAAGTATTTGCAAGTAGAGGTGTACTTTTCCATGAGCAGGAAGAAGGAAATCATGATGACAATAGTCATGAGGAATGACAGAGACTTATTGATGAAGGAGTTAAAGAAGAGAAACAACAGTAGTAGCCCGCACAACAACAGTCATCCCCGCAGTGACAGCAGCAACAACAACAACAAGGACTCAGTGATATGGACAATTCATGCAGTCACAGTTCACCTAGAGGTGAAGACAGATCTTCACAAAGTGGGGAGGAAGATAATCAGTTGAGAATATCTTCAAGACTGATTCGGCTTACTAAGAGGTATAAAGACTATTCCCTAATGAGTAGCATTTCAAATGTCATAGAACCCATGAGTTTTGATGAAGCTAATGAACATGATGAATGGCGAAATGCAATGGAGGAAGAATATGAATATATAATGAAAAACAATACTTGGGAATTGACTGAATTGCCTAAACATAAGAAGCCCATTGGATGAAAATGGATATACAAACCCAAGTTTAAATCAGATGGTAGTATAGATAAGTATAAGGCTATACTGGTGGCAAAGGGGTATTCACAAACAAAAGGTATTGATTATGCTGAAACATTTGCACCAGTAGATAAATTGAATACTATCAGAATGTTAATTGCTTTAGCTACAAAGTACCATTGGAAGTTGCATCAGTTAGATGTTAAATCTGCATTTTTGAATGGTGAGTTAAAGGAAGAGGTTTACCTTACTCAACCTGAAGGGTTTGTTGAAA
>ML784977.1:164393-182675 GCA_009831015.1 Picea engelmannii | reverse complement strand
TTTTCCTTTGTACCATAAGATACCTTAACTTCGGGACGAAGTTTCCTGAAGGGTGGGTGTATGTAATGACCCTAGTTGGATAAATGTTTAAGAATTATAAAGTAAAACTAATTAGGGGATTAATTGTGTTAACAAGGTATTAACTAAACAAAGATGATTTAATGATATTAATTAAGTGAGTTATTAATTAATTAAAGGATATAATTGTGACTAATTAATTAATAATTTGACTACAAACTACATTTACTAACTTACATAATGGATTTAATAGATTAATGGTATATGATATAAAATGGTTACATATACAACAAGGGATAACTTATGAATCCCGAGAAGATAAAAACATTAAAGGAAGGATCAGGAACGGGGACGAGGGCAGGTAAGGGAGTAAAGACATGAGGCGGTGAAGGAGGAATAAGGGGGGGGGCATTGGAGAGGAGACGGGGGATGGATTCGGGGGGAGGACTGCGAGATTTGCAGGGAGCAGTAGAGTTCTGGCTGTGGCATTTGGATCAGTTGAGGCACCGGGTTGCTGGAGGTTTTGGGCACGGGGCCCAGGATATCCATAGATATCTTGGAGCTAGGTAGTTTTCCTAGTTGGCAGGGAGGACAGTAGATTTGGGTAGTTATTTTTTGTTTGTGGAAATATTGGTCTGTGCATCAGGTAGTAGGAAGGAAACAACAAGGCAACAAGGAAACAAAAATTAGCATCAGAACCAGGTAATTTGTTAAACTATGTGTTTATTTCATTCTGCCATGAAATCATTATTCATTGATAAATTTAAGTTACCGAAGTTGCTATTATGAAGATTGTTGTTATGTTATGAAGTTATTATCTCAGTTCATGAAATAAATTGCTTATGAAAGTATGTGATGTTTAAAATTTATTTGGTTGTTACAAAACATTTATGTAATCTACTTCTCCTTCTCTATCATATATGGTCTAAGCCATTATGTTGGTGTCATTATTGCATGCCTTTGGGTTCTCTCTGGTTTACCACTGAAAGAGGATGTTTCTCTTCTGTAAGGGTGTTGTTCAGGGAGGAATAACTTGGAGAAGTTGAACATTGGCTTTCATAGGTGGTTGGACCACCTAGCCTTCAAATAAGGTCCAAAAAATTTACATCCATGATAGCCTTTTGTTACAAGACCTGAAAAAATATTAATGTATATAGATCATGTTAGCATTGAAGATAAAAACAATTTCGGTGAATTAAATATGCCAAAAAAAAGTGTTACACAAATCAATAAACATGTAATTTGCCAGAGAAAAATCCTAATCCTGGATAATCATGTGTGGTGTAAGCACATATGCCATACAATGTGAAAATCCTCTCTGTTGTGATGGGTATTGATACATCGTATACATGTATCCCTTCCCATAATTAATTCAATCCATCTACCAATGGTTGTAGGTAGACATCCATATTCTTCACTTGTATTCTACTAGGGACTACAAAACCCAACATAAGATGTTCATTCTTCATGAAAAACCATGGGGGATATTTTTATTGATCACTACTACAAACCAAACATAATAGTTGGTGTTTTGGAGGGAATATGGGTTGATGCCATCCATGGCTATGTTGAGTTGTAGATTTTTTACTTCATCCTTGAATTTTTCGGGCCATGTATCCTCTACATGCTTCATGGCTATTGAATCTATTGGGATTTTCATAACTCCCGACTCAATTTTCTGTGAGGCATGCCATCCTTGAAAAATAGCTAATTCTTTGCAACAAAAGAGACTTTGAATGCTTGGGATTATAGGAATGTGCCTCAATATCTTATGAGGAGGACCATGTGATTTACTCTTTTTACTTGATTTATGATATCTATCATGCCCACATTTCAGACATATCTCTTTGTATGCATATTCTCCTCTATATAGATTACAATCATTCAAACATGCATGATATGATATGTACTCAACACCCAATATTTTCAACATTTGATTTGCCTCTTCACAACTACCGATCAAGACATTATCACTCGAAAGAACCTTATATTTGAATAACCTGTAGTTAGTGGGAAACATAAATGTACAATGTCATTTACAGTTCATAAAATCAATCATTTTTAATGTTGATTGTGTGATAATAGTTCTAAAATTATAAGGGAATTAATGATGGTCAGTTACCTCAATATTTTCGAGAAACATGCATTTGACATGCCAAACTTTTCTTTCAAGTTGTATAGTAACATTGTTGTCCCCAACTGGGTAGAATTTGACTGGATAGGTCCAAAGAGAAGGGTGGTGGAAGAATACTTCATAATTTCAAATAAGGTATTAGTGATATAAGAATCATCCCCTCACTCATAATTCTCGAATTCATCTAACAACATTGTACTCATGATAGTCGTATCCCATAAATAATCATCCATACCAACCTCTATTTCATTGATTCCATTGCCAACTTGTGAAGAACTACTATTGTTGTAGTGGTTCCTAATTAGTGAATTTGGTAGTGGGAATTGAATAGGTGGTTAATTCAACTGTGCTTGGTATGCTTCCTATCTGAGTTGTGCTCTTATTGCAGCCTTCTCTTGATTTGACATTGTAGTGGAGTGCAACAGAAGATGATAGGTAGGTCACACATAATCAGAATCCTAATTTCAAAAATATTGAACATTACTACATCGATGATATTAGTAAGAACAATGCAATTGGTTTATTCAAATCACATTATACCCAACATTAATTATTACCATCCCTAACCCAATATTACAGCTGGAAGATGACATGTTACTATTGACAACGTAAAGAGTTTGTCCATTTTCATCTACCAACTTCTTGTAGTATGTTTCTCTTGATAAGAGATTATGATGTTTTTGAATTGGTGGAATATTGTTTGCATTTGAACTCGATTTTGAATCAGGATCCTGCAAATTTAGACACTTTTTTATTCAGATTGACAAGGATAATTTTTTTTATATTCAATTAGATAATCAAAATATAAATAAAATATGAACTTACTGGAGATGGAAAGGGAGAAATCCACGATGGAATTTGAGCAATATGGAATGGTCTAGAATTTGAAGAATTGACCATTTGATATTATAATCTTTTCACCTTGCATTTGAGCAAAATCAACAATAAATTTTAAGAATAAGGTGACTTTAAGTGAAAAATGTATACTATGGAGTACTACGATTCATGTGGATGTATCCTAAAAGATAATTTAGGATGAATATGTTATTTTTTGTGTAAGTAAAAATTTAGATAAGTTTGAAAGCATAACGGTTCACTTATTTAAACAACATTCATTGGTGCGTAGATAACAATATAAAGCACCAGGGAATTTATTTATTAGTCGCACTGGTTCGTAAATAAATAAAAAAGAATTATATGATATTAGCACTCCAAAAATTTTAAGCACATCGATGCATTGTATACAAAAACAAACTAGTACGCTATATTAATAGATGCATCAGGGTTTCAAAAAACTTAAAAAAAGTGTGACTTTGTTTTTTTACAATTGAAAAATGAGGGAGAATTTAAAATATAATTTCATAAAGTCATTTAAATAGTAAAAAGATATTCATTGTTTCATTATTTTACCAAAATTTACAGTGGGTAGATTTGCAAGAGAGCCATATTGTAGAGCACTATGGAGCAGTAGAATACTTTAGAACAACAAGATTATTCAGAAGATCAAAATTTGAAGGTTATGGTGATTCATTTAAAGACATTTTCATAAAATCTTGCCTAGGTATTAAGCTATTCAATATTTTATTATTTTGCCAAAATTTATAGGGGAGAGATTTGTAAGAGAGACATACATTGGAGAATTGTGGAGAAACATATCAACACTTTGGAACATGAGACTTATTCATAAGATCATAAATTGAAGGGTATGGTGATTCTTTCAAAACCATTTTGGAGCAACAAAATTATTAAGAAAATCATAATTTGAGGGTTTTGTGATTCACTCAAAACCCCGCATAGTAAAAATTATAAATTTTACTGTTTATTTTAATAAAATCTTTTTTTACAATTTGTATCTCTATTTAGATTTAATTAAAATTCAGAAATAAACAAAAAAAATTCATACTTATTGTTATAACTTAAAATTCCACTACTATGCATCTCTGATATTGGCTTTCACACATCTTTCAACTCCTTTTGTTGGAGTTCTTATCAAAAAACAAGTTTTTGTATGGTATACGTGCCTTGTTACATATGCAGAGGAGGTGCACACAATAGACACATGCCTAAAATCTCGTGTACATATGCTAGCTTCATAACTAGAAGCTCACGTGTACTCTAAAAAATTTCAAAAAAATATAAATTCTGCGCTTTCCGGTGGATTTTACGGACTATATTAGGTTTTGCAACCATATTACCTCCTCTAGACCTTTTGAAAAAATTAACCATCATTTTCTCATATAAAAGGGGACCTAGGGGGTCATTTGGAAGATATGAAAGAGAAGCAAGAGAACTCTGCCATAATTTATCCCTTCTATTCCAACCCTTCTTACATTCTAATCTAAGTTTCATTCTCAACATTCCCTTCCACTCATCCTCCATATACAATCCATCCCTTCCCCCTCTGTTGGAATGTTGGTTGTGAAGATAACATATTGGGAATAGTGCACTTGGTGACAAAGTAGAGGAATGCAAGCAAGGTTCGTGGAGCGATGCTAGCAAAATTAAGGTTGTAACTTCCAATTTTGTTATTAATAAAAGTAAACACTTATTGTTCCAGATTTTTATGTCTATATGTTTTTGTTTATGAATCTTTATGCATATGTTGTCATAGTTTGTTCTATAACATTGTTTTAGGCCATCTTTGGGAGGATGCCTACAACCTTGGAACATAAAACAACCGGAATGGATCAACAACAACCATAAGGACTTAAGGTACACATTTCAATCTTCTTTATTTTCCCTTAATTATCGTAAGGTCTTGTTGGGTTTGGGTAGAATATAAATTTTTCTGTCTTTTAAGGTGTTAAGGCTCTTCTTATTCGCTAGACCTAGATTAGGG
Source organism: Picea engelmannii (assembly GCA_009831015.1). Classification (NCBI taxonomy): domain Eukaryota; kingdom Viridiplantae; phylum Streptophyta; class Pinopsida; order Pinales; family Pinaceae; genus Picea; species Picea engelmannii. The sequence goes on along the minus strand of ML784977.1, from coordinate 177,684 downwards.
GGATTTTCCCCACAGTAAAATTGATGACTCCACTAGGGAGTCTATCTAGGGCCTTTTTAGGATATTTTTGTTCGGCTTAAATTACTTTTTTAAGCATTTTGAGTCTTTTTGGGTCTCTGGTCACGTCCCAGTTGCTTACCAGCTTCCTTGATCTAAGTGCTATATCTGAATCTTTTTCTTTTTTGTAAATTTTCGGTAGTGTATGCACCTTGTTCTATACCCATCCTGTGTACATACATATTTTGTATTATACATAGCCCACGTACATACATAGGCTGATTGTTCACAACACAGATGCCTGCCATCTTGAAGAGTTTTTTCAAAAGGATTTTCTTTTCTTTTAGGAAACCCTTGGCTTATCATGTCTCTCTGAGTTTCAAGGGCCTATGTAGACCGTGGTTTGGCTAGATTCAAGGCTCAAATTATCTATGAACTTGTAAATAAATATTTTTGTTTCTTTGTCTCCTTTTGTTGGTTGTCAAGGTTAAGGGTGTACTTGTGAGCTTTAGGTCCTCCTGTGGATTCTGGTGAATCCTTGCTCTTAGGAAGTGGTTTAGGATCTGATTTAGTCTTTGGTTTGTCATCCTTCTCTCCTCCTTATGCTTTGAAAAGGAAAAATATAGTCTCTTTTTATTTTCATTTCTAAGCAAATAAAAAAAGAAAATAAAAATTGTTGTAGTTTCTTAACTGCATTTGCATTTTACTATGCATGTTTGTTTGGTGTTAATAACTTAGGCTGTTTTTATAAAAGAAAAGAGTTCTAAACCCAAAGTTTCTTTTAAGCTTCTTCCTTGAAACCTTAAGTAATTTCATTTCATCTGAAATGAAAAATCATTCTAGGAAAGATTGCATTTTAGGATCTTGGTCTCTATTTTGAAAAGTTCGCACCTTCAAAGTTAAAAAACCATTTTTTTCATTTGTAGAACGTAATTTTCTTTCAGCATTATGTTCTACAAGCTCACTAAATCTTCTCTTTTGTCTCTCAAAGAGAACTACGATTTCACATCCGTACCCCCTGAGTAATCAAGCCATTAAAATTAACGCTTAATGCTAAAATCAACTAGAATTTTTTGTTTATAAGGTACACCAAGTAGTCTAGGATTTAGGGCCTTGGAATAGGTGTGGAGAGTAAAATCTTCAAGGACACTTAAATAAACTTAATATTCTGAGATAGGGAGTGTTGAAGTCTAGTATTGTAAAAGTTAGCTAGGACCCCCCTCTAACACAAGGGATAAACACGAGGTTGCACGATGAAAGGTAGAGGAGACAACCCCTCCAAAGCCAGACTAAGCATAGTGGGGATTGTATATTGAGGGTAATTATTGGGAGTCTGCTGAATGCATTTGACTATGGAGCTTAATAAACCTTGATTTCGTTCAATATCCTCAGTTATCTTTCAGACCACTTTCTTTCGGTACCCTCGAAAGGTTTCAGACATAATTATCCTACTCATACGATATACCTGATTGTCGACTGTACTCGCCTGGTGACTGACTAAGTGTTGGAAACCTATATTTGTTTTTGTAGGGACTCACACAGGTGACTATAGGGGTATACTACGGTACCTGGGACAGACGTCGAACCACAATTTGTAGAGTATACTTGGAGGGTGTTTCCATTTGGAGTTACACTTGCATCAGTAAGTTTCTCTAGTGTTGGTTGGCATAATTGTTCTTCCTACCATTCTCTTGATTGCTTGATTTTTCTTTAGGGAGTTTGTAGTGTGTGTTATGTTCTTCTCCCTAGATTGACCTTAGAGTGTCAGTTGATCATTTCACAAGATATAATATCAACAACTCTGTCGTTTGTGTAAGCTTCAGGACCTGTCGACAGTAACTTTGGAGCCACTTCTGCCACCACTGGGGCAAAGGATAGATCAAGAGGGTTATTTTGAAGCGACTGCTCCACAAGAAATTGTGCCCAAGATTGTTCCTAGAGAAGATACACTTTCACTGAAGGATCCTACCATTTATGACCTCGACGTTGAAGGCTTCAGGCCCACAAAACCTCTGATCACTGATATATCAGTGCCAATCCTTTTTCAGGTAGTCCCTTTGGAGGTGACTACTCTTGATCATCATCTTGTTAGGTGATTGGTGATGTAAGAAAGTAATTCTATCTCTATCGGGATTCCTCATACTCCCATCCCTATTTCTGATGGAAGGGGTGCCATCCCCCCTCCTCCACCTTCACCTAAAAGGATTACTTCTAACTAGAAACCTACAACTTCTAGCAGTGGCACAATCTCTACAATGACTACGACCATTGTCCCTACTATACATAATATGTATGGCACTTCTTTTTCATATGGGATGTCGGGTTTCCAAACAAGCTTGAATTTAACTTACTCCACTCTACATACTATTGGCCTGGGGGAAGGGAGTTATAATGCTCCCTTGTAAGGATCCTTCACGAGAACCTCTGCTCCATTTAATGCAATCCCTTATGGTGGGGGTCATATCCCTCCTCTGTCCCCCTCACTTGGACGTGATTTTCAGCAAATACCCAAAATTAATACCAGTTCCATCTTGTTTGGAAGAGGGATTCATGGGTATCAATCATATATTACTCTAGATGGGTCTATTACTTTCTCTTTGTTTGGTGCTTTCAGAAACAATGCTTTCTTGTCGTCTGCAATTTTGTCAGGGGGAAACCCCTTCTTCTATCAACCCAACCCTATGAAAGAATTTGTTCCTTCACATGGATTGATGAAAAGAGATTTCTCATCTCAAGGTATTGGAAATCCATAGTAGGGTTCTCTACCTTCGTAAGGGATTTTGATCAAGGAAACCCCTCCCGTGCTTAGTGGAACCCTGGGCAAGGTTCAATGCCTATGCCAGGAGGATTGGTCGGCGGCAACCCCAACCAAGGTTTTTGGAATACCATGCATGGATAAATCCCTACCCAAGGTATGTGATCGAATTATGTGAATATGTCAATGATCTAGAATAGCATGTAAACTCTTTATAATAGCTAAGGCTACCCTGGTTTTCACCAAAACCCTATTCATCAAGCAAAATTTTCTTGGCAACCTGGTGCCAGTCAAAATCTGGGTTCCTCTTTTCCTTTAAATTTGTCGCAACCTAGTTTAACTTTTATGGAAACTCTTCATTTTCCAAATTTGTCAAGGTTTTTGAATGATCCTATCTATCATGATCCACACTGGCCTCCTATGCCAACTAAGTTTCCCTTAGACATACCCAAATTTGAAGGCAATCCTGGAAAAGATCCAGGTGATCATGTTACAACATTTCACTTATGGTGCTCCTCCAACTCATTGAAGGATGAATCTGTCCAGTTGAAATTGTTTCAACACAATATCGTAGGGGGTGCTATGAAATGGTATATTGAGCTCGACAAATCGAATGTTTATTAATTTAACAACCTAGAAATGGTTTTCTTAAACCATTTTCAGATACCGGTGAGATACAATGTCGACAGGGAGTTGTTTTACAACTTCAAGTAGACGAAGGTCGTCCATATCTCTGATCATATCTAAGAATGGCATCACCGGAAAAGATTGATCAATGTAAAGGTCCCTCCTGCATTTTTTTATCGAGTGGCTCCTAAAGTCCTTGAGTCCTTGCGTTTCTAAATACGTCGCAACTTACAGAGTGTTCTCTAAGGAAGAGGCTATTATGAGATCCGAACAACTGGAATTGATTTATTCTCAATCTGGTATGTTGTACGAGATTCTTCTAGATGCACCATAGTCAACTTTTGACAAAACCAAACCAAAGTCTGGGCCTCATGCTGATGGTATATTAGGCTCAGCACAAAGTAAGCCCACAAATAATTTGTCTAACCAATTGCAATAGTTATGGCTCCAAAAAACTATGGCCAGCTAGACTCCTATTTCGGTTGCCCCCGTAACCCAAATGTTGGAAGTGCATAGTGTGCAGATGACAAATCCCAAAGGTAACCAACAACCCGAGGGAAAAATAAAGACCAAGGGAAAGAAGGATAAGGGGGATAAAAAGGCTACTAACAATGTCAGTGATGGTAAAAAAGAGAAGAGAAAGGTTAAGTTTTCGTGTAAGATTTGCATGGACGATCACTTGAATCACTGATGACCTCATCTTGAGGAAGCCCAAAAGATTTTGGAACAAAATAATCCTACTGTGTTAACTAGCCCTTTCCTTTAAGGGTAAAATAAGGCACAATATTCCTCATCCACAAACATGCCTAGGGTAAATCAGAGCACCCCCATGCTTAATGCTAATAATGGAGCCACAAATGTATACATGATGAGATTAGATGCTCATCTTCAGACCAGGGCTCATGATTACAAAATTCTTGAATTTGTTGAGAAGGGAAAAGAAGCTTCCAACCCATCGTCTCCTCTTCATATTGAAAATACTATGGGAGAAACAAGTATTCTCATCCCTAAAGGTGTGTTTAAGAAAGCTTCTCATAATCCAAATGTAAGGTCTTCTCAAAACTACTTTGTCATTGAGGATCTAGTGCAAACCGCTTGTGTGATGTCTACCCTGTAATTTCTCTAGAGTTTTCCCTCACAAAGAAAAGTGTTACTGTCTGCTATGGGTGATACTGAGCCAACTAACTCGTGAACTATCATTTTTTACCCTTTCTATCACAAACCACATTTTCCCTACCACGCCTCCTTCCATATAGTAGTGGTTTACACCACGAAATCATTGACTATTGGTCAACTCGAGTTATGTCATTGGTATGTTGGAAGGCTATTGGTCAACCTAAGTTATCTTCATCTCCTATGTTGTTAATTGTGTTTGATGAGTGTTCTTTTTTACCACATGGAATAATCCCCTCCTTCCCCATGCAATTGGAGGTAAAAATTGTGTGTGTCAAGGTCGAAGTGGTCTATGCGCCTCTTGATTACAACCTTATGTTATCACGAAGTTGGACCTACGCAATGACAACAGTTGTATCCTCCATTTTTCATGTACTCTGTTTTCCTCATGAAGGAAGGATAGTAATCGTTGATCAATTATCCTTTTCCCATCCTAACCCTTCATCGGGGGATCCACACTCCCAATTATTGATAACTTGCAACAAGGTACCATGAACTTAGGTGTTGGATTGTTTCCATCTTTGATGGGAAATTTTTATTTTCTTCCACCTTCGAATGATGTCAATTTTATTTCGGTTGTCCTTGATCATCCTAAGGCTGCAATATTTTAAGTAGCTTCTTTTCGAACAACTTATTTTAATGATTCGTGGAATTTACCTTCACATTGGCTTCGATGGAAGGGTTAGGGAATCTTGGCATGGCTATGCTCCTATCTGTAGTTGGGGTTGCATACAATATTGTTTAACAAACCTCGACCAAATCTGATCTGGCTCCCCCTCAAGAGCTAGATCCTATTCTCGATCCTATTTGGGCTCAAGAATCTCTTACTTATCATGATCCTTTGGACTTGGTATTTCCCTCCAATGAGGAGATTTTAGAGGAAGTGATTAGGTCAGATAGAACTTGGGATGATCTTCACCACAGATCTAAATTTTTACCCGAGCTTAGGAGAGTGGAAGAAGGAAAGTTTACCACGACCATGAATGGATATGTCACTTGTCCTATTAATCCTTTGGCTACACACAAAATCTATGCTAAGGGAAATATGGAGAGAATAGTTGAGATGATTCCAATTGACATATCTAAAACCCCCCATGTCGTTGAAAATGTCTTCATCAGAGCATATTGTTCCCTTAAGGAGATTCAGATGTACACTGAATTATTTAAAGAGTTTCACGACATTTATGTCTAGTCTTATGAGAAAAATCCAGGCATTAACCCTCGTATAGTTGAACATGAGATTATGACTTATACTGATGAATTGGTTGACTTTGAAGGTCATATGTTACCTAAGCCCAAATATTGGTTCTACGTTAAGACGTATTACGCTTAGGATGGTCACATGAGTGTGAATTCTTGTAAATAGTGTATATTTTTATGTATACATTTTAGTATATTTTTGTTTTATGGACGTGTACTTTATTGTGTTTATGCATTATGGAAGATGTCAAGTGAATCATAGGTTTATGTTGGGTTCACAAACGGTGCTAGTTGACACACTCAGATGCTTGCTTCTGTATCCTGGGTGATTTTCACACCTAGTGGTCAGTTGGTATCTTTGGTGTTTTTCTAGGAGAATAAACTAATAACATTGATGACTACAATGGTGTAATAGAATTACTACGTTATGCACCGTCACATGGTATTTCTCACCTCCAGGTTCATCTAGATGCTCAACTGGTAGTGTCATAGTTAAAAGGAGTGTACCACGTCCACGATCCCACCCTTGACCGATGATTCCTTAGGGTACGTCTTCTAGAACAGTATTTTGATTATATCAGATATATTCATGTTCATAGGAGATCTAATCAATTAACTAATGAAATGGAAAATCATGTTTTAGATTGACATCTTTCACACACATAAATACAAAAGCAAACACATACATGCACATGTAAATATATTTGTACAAAAGATATTTACTTCATAAGGGAAATATATATATATATATATATATATATATATATATATATATATATATGTCCAAAATAATGTCACGGTAGAAAACGTAGGCCATAAAGCCTCAAAAGTGACCAATATACACCGTCGGGCTTAAGCCCTCAATACATATGGGACATTCAAAACTAGGTTCCCTCAGAACACATAATATCTAAAACTAATCTAATATCTAGGCCTATTTCCCCTAGTATAATAGACTATGGTGTTGGCTAGACACTAGAATAACTGGACCCATGCCCTAGGTACTCCCACTACATGAGTCTGCATGGATGACGATAGATAGTCAATGTTTTCCATGGACACCCTATGGGTGAGGGTTGCCATGTTCCTCTCTACTCACCTCAGGACTCTCTCAACCTTTACTGATGATGAACCTGCCTCTGTTACGACTCCTCTTGGTTGGATCTATTTTCATGGATGGCGTCGATTCTGAGGGAAGTCTTTTGGCCTCACTAGCCCCACATCTGTATAGAACAAGTTTTAAGTTAGTACTATGCCGTTACCAAAAGCATGCTTTTTTTTCTTTTATAAAACTAAAAAAATTAAAAGATAAAAATTCAAAAATGCAAGTAAGTACCTATATTGTCGCGTGTTGCACCAGGGGGCATAGGCATGTATCAGTCCCTCAAGAAAATAATACCCGCATATGGGTATTCCTCGATGGATGGAATCTGGCATTTACACCCCTCGAAGAACTTGTCCTCATAAGCCTCGCATATTCCTACTCCTCCCTAGCCCGACATCAAAGAAACCCATCTGCACAGTGATGGAAAGGAGGCTACGTGTCCTCACACATCCTCCCTTGGGCTCATCCCGGGAACTCTTTCGAAGAAGAATGCACATAGCATTATCCCGAATCCAAAGTTTCTCCTCTGTCTCAACCTGCACTTTGTTAGCTGAATTTTCATATAATTGAGCATAGTGGTGCTCGAATCAAATATAGCCAGTTGCAAACACTGCATTGCACAATGCATTTGGGCTCGCGAAGCTTGGTGTAGAGTATCATATACAATTATTCACCGAATTATGTATAGTACTACTGTCAAACTCAGATTTTCGATCTTTTTTATAGGAAATTGAGACCCCACCTTCTTTGTGTCGCCCTCACAATAAATATCAATGTAGTGGGATATGCTATACGGTTTGGGAGGGAATGTATCCAAGTTTACCGATTCACCCCTCCTAGAGAGTCTGGTCAAGAAAGAGAGGTCTTTAGTGGTTGGTTCTAGTGATTGGCATTCTATCATAAAGGCCTTTGCATCTGGATTCCAATACTCTACCATATGGTTTAGAAGTCGTGGTTGAGCTCTCATAAGGGGAAAACAAAATAATTTCCATAATCCACATTGTTTCAATGTTTTCATTGCCCCCGAGTTGTCCTCTACCATTTGGTCAACCTCTTCATGTTCTCTTTCCCTCCAATGCACATACATCTTAAGTCATGTCAACATTTTGGAAGTTAGTGCTTCTATTTTTCCAATTTTTTGAGCATGTACACGCCCTTTTTTGGTATCAGTCACGTATGTATGCATGTTGAGAGTGTCTCATCCTACGTACATACATGGTTGATTGTGAAAAGCGTGTGTACACGCACAATCGAGCTATTTTTTTGGAATGCGCAACCCCCAAAACCATCTAAAACTTGAAATGGATGAATGAAATTGAAAGTAAAGGTAAATATTACTTACTTGGCCCAAGAACGAGTCGTTTTTGTCCATCAATTCTCTCCAAATGTCGAGTCGAAGGAAGAGGGTTTTAGATGTTTTTGGAAATTTTCAAAGTGCAATGGTAAAAATGAACCCTTTTACTTCTATTTATAGATGTTTTCACCTGGTTTGACATTGAATTCTTCTATTTTTGTCGCTCGATGGATTTTTTGTTCTTCTTGGTGATATTTTGGTCCTTTAAATTTCTTGTTCCTTTGAATTTGGTATTTTTTGATGATTGGGTACTAACTTTTACAATCTTGTGACGAAGTTGGGATTTCTCCAATTGCACTTAAGATAGGTTCTCTCTTCCATGCATTTTGCATTCTATTGATGATTTCCACTTTTCCATAGGGTCGTCCCCACCGAAGTGCGACACAAAAATTTCTATGTTTCTTTAGAAGTGTCATAATTAGGTGGTAGAGCCTTTCCCTCCATGGATGTCATAGGTAGATCCTTGTATTTCATTTTGGCATCCCTGTTGTGAGTTTCCTATATGCTTGATATTCCCTTTTAGCCCCATCATGACTCAATTTTACGCCTCATTTCCCTTCTTAAATGATTTTTCTAGCTTAAACTGCTAGGACTCCCCTAGAACATGGTTTGTTTCCTTTCAAGCTCATTTAAACTATGAAAGTGACATCTAGTGAGAGATTATTTATCATTTTCGGGCTCTCTTAGATTATGTATGAAAAAGATCCCCCTTGGATTTCTTTATCTCTTTTTTGGGCTTTGGAGATTATTTACAAAAATCGACACCTTGGAGTTTTCTTTAAGCCCTTTTCAGACTCCCTAAACAAGAAAATATCATCGAGTGACCTTGTTTCTTTCACACTCGTTAATTGGTCTAGAAGGAATATCTATTTGGAATAAGTTTAACCCTTTTTTTTGTCCAATAGATCACCTAGGAAAAAGGTAGGCCTCGAGAGACATGTCTCGCTGGGAGAGTTCTTCTAAGTTATGTTTTATAATTTTTGGGGGTCAGGGGACTAAATTACGAAAAAGGACGAGTGAGTCCATAGTTAATATTTTTTCAAACCCCTTAAAATTGAAAATATATTCAAGTGATATTGTCTCTGTCACACTGATTAAAATGGTTTTGAAGAGATGTCCTTTCGGTATAAGTTTAACCCTTTTTCAGATCGATTGGACTATATATGAAAAATGAATACTATGGCCTTAGTGACTAGAAGAGTTATCCTTGGTGTGATTTTATTATTTTTGGGCCCTGGAGACTAAAATTATGAAAAACATCACTCTGGAGTCTTCTTTTAGTTTTTTTCAAACTCTCTAAACATGAAAAATCATTGAGTTTACCTTCTCTGGGCTCGTAAATATTTACATGGAAGGAGTCTCATTGTGTCATTCTATAATCACATCGCATGTCTCATCCTTGTGTCTTTTGAATAATTCTAGATTCATTTTTCTATTACTAAACCTTTAGAGAATTCCTTAGATGTAATCGTTATATTATTTTTTCCTTTGGGATCTAACACCTTGACCCATGGAGGAATTTTTGCAAGTGTCCTTATCTTGCACATGTCTCCTTGCAATGAGCATCAGTATGTTGCATGCACTTAGAACCAATTTTATTGCCCTTGACATTCGTTCCTCAATTGTAACGTAGCATTATTATTTTTTTTCAAGATCGTTAAATATGTGAAAAATACAAAAAAAACTCAAATATTCCAAAAAGAGGGGACATGGAAACATTCTCTTTTGTTGGCATCACTCTAGTCACCCTTGGATAGAGTGCATCCTTCCATTTGTTTTGCAAGTATTGGGATCTAGTATGGCCTTAGGAATTTTTTCTCGGTACATAGAGTTGTGTCCTCTGTTTGGTTACTCTTCCAAACACATGGAGAGTTTGTGGTGCCTCCTATGCCACAGACTTATGTCAATAAAATGTTTCTTGAGTATTTTCATCTATCGTGCTTTTTCCCAAGGGAAAGTCTTACAACCTGATTCAACCATTATGTGATAATTCTCTTGACCTTCATGAGTCAACCATCCCGAGAGTCATGTCAACTTCACATTCAGAATCAATGAATTTCAGTGCCTGATAATCAAGGTAATCCAGTATTTCCACGACGACATGTCGAAGACATTAGAGTAGTGAGTCTTATGCTCCTATTATACTCCTACCTGAGTTTTGAAGATCTTGAATATATTTCTTGAGTTATGAAGCTATCACGTCCAACCACATGGATTGATGCCTCTTGAATATTCATATGATATTGTATATCTTCCGATGATTTTGAGATGTAGACTCATTGTGTATTATTCATGGCTACACTTTATTGGAATACACATTTTTCATGTATCCATGATTAAATTATATATGACATGGATCTATAGTGTACTTGATTGGAAACCATGCTCAATGTGTCTTGATCATGTGAATGCTCGCCTCGATGATTATTATTATCTTATTGCAGATGACACGCTCATAGATACTCACTTGGGTTTACTTGACTCCAGTTCTTTCCAACTTTATTAAATATGTTTTAATGAATTTCAGAGATAAGTTGATCTTCTGACCTCACACATTAGGGGGAATGTGTTATAACTCAAAATTACACTACTATGCATCTATGATGTTGGCCTACTCATTCACACATATTGCAACACTTTTTGCTGGATTTCTTCTCAATATATTTTTTTTGTATGGTATACGCGCCATGTTTCATATGCATAGCACATACACATTCTAGATACATGCCTAAAATCCCACATACATATGCTAGTTGCATAACTAAAATCTCACATGTACTCTAAAAAGTTGCAAAAAATATAAATTTCATGTTTTTCGGTGGAGTTGAATTGCTATCTTAGGTTTTGCAACCATATTATCTCCTATAGCCCTTTTGACAACGAATTAACCATCATTTTCTCATATAAAAAGGGCCCTAGGGGGTTCATTTGGAAGATATGAAAGAGAAGCAAGAGAACTCTACCAAAATTTCTCCCTTGTATTCCAAGACTTCTTATATTCTACTCTGAGTTTCATCCTCAACATTCCCTTCCATCCATCCTCCTTATACAATCCACCCCTTTCCCCTATATTGGCTTGTTGGTTGTGAGGATAGTATATAGGCAACAATTCACATGGAGACAAAGTAGAGGAACCCATGCTAGGTTTGTGGAGCGACGTCAACAAAATTTGGGTTGTAACTTCCAGTTTTGTATAAAAGATAAAACTTCTTGTCCCAGATATTTATGTCTATGTGTTTGTGTTTATGAATGCTTTTCATGAATAAATAACCCTTTAGAGTATCTTGATAGTTATTCATATGTTGTCATGGTTTGTTTTATAACATTGTTTCAGGCCAACTTTGGGAGGAGGCCTACAATATTGGAACAAACAACAACCAGAAGGGATCGAAAAAAATCGTAAGGACCTAAGGTACACATTTCAATATTCTTTCTCTTCCCTTAATTATTGTAAGGTCTTGTTGGGTTTAGATAGAATATAAACCTTTTTGTATTTTAAGGTGTCAAGGCTCTTCCTAGTCATTGGACCCGGATCACGGGGATTACCCCATAAAAATTACCTTAACCCTTGCTTCTTCTTACTTGTGTGACTGAAAATTTTCACCTTAGGGTTTAACTCCCTCTATCACTTCATAATTATAGTTTTTAATTTTAGGCATTTTAGATTTAATGGGTTTATGTTTCCATATAAAAGGAATTTGACATATTATGCATCATATCCAAACCCTCTCGGCCCTATCACATTTTTCTTAAAAATGTTTCATGTTATCAATGCGACTAATTGAATCTAACACATTGGTGTTCTTTCAGATAAAACACACTAGTAATGCTGCAACATAATTAAAAAAAATGCTCATCAATGTGTGATTTTATTTATTCATGATATTTTTTATTTTTCATTTTTTTTTTCTATTGGATCAATGATGATAACGAGACATATGACACTGTTGTAATTTAATGTTTTTTTTTTTTTAATTATTTTTGATATTGGTGTGGTTCATATATGGAACGTATTAGTGCTTTTGTATTATTATTATTATTATTTATTTATTTTTATTTTTTATGTCTGGAGGAATCAACAACTAGTTGGGCACGTGCTCGCGTTACACGTGGCCGTGTTATCCAACTGCTACCACTATAACCTCCAGGTGTGCCCACGACGCCCCTTACACGGAACACATTGTAATCCGGGGGGAATTGAACTCGAAACCTCACGGAACTTCATTTTCACAGCACTTTCCAATTGAGCTGCCCCCCGGGGGCCAACTAGTGCTTTTGTATTATGAATGTGCATCAATTTTTTTTTTTTTTTTTGCAGAAACTTATGTGATTTATTTATAAAATATATTTAATAACTTGTGTATTGAATGGTAGATGATATATATTGATAAAAAATATGTGACAATAGTTCAATTAACAAAAATTATGATCGACAAAATGATAACACATCTAAAAAGGCAACAAAAACAAGTTCTTTGTAAATTCTATACAAAATTAATATGTTAAAAAGACAAGTTCTTTGTAACTTCTATACAAAATTAATATGTTTGAACTATATGTAAATTTACATAATATGTATTTATTAGTGTGTGTCTTGTAGATCCATAAAATGAAGAAGCTCGATAATATTCTTTGTGATCTAAGTGCAAAAGAGTGTAAAAACTTGATGGAAAAATTGCAAAAGGAAGATTTGGGTGAATAAAAAATTATATTCAGTATGAGTTCTTTTTTGAATTTTCATTAATAATATGCTTAAAAATATTAGATAACATGTTTCAAACAATCTATTAATTCATATATGTTTAATTTTCTACAGGGACCAACAACAAAGGAACAAAATTTCGTCCTAAGAAAATAAAAATTACAGAAGATGTAAATGATGATGAATTAGTCCTTAGCTCATCTAGAGTGGTGTTGGAGGTTAATAAAAGGGGGATTTTTTTTTACAAAACTATGAGGGATATAGTGGAATGAACATATAGACATACTTTCCACTTACAATACATAAATCAATCCAATGATTCCAAGAACCAAGTTATATCTAAACTACATGAAACGTTTCCAGAGAAATGGTCAATGG
>ML784977.1:151242-164343 GCA_009831015.1 Picea engelmannii | reverse complement strand
TTTATTAATATCAATTTTTTTATATTTAGTTTTCATATATCAATATAAAAATAGTTTTTTATCATGTTACTTTTTTTTAGGAAGATTATGAAAATCACAAAGGATGGACGAGATGATATCCAAAATATGCCAGTAGGAATGTCGAAAAAAGTGTACAAGGATTTGGTAAAAGAAATGGACATAATTGCATCGTAGGAGGATCTATCTCAACAACAACGTGCTTCAAATGTATAAAATCATTGAAATTTTCTATTAGGTACATATAAATAAATAATTTATCATTAATATTAATTTTCAAGTATTTTCTTGCAGAAAACAAAACAAGATGGAACCCATTCAACACACAAAACAGAACGACAAGGAAGAAAAGGGTTGATAGCAAAGTTTGTGAGTAATTGTTATTTCCTTATAACATTAACTTAATATTTCATTTTTGTATATTTTAATTTGTTTTACAATAACCATCCTTGAATGTCTTCAAACAGGTGCTAACTTACAAAGAAGAGCCATCGCAATAATTGATTGACATTGGGTTAAGTAAGGGTTCTGAGTATATGTTAACATATCAAAAATTAATTGTGGAATTTGTATGTATCTTGTGTTGTTTTACTTCTCTCATTTTATAATTAGTGGAACAAAAAAAGTCTTTTATATTAAATATATGATTTTTTGGGGGGGTATATAACTTATAGGAAACCAAGTAAATGTGCCAACAAAAGAGTTGTTGACACAATATCGGATTTGGTTTTGAAAAAATGTTTATCATTTAGGACTCAATTCTTGCTATGGAATGTCTCTTTTCAATTTACATTCATGTATATTATTTACTTCAATTTTCATTATTCTCAGCAATGTAGATACACTCATCACACTTTATTTTTATTTTTGTAGATGGAATCATTTGAAGAAGAGACAAACAATTGAGACAATCAACAAAACATTCACCAAATAACCCAAGTCATGGAAGTAGCTCAAGCACTGACAATAGTTCCATCGAATATTGATGATCAATATATTTAGATATCAATGCAAGATGCTGCATTTTTTGAAATAATTGTCTATGAAAATCAGACATTTTGTTTAATGTAATGGACATAGTGTACCAATTGAAAGACAAGGGGTTACTAATAAGTGTCGACCAATTTTGTATGCCAAAGAGCCTATTATTAAGATATAATAAAATATGTTTTATTTTATTTTATTGTGTTTTCCAATGTTGTTGTGAAATGTTACATCACTGATTAAATATATGGATGATAAAATATTATAATGAAGAGATGTGAAATATGATGATATAACATATTAATACAAACATCATATCCAAATGCACTAATCAAAATTTAATTTTTATGAATACTATTATAATATATATGCCAATTTTTTGATGAACAATGGAATTAAAAAATAACAATAATTCTGCACTGTCACAAGTCGGTGTTTCTAAAAAGAGAAAAAGAAAACCGATGTGTTTAGTGATAAAAAACACCAGTGCATTTAAATATACATCACACCAGTGTTGTACTTAAATTCATACCGATGTTGATATAAAAGGAACCAACACTGATCTAATATTATTTTAACCAACAATTATAATAATAAAAACCTTTATCTATGTGTTTAATTAATAAACACACCGATGCTTCTGTATCACACTTCCAGCCCGATGCATTATGAATATAATGCACCTGCAGTGTTTGTTTTTTAACACATTGGTGATGGTATCATAGATTCACCCTGTGCCTTATTCTTATTAAGGCACTGATGCATTATTACTTATAAGAGCACCGATGCCCCAATATTTTTTGGACAACCCCTATGCTTTCTTGTAATGTTAAGCATCGGTGCTTTAAGTTATAGAACTCATCGGTGCTTGGTATCATAGATTCCATCAGTGAATTTGTTTTATTAATGCATTAGTGCGTTAACTAACGCACTGGTGCCCCAATATTTTTGGACTACCCTAGTGCTTTTGGCGTAATGTAGCCATCGATGCTTTATGTTTGAGAATGTAACTATGCATATAGACCATGAATCACACTGACTAGAAAAACATTCGTTGCAACGTCTGCCCACCCAATTTTTATTTATTTATAATGAATTTTCATTATAATCTCTGCAAAAACATACACTACCAAAAACAAATGTTTTCATGGAGTTTTTTTGACAATTTTTGCCAATTTTGTAACACTAAAAACCTCAGCTATAATCTTCACTACATGGTCTTTTCCTTGTAGTGTCTTCTTGTAGTGGCCATCCTCAACTTTCTCTTTTTGTTCTATTATTTTATTCTTGTGTCTCCACACCTCATGTTTTCATTTCATGTTGGACGTTATGGTGGGATTCCGTCGTCAAACAAACAGAAAGAAGTGGTGAAATTTTCCTGTTACTTAACAATTTGTAATAGTTTCTATACAAATCATTTAGCATAAATTGACGTCAATATGCAATAAACATTCATGAAATACATTCAATCATTGTATGGTAATTTAATGTTTTCCCATCAGGTAACACCAGATCCAAAGGTGGATTCGTTGGGAAATGAATGAAAAATGAGGAGGGAAGATTCCCTAAAAGATTTGTTCAAGGGAAAGTAACTAAATATTCATCTCTCTCATTTAATCTACTTACAAATGATATGCAATAAATACAACAAAAGAGGTTCATATTACCTTGTTCATATACATCATATTGTTATCTTTTAAAAAATTTCAAATATTATATTAATTTATTTAATCTCTTTCTATACAAATTAATCGAAATAAAAAATTTCCTCTATTAAATATTTAAATCTACTTCTATTTTGAATATAATTTACTTCCTTAAATCTCAAGTAAATAAAAAGAGTATGGATCTAAATGAATATGATAATTTTATGTCAAAAATGAAAACATAAATCTATTTTAGCAAAAAAATTGAAAATACTCAATAAGAGAAGCTAAAAATCCAAACTATGAAGCTTCAAAGAATTTTACACTTTGAATTAAGTTATTTAACTAAACAAAAGCTAAATTGGATTGCAAAGAAAAATCTATTTAAATCAAAAGAGAATGAACTTAGAGAAGTAAACTAAATAATGAAAGTTAAAAATTACTTTAAATTGAATTTTACTAGCATATATTTAAATGGGAAAATGGGAATGTCGAAGTAATTTAAGGAGGTTTTTATGGGTCTAATGGTTAAGAGCATGTGTTAACTCTTAGGAAGTTACATGATCTAATACATAAGTGGTAGGGTATGTACACCTATGTAGATTTAAATAGTCAAATTGTTGCTCAAATGGTTAGGCGATAACCTTAAAATCGTTTCTTAAATTAGATCTCATACAAAAAAAAGGAAGTAAAACTAAAATCAAATAATTATAGAACTCAGAAAACAAATTTTCAACACAATTGAAAAATGGTTCAAATGAGTATATATATGCATAGACTATTGTTTAATCAAAATTTGGAAATTATCCTAATATCTCATGTAAAAAAATATACTTGAGTTTTTAAACATGGGAATGCAATAGCTCCTGAGAATTCCGAAAGATTTTTCCTTAGAAATTAACACCGATGCATAAAAAACAAGCCAATCTTTCATGTCAACAAACTCATAAATCTTCAAGATTGCATGGACAATATTGTTTTAATACCAAAATTAAATCACATCATGCTTACACTTAATCTCCTCAATATTGATCATCCTTTGCATATTCATTGTGTCGTAGTTAAGATAATTTTCAACCATTTTTAATCTCTATAAACACATGCTACACTATCTTTCATGGAATTTGATTTTCCCTTCATCAATGAAATTCTATTAGGAAATTATTATCTTATTGTTCTCTATCAGAGTTTCCAAAATATTAGTGTTCTTGAACATTGTTTTACGATTCCTTCATATATGTTGGTTATCTATATCTTGGTATCTATTAATTGGGCTCTCAATTTATGACTCTAATGATGCATCCTCATGTAGAGGCAATCCTTTTTGTGGGAATGAGGGATTCACCAAATGTTTTGTGATCCGATGAATACATATGAATAAACATATATACAGGGATACAGATTAAATCTATCCAAAGGTGGAGTGCATGGCATTGATGGAAGAAAAAGTTGCAAGGGGGTCAGCAGGAATGTGCACTCACATGAACGTGTGCATGTTCCTAGGAATGCACCCATGTTCATGAAGTTAGAGGTTTAGAAAATCCAAACCTCCACTCAATGTGCCAGATAGACACATTGGAAGGAACATGTGCACATTCTTAAGAACACGTGTGCATACTTAAGAACATGTGCCTAAGAAAATGTGCACGTTCCTAGGAATGCACAGACATTCTTGCCTTGCCTGTTTTAATGAACCATGAGTGTGATTTGTGTGTGCATGTTCCTGCTTTGCCTCTTTTTAATGGACCGTGGGTGTGATTTGTGCCCATTTGCACATTGATCCTGTTATCACCCCATAAATTATGGAAAACTGTTGATGACTTGGATATTATCTGTATCTGGTGATTTTGTTGACAAATGATATTTCATTCTTCAAATAATTTGTGGAAAGAAAAGAAAAGAGAAAAAAGAAAAAGAAAGAGGAAATAAAAGAAAAGAAAAAAGAAAAAAAAAAGAGGGCAAAAAGAATTGAAACAAAAATCCCCACGCAATAATAGCAACTTGGTCATACCTTTCAAGCATGACCAAGTTCTTTTAAATTTTTAATGTTGATAGGGCAGTGAATGCATTTGACCAGACTGTCTAATCCTGGTCAGATAGCCCCTAGGTTAGAATTAGTGAATAAATCTGACCAGACTGTCTAATCCTGGTCAGATATCCCTTAGGAAGAATAATATCTTAACCCAACTGTTTAATCTGGGTTAATTGTCTTGTGAAAGTAGGTTAGAATGTAGATTAATTTCTTTGCTTGCCTCGTCCAAATATAGCTAGATTGATAAAGATGTTACCCTATGACTCCATGCCTAAGTGTAGTCGAAATGATGTCCCCTTGGTGGTGTATATGAGCAAAATTGAAAAAAAACCCATAAGAAAGCGCCAATCCTAAGTTTTTCCTACACCTGACATTTTCCGCTCCCGACCTATCCTTCATGCACTTTCCAATGGTCCAGATCACGATGATTAGATCAACGACTCATAGACAATCCCGGACCCCCCCTAGCGTTCTGCCTTTAACGGGGGGGGTCTGAATTCAGCGATAATGTTTACGCAGATCTGGACGGTCCAGAACAAAGCGCATAAATCCACGACCTACATTGGATTCCGAACCCCCCCGCCTGTTCTACCTTTAACGGAGGGGGGGGGTCCGGAATTGATTATAACTCGGGCGCAGATCTGGACAGCTCGAAATTGTGCACCCAAATCGACGATCCTCATTGAATTCCAGACCCCCCCTCCATTCTGCCTTTAATGGAAGGGGGGGGGGTCTGGAATAGATATTAAAGAAATCTCCAAGATCTACGGTCATAAATCCAACGCGCAGATCAACGGATCAAAATGCATTTCGGACCCCCCATGGTGTCCTACCTTTAAACAAAGGGGGGGGGGGGGTCTGGAAAAGATATTTCTGTCGGCGGGCCCCTGTTCATACGTGGCGTCGGTTTATTGGTTCTCAAGTCCCATCCTTCACATGCTCCCTGACATCCCATCGCCCCTGGACGTCATCTTCCACTAAGCCCACTTGCTCCACCTGCTCCCGGGGTCGTGTCACTTCCCATAACTTCTGTCAGTCCATGTTGTCAGTACCATAACCCCTTCACTCATGAACAGCCTCCTTTGGCGACTTTAACCTCCAATCACCAACCTCCATGTCATTCGTCCGTATGCTTTGGTCATCGTCACCTGTCATATCACCCCAAGTTGCCCGTTGTCCATTAATAACTGGACGACATGCCCGTTGTCATGCTCACCGTGTCTCCCGCGTCCGACCGACCCATTTTTGAATAAAACTATCGTTCTCCTTTGTATTCGTTATTCATCCATCGCGCTAGAAACCTCCTTTTCCGCCATTGCTCCCCGCATCGTTTTCACCTACAGTCAATCGACCCCACTAACGTATTTTTTGTTGCAGGTACAGTTGCCAAAATGGTGTCTAAGACAAAGCAAGATGAAGAGGAAGAGAATCCGTTCATTCCTCCTCCGGTTGACCTGGATAAAATCCCTCTGGTTGACAAAGATCGCTTGATAGCGGACACTATATGCAGTTTTGACTTCTCTGATCTGCAGTCATGGCTCCGGGAAGTTTTCCTGGACCAGAGTGACGAAGTTTGGCTCTGGGAGTCCAATTTGCCCCTCTATCTGTTCCCCCAAATTCACCATTTCCCATAATTTGCCCTCAAATGCCAAGCCCACTACGTCCCCGACCAGAAAGCCATTGTTTGTTCATCTGGGGACGTCCTTTTCTTCATCACCCCAGAAGATATCGACCAGATGATGCAAATTACCCGCCCGGAATCTGCGTCCCCATTCAACCTAGAAATCCTCAATGAGCTTTACCAAAAAATGACTTTCCCGCAGAGAGCTCAGATAGTTGAGCTTTTCCTCCCCACTTCTGCTCCACTCCCGTCCACCAATCCCCCGTACCCTTCCTCTTTGTTTTCCACCAAATGAAATCAAATTATGTCTTCCCTGTGTGCCCTGCTTGGGTACTATTCCGATCAGTGGGTAGACGAACCCATCCTGGGTTTTCTATCTATCTTTTCAAACGATGAACAACCAACCACGAAATTCGACTATAGCACCTTCTTGGCCAATAACATCCATGAGAAATTCATGAATTTTACCACAGAGGGCATGTTCAGGTATTCATCCATTATGGCTTACATGTTCGTCTACTTCCAGGCAGACAGGTTCAATTTCTCCATGCAGAAGATGGACGCCGACGGGAGGCCACAACCAGTCACGGCGTGGACTTCCCTTTTGAAACACAATTTTGTCAAATACGACTTCACAGCGTTCATTGATCAGTATTACCACCCTGTGGTAAGTATGTTGAGTGGCATGCCTGAGCCACGAATAAATAACGAAGTCCGGAGAATTCTACACCTCTTGGACAATGCAAAGACAGGAGACTGGTACTTGTATCAGAATCACTCCGAGATCCGAGTTTATGGGTGCGAGTTGGAACCGTACAGGCTTCCGAGATATATACCGGTAAGAATTTTTGCATTGGAATATATTAGACAAATTATGAATTCTGATGATATTCACTTTGTTTCCCTTAAAAAGAAGCAACAATTGCGGATTAAAGGGAAGATAGGCTCTTTCATCTGCAATAGTAGAGGCGCGGGTGATGAAGCAGACAAAATGTTAAGGAAAATGAAATTCCTTACAAGTTTCACCTGGCATTATGATCCCT
Organism: Picea engelmannii; assembly: GCA_009831015.1. Taxonomy (NCBI): domain Eukaryota; kingdom Viridiplantae; phylum Streptophyta; class Pinopsida; order Pinales; family Pinaceae; genus Picea; species Picea engelmannii. The sequence goes on along the minus strand of ML784977.1, from coordinate 156,999 downwards.
GCGGGATCATTTCTGAGATGAGAGTAAAAAATAAGAATGCCCCATACGCGCATGAGCCCAAGCCGGAAATCGAGATATTTGCTAATCAGACAGAATGGGAGCCTGATATGTTGGTGGACGCGGAACCAGCTGTCGGGGTGGAAAGGCAGGTACCCTCAACAAGCGCCCCCCCCACTGCCACACCTCAGAATCCCAAGGAAAAGAGGCCCCCACAAGAATCGTCTTCTCCTGTAACAGAGGTGTCTTTAGAGGAATTTAAGATGCATGCCAAAAATCTCAGGACAGGTCCAACGACAGGCACGACAGTGGAGCAAGAGATCACAACCACTGCAGGGGTCAAGCCCGCCAGTCTACCTTTCGGCTCGAGTCAGCACAAGGCATTAACATCAGCTATAAAATCCACAGACTCTCCCACAGATGCTCCACCAAGCAAGACCGAGCCCAAGTTGGGCATTTTTGAAAAATATGATTTGATCAAGAAGAAAAACCAGACTCTTACTACTAGCACTTACGCACAGTTTTAGAAGCAGTCATCCACAGCCCAACACAGGCTTCTTTCGACATTCGATACAGAGAAAGGTAGGATGCATATGGCCTACCTCCAAGCACAAGTGTCGGATCCCAAGGCTATATCAGATTCCAAAAGAGCCACGTTCGAGTTTCAAGCGAAAGACATGCACCCAACAGATCAGATGGATCTTCACAAGCAAACTGGGGAGATGGTTTTCCACACTTTGGCCCACGCTACAGCTTCTTCTTCAAAATATCGGATAGCTTTGAGCAATGCCCAGACCTAACTGAAGATGGAGAAAATATCATCTTTCGCAAAGGACAACAAAATCAAGACGTTGGAGGAGCTGGTCCTCAAGATCAGCTACGATCCTGCTAACGTCAAGGCAACCCAAGAAATGATCAAGAAGAAAAATGCTGACATCGCGTCCTTAAGGAAGCAGCTAAAGCTCCCTCCAACAGAGGACCCACAGACAAAGGAGATAGTCGAAAAGGAAGGAGAAAAGGATGAGATGTTAAAATTACTCATGGAGCAGAATGCTCAGCTAAAGGAGATGGAGGCTGAGATGGAAAGACTGCTAAAAGAGAAAGAACAGACAAAGACAATGGAAGGCATCCCATTAAGTGCTATCCCAATAGCAGGATTGAGCATAACAACAACGACAACTATTCCATCTACAACAACAATGCAACTACCAGAAGGAACCATAGACCCGGCCAAGTCTATGGAGAGAATGAATTTGCAAGAGTCTGAAATTAGTAGGCTTAAGAAAGAAGTGGAGAATCTCCAAGAGCTTAAGACTTCTTTCCAGACAAGCCTATTTAAATAAAAGCAGGTGAATGAGCAAATCAGGAAGGAGCTACAGCAGCTCCAAAAGTAGACCGTGGCAGGGAAGACTTTGGCTGAGGCCAAAGAAGTGGTATGGACAGACATTACCAAGTCCATCAATGAAGTCTGGCCAATGTTTCAAATTATGTTCGAACAAAATGAGTTGCTCCAAAGGAGAAAACAGGCAGTAGAGAAAATTAGAGTGGAGCTGGGAGACATGCCTGCACAAGCCAATGAGATCATCAGGTTCCTAAATTCCAAGACTAGAGAGGAACTTGAGGAATTAAAGATTGAGGACAGGACAGAAACCATACTTGAAATCAAAAGGGTTCTGACTAAAAGGGGTCTCATGCTTCAGCTCGAGGAGAAGATTCAAGTCATGGATCAAGGAGTGCAGAAGTTTTTCAATAAGATAGATGCTCTCTAGAGGAAGGGCCTACCTGGCATGAAGGTCATCAATGATAAATTAATGACACTCCCTGATTATAAGAAGAAGTTGACTGAAGCGACTAGTTCCAAATTTGCAGGGGTACAAGGGAGTATCACAGGAAAAACATTCGTAGAGGCCCTGCAGTTGGATATTGATATCCAATATGAGATTAAACATATATTCACCATCAAGCCTACTTTTGCTAAATACACAGACATGGATGAAGTGTATCGGAGATTTCTTAAAGTCACAGTGCCAGGTCATATTATATGGGAAGAACTATGTGATCTTCTTGATTAGCATATGAGTTGTCGCATCCAGTCACCTGTCCAGTCAGAAAAGATTGCAAAGGCATCTCGCCAATGGCCTACCCCAGAAACACCGCTTGCAGTTGTAACGAGTCATCAAAGCAGTTTTGATTAGTTAAGTTAGTTAAGCTAAAAATAGAATGAGCACGTCCTGATCAATTATGACAGGAACGTTTGTATTTTGACTTATAAATACTTCATTTTCCAATGTATCGGGGGTTGTTGATTCGCACACCCTACTGTTGTCAAACTGTACCATTTTTTAAGAGATCTTCCAATAATAAAGAAGAGGCACTTTACAGGATTCTTGCGTATGTTCACTGGTGATGTCAATCTTCTATGTTGAATGTTTTCTTTCTTCGTAATCATATTGTCTTTCTGGAACTAATATTTATGAATAGCGTAATGTTGCAGGATTTATCTATGATACCCTGTTTCCGATTCTAAATATTTTAATGTTTATCTTCTAATATCTTCAATTAAGGAATTCTTAACTGCTTGTTAGTTTTAGTTATTTTTCTTATCCTTTCTTTTGTCCATCATTTTAATTACTAAAGATCCAGGGAGTATATTATCTCGCCTTGTGAAGGACTTTTTTGGCGTTTTTGGTTGTTTCTTAAAAATTAATCAAATACAGACCCCATAGCCCAATGGATGTGTGAACTGTCTCAACCAATTTATAAACTCTTTTTACAACAAAACCCACGTGTTCCTTTTACCTATCCTAATATCTGAAGTTAAGAAACAAAGCTAAATCATATAGAGAGATCCCTCTCTGAAGCTGGAAGGGCTAGATTCCAGTTTTAAAAGCGGTTGGATAAGGTTACCTTTGTATATTTCTTCTTTTAGGAAATTTACCAAGTGCTAACATATGTGGCGACTCCGCTGGGGACAAACTAAAACTGAATACCTCACTTTCCTTCCCCTAAAAGAAAGTTTGACTCTGAGAAGAAAGTAATGATTAGAGGCTGATTAACTCTGTACATATTATTTTCAGAATCTCCCTTTGAAACTTTTCCCACTCTCAATGTTCCTCTATGGCTGTCCCCGCAGTAGTACAACCTAATATCGATCCCGGACTAGCAAATCAAACGCATATTGCATCCAACCTTTTCGACATAATCCTCAAAAATGCCAATAACCGGGAAGAACTCGAACGTTCATGGGCAGCCATTGAACGAGACATAGCTACTCAGGAACAATTGGAATCTAGACGACGTCAATGTAGAAATCGCACCTAGTTTCCTTCACCAGGGAATAAAAAATAAAACATATATATACAAAAACCAAAAGGAGTTCTGGCTCCCAAGAAAGTTCACACTCGATCTCATCCTGACCCAGAACCCTCTACAGCGATAGATAATCCCGAGAAGTTGTTAAGGCGAAAGACCTTAGCTACCAGTTCAGCGAGTTATACTCTCCTTCACAAGTCTCCTTCTTTTTCGGGAGAACCAGATACCTCTCAAAACCTTGATCTTGATCTTTTTCCTCCAAGAAACCTTATTAGAACACGATCTGAAACCTTTGCGTCTGAGCTCGTCTTTGACCCAACTGTGTTGCAACCTCGAACCCCCAAAGTCTTGTCTCCTACGACTAAACTACAAATCACTACCTCAGCGCCGCCCAGTCTGTCATCGCCCTCATCTTCCGTCGTCCCTCCTCCTCCACCAGTCATGGCCGCTCGATATGCCCCTTTGGTGTTAGCCGCACCACTACATTCCATGCCCCAAGACTACCAGACCAAACTTCCACAATTTGACGCAACCGGAACATTAAACGTGCAACAACATGTGGATAAAATGAACGACTACTTGGACCTGCAAGAAGTTGACGAAGTCGACGTTCAAATGAGACTGTTCACCCAGAGTCTGACAGGAGACGTTAACAAATGGTTCAAAGCCTTACCCGCTGCATCAATCCCTGACCTTGTCGCGTTTCAAAGAAGTTTTCTTGATAGATGGGAGGTAAAGAAAAACCCTCTCCAAATATTGTCAGAATACAAAAATATAAAAAGAAACCAAGGTGAGACGGTACAAGATTATTGCACTCGTTTTAACAATTTGTATAATGCAATCCCCACTGAAATTAAACCTCCCCAGGGTTTGGCATTGATTAAGTTCCCAGATGGATTTGATGTTGTCATGTCTTATTAATTAAGAGAAAGAAATGTCGCCACCTTAGAGGATATGCAAAAGAGTGCTATCAGTGTGGAGGCCAATCTACTGGCAAAACGGGCACGTCAAAGGACTGAAAGGAGAGTCACGATTAAGGAAGAACTGTCCACGTCTAACAACGATTCCAAAATGGATACCGTAGTCAGATCGTTGGCATTATTGTTAGAAAGATCGAACATTTCAGACATAAATCCTCCAAGAGACGACACACCTGCCCCTCATATTCGGAACCCTAATTTCAGGAGAAACCCTCCTCAGATCAGACAAAGGGATCCAAGAGATCCTAGAGACCAAAGAGAACAGAGAGGCCCTGATTAGCCGATCATACCTCCTCTACAGGAAAACTACGCTGATGAAGGGGGAGACGTGATGGAAGAATTGGAGGACACTCACATCAACCTTCTGGGCATTCACGATAATGAGGCCATTTTCCTTACTCAAGAAGAGCAGGAACTATTTCTGCTAAACCAAACAAAGGTAAGTAAAGAAACCGAAGAAGATGGACAACCAACCTTGGAGGATGCTATTCTGGAGGTACACCGTAAGTACAACCTTCGGAGTAAGAAGACAGAAGGAAATTCCTTGAAAAAGACTACCGAAACGCAGAAGGTATCTGAGACTGAGAAAACCCTTGAGCCAACTACTGCTGGAAAATCTTCTAAGAAGGGTAAAGCTGACGCTCCGGTGAAGAAAAACATCACCATACTGAAAAGACCAGCACAACCCGAATTGGCGCCTAGTTCTTCTGAGAAGAAGAATATGGGGGACCAACCAGAATCGGTGAGTCAGACCAGAACTCCTGCACCTTTTAGCTTGGAGGCAGAATTGGCCAAAATCAAGATTTCCATCCCACTAACAGAGTTGATGAATCGAGATGGGTATCGCTCACAGGTACTAAAAGCGTTAGCCATTGAACCAGACATAGGCACCAAAGCCTTGACTATCGAATCAGTGACTCATTCGGACACTGTGAACCTCGCTGATGACCATCCCGAACTCCTTTTCGGACCAGAAGTAAATGGTCGAGATGATACCGGGGATGTAGCTCCCTTTTACATCAGTTTGAACATACATGATTTGATATTGCATAATGCCATGCTGGATTCAGGTGCCTCACATAATCTGATGCCTAAAGCAGTAATGGAAAAACTAGGATTGGAGGTTACTAGGCCTTACAAAGATCTGCATTCGTTTGACTCCAGCAAAGTCAAATGCATTGGTCTGATTAAAGACCTCTGCATCACCCTGGTTCAGATCCCTTCAAAAAGCATGGTAATGGACGTGGTGGTTGCAGACATCCCGCCAAAGTATGGTATGTTGTTGTCCCGGTCTTGGGGGGATAAGTTGAAAGGGACCCTGTAGCTGGATATGTCTTACGCCACTATACCTGTGTTCGGACAACAGAGGAGGTTATACAGAGAAACGCTGATGAAATATATGGTCAGTAGTCAAGAGAAACCTCATAATTACCCCCTTTACTCTGCCCATTCAGATTTAGATTCATTC
>ML784977.1:111810-146111 GCA_009831015.1 Picea engelmannii | reverse complement strand
ATTATAACTCGGGCGCAGATCTGGACAACTCGAAATTGTGCGCCCAAATCGACGATCCTCATTGAATTCCGGACCCCCCCCCTCCGTTCTACCTTTAATGGAAGGGGGGGGGTCCGAAATCGATATTAAATAACTTGCCAAGATCTACGGTCAGAAATCCAACGCGCAGATCAACGGATCAAAATGCATTTCGGACCCCCCATGGTGTCCTACCTTTAAACAAAGGGGGGGGGGTCCGGAAAATATATTTCTGTCGGCGGGCCTCTGTTCATACATGGCATCGGTTTATTGGTTCTCAAGTCCCATCCTTCACATGCTCCCTGACATCCCGTCGCCCCTGGACGTCATCTTCCACTAATCCCACTTGCTCCACCTTCTCCCGGGGTCGTGTCACTTCCCATAACTTCTGTCAGTCAATGTTGACAGTACCATAACCCCTTCACTCATGAACAACCTCCTTTGGCGACTTTAACCTCCAATCACCAACCTCCATGTCATTCATCTGTATGCTTTGGTCATCGTCACCTGCCATATCACCCCATGTTGCCCGTTGTCCATTAATAACTGGATGACATGCCCGTTGTCATGCTCACCGTGTCTCCCGCGTCCGACCGACCCATTTTTGAATAAAACTACCATTCTCCTTTGTATTCGTTATTCATCCATCGCGCCAGAAACCTCCTTTTCCTCCATTGCTCCCCGCATCGTTTTCACCTACAGTTAGTGGACCCCACTAACGTATTGTTTGTTGCAGGTACAGTTGCCGAAATGGTGTCTAAGACAAAGAAAGCTGAAGAGGAAGAGAATCCGTTCATTCCTCCTCCGGTTGACCTGGATAAAATCCCTCTGGTTGACAAAGATCGCTTGATAGTGGACACTATATGTAGTTTTGACTTCTCTGATCTGCAGTCATGGCTCCAGGAAGTTTTCCTGGACCAGAGTGACGAAGTTGGGCTCTGGGAGTCCAATTTGCCCCTCTATCTGTTCCCCCAAATTCACCATTTCCCAGAATTTGCCCTCAAATTCCAAGCCCACTATGTCCCCGACCAGAAAGCCATTGTTTCTTCGTCTGGGGATGTCCTTTTCTTCATCACCCTAGAAGATATCGACCAGATGATGCAAATTACCCGCTCGAAATCTGCGTCTCCATTCAACCTAGAAATCCTCACTGAGCTTTACCAAAAAATGACTTTCCCGCAGAGAGCTCAGATAGTTGAGCTTTTCCTCCCCACTTCCGCTCCACTCCCGTCCACCAATCCCCCATACCCTTCCTCTTTGTTTTCCACCAAAGGAAATCAAATTATTTCTTCCTTGTGTGCCTTGCTTGGGTACTATTCCGATCAGTGGGTAGACGAACCCATCCTGGGTTTTCTATCTATCTTTTCAAACGATGAACAACCAACCATGAAATTCGACTACAACACCTTCTTGGCCAATAACATCCATGAGAAATTCGTGAATTTCACCACAGAGGGCATGTTCAGGTATTCATCCATTCTGGCTTACATGTTCGTCTACTTCCAGGCAGACAGGTTCAATTTCTCCACGCAGAAGATGGACGCCGACGAGAGGCCACATCCAGTCACGGCGTGGAATTCCCTTCTGAAACACAATTCTGTCGAATACGACTTCACAGCGTTCATTGATCAGTTTTACCACCCTGTGGTAAGTATGTTGAGTGGCATGCCTTTGCCACAAATAAATGACGAAGTCCAGAGAATTCTACACCTCTCGGACAATGCGAAGACAGGAGACTGGTACTTGTATCAGAATCACTCCGAGATCCGAGTTTATGGGTGTGAGTTGGCACCGTACAGGCTTCCGAGATATATACTGGTAAGAATTTTTGCATTGGAATATATTAGACAAATTATGAATTCTGATGATATTCACTTTGTTTCCCTTAAAAAGAAGCAACAATTGCGGATTAAAGGGCAGATAGGCTCTTTCATCTGCAATAGTAGAGGCGCGAGTGATGAAGCAGACAAAATGTTAAGGAAAATCAAATTCCTTACAAGTTTCACCTGGCATTATGATCCCTGCGGGATCATTTATGAGATGAGAGTAAAAAATAAAAATGCCCCATACGCGCATGAGCCCAAGCCGAAAATCGAGAGATTTGCTAATCAGACAGAATGGGAACCTGATACGTTGGTGGACGTGGAACCAACTGTCGGGGTGGAAAGGCAGGTACCCTCAACAAGCGCCCCGCCCACTGCCACACCTCAGAATCCCAAGGAAAAGAGGCCCCCACAAGAATCGTCTTCTCCTGTAACAGAGGTGTCTTAAGAGGAATTTAAGATGCATGCCAAAAAGCTGAGGACGGGTCCAACGACAGGCACGACAGTGGAGCAAGAGATCACAACCACCGCAGTGGCCACCCCAGGGGTCAAGCCCGCCAGTCTACCTTTCAGCTCGAGTCAGCACAAGGCATTAACATCAGCTATAAAATCCACAGACTCTCCCACAGATGCTCCACCAAGCAAGACCGGGCCCAAGTTGGGCATTTTTGAAAAATATGATTTGATCAAGAAGAAAAACCAGACTCTTACTACTAGCACTTACGCACAGTTTCAGAAGCAGTCATCCACAACCCAACACAGGCTTCTTTCGAAATTCGATACAGAGAAAGGTAGGATGCATATGGCCTACCTCCAAGCACAAGTGTCAGATCCCAAGGCTATATCAGATTACAAAAGAGCCACATTCGAGTTTCAAGCGAAAAACGTGCAGCCAGCAGATCAGATGGATCTGCACAAGCGAACTGGGGAGATGGTTTTCCACACTTTGGCCCATGATACAACTTCTGCTTCAAAATATCGGATAGCTTTGAGCAATGCCCAGACCCAACTGAAGATGGAGAAAATATCATCTTTCGCAAAGGACAACAAAATCAAGACGTTGGAGGAGATGGTCCTCAAGATCGGCTACGATCCTGCTAACGTCAAGGCAGCCGAAGAAATGATCAAGAAGAAAAATGCTGACATCGCATCCTTAAGGAAGCATCTAAATCTCCCTCCAACAGAGGACCCACAGACAAAGGAGATAACTGAAAAGGAAGGAGAAAAGGATGAGATGTTAAAATTACTCATGGAGCAGAATGCTCAGCTAAAGGAGATGGAGGCTGAGATGGAAAGACTGCTAAAAGAGAAAGAACAGACAAAGACAATGGAAGGCATCCCATTAAGTGCTATCCCAATAGCAGGATTGAGCACAGCAACAGCGACAACTATTCCATCTACAACAACAGTGCAACTACCAGAAGGAACCACAGACCTGGCCAAGTCTATGGAGAGAATGAATTTGCAAGAGTCTGAAATCAGTAGGCTTAAGAAAGAAGTGGAGAATATCCAAGAGCTTAAGACTTCTTTCCAGACAAGCCTATTTAAAGAAAAGCAGGTGAATGAACAAATCAGGAAGGAGCTACAGCAGCTCCAAAAGAAGACCGTGGCAGGGAAGACTTTGGCCGAGGCCAAAGAAGTGGTATGGACAGACTTTACCAAGTCCATCAATGAAGTCTGGCCAATGTTTCAAATTATGTTCGAACAAAATGAGTTGCTCCAAAGGAGCAAACAGGCAGTAGAGAAAATTAGAGTGGAGCTGGGAGACATGCCTGCACAAGCCAATGAGATCATCAGGTTCCTAAATTCCAAGACTAGAGAGGAACTTGAGGAATTAAAGATTGAGGACAGGACAGAAACCATACTTGAAGTCAAAAGGGTTCTGACTAAAAGGGATCTCATGCTTCAGCTCGAGGAGAAGATTCAAGTCATGGATCAAGGAGTGCAGAAGTTTTTCAATAAGATAGATGCTCTCCAGAGGAAGGGCCTACCTGGCATGAAGGTCATCAATGATAAATTAATGACACTCCCTGATTATAAGAAGAAGTTGACTGAAGCGTCTAGTTCCAAATTTGCAGGGGTACAAGGGAGTATCACAGGAAAAGCATTCGTAGAGGCCCTGCAGTTGGATATTGATATCCAATATGAGATTAAACATATATTCACCATCAAGCCTACTTTTTCTAAATACACAGACATGGATGAAGTGTATCGGAGATTGCTTAAAGTCACAGTGCTAGGTCATATTAGATGGGAAGAACTATGTGATCTTCTTGATTAGCATATGAGTTGTCGCATCCAGTCACCTGTCCAGTCAGAAAAGATTGCGAAGGCATCTCGCCAATGGCCTACCCCAGAAACACCGCTTGCAATTGTAACGAGTCATCAAAGCAGTTTTGATTAGTTAAATTAGTTAAGATAAAAATAGAATGAGCACGTCCTGATCAATTATGACAGGAACGTTTGTATTTTGACTTATAAATACTTCATTTTTCAATGTATCGGGGGTTGTTGATTCGCACACCCTACTGCTGTCAAACTGTACCATTTTTGAAGAGATCTGCCAATAATAAAGAAGAGTCACTTTACAATATTCTTGCGTATGTTCACTGGTGATGTCAATCTTCTATGTTGAATGTTTTATTTCTTCGTAATCATATTGTCTTTCTGGAACTAATCTTTATGAATAGCGTAATGTTGCAGTATTTATCTATGATACCCTGTTTCCGATTCTAAAGATTTTAATGTTTATCTTCTAATATCTTCAATTAAGGAATTCTTAACTGCTTGTTAGTTGAAGTTATTTTTCTTATCCTTTCTTCTGTCCATCATTTTAATTACTAAAGATCCAAGGAGTATATTATCTCGCCTTGTGAAGGACTTCTTTGGCGTTTTTGGTTGTTTCTTAAACATTAATCAAATACATACCCCATAGCCCAATGGATGTGTGAACTGTCTCAACCAATTTATAAACTATTTTTACAACAAAACCCACGTGTTCCTTTTACCTAGCCTAATATCTGAAGTTAAGAAACAAAGCTAAATCATATAGAGAGATCCCTCTCTGAAGCTGGAAGGGCTAGATTCCAGTTTTAAAAGCGGTTGGATAAGGTTACCTTTGTAGATTTCTTCTTTTCAACCTCTAGGAAATTTACCGAGTGCTAACAGATCCCTGCTTTTTTTCTTTGATTGAGCAAGTGAAGAGGAGTAGAGGAGGAGTAGAGCACCTAATCTTTCCACCAACTCAAGCCAATTATGCTTGATTTTTTATGTTAGCATGAAAAATTAAATTGCCTTCAACATGTAAAAAAAAGTGAGGATGTTTTTTATCCACTAAACCAAGGGATTGGTCCATATACATTTATTCATGGATATTCCCAATGAACAATGACATATATTTGATGAATATGCCAACTAAGACTTGAAGCAAGATAAATATTTATTTGAATAGTATTCATTTTTTATTTGAATTTCTTTATTGCCCCATTTGAATTAAATTTTTTCTTATAAACCCATTTGGAACCCTACAACATTCATTCATTTAGGACACAACGAAAGATCCCATGTTTTCTTATTCATCATTGCATCATATTAAACATTCATGGGTTGTTTATAATATTTCTTTCCTCTATTATCCTCAAATGAAATTGTTGTTTGTAATACGTGTGTCACAAGTGTGCTTATTAAATTGCAACATATATTATTAAGATGGAACTAGGAGACAATGTAAACCACCCGCAAGAAAACCTAGGTGAGGAAAAACCCAACCCACCACAACCACCCAACATAAACACACTAATTGATGAGGGGTTGGCTACATTGAGAACACCTGTAAATGAATTAAGGGCAACAAGAGAACCTAGAAAGGAGTCCTTGGCCACTTCATTAGACATCATTGTGAGGTCCATTGCAAGTTTCCAAGGGAAATTAACTTATATTTATGAATATAGGGATGGCATGTTTTGGTTTTACAACATTGAACTAGATATAAACCAAGTTAGAGACTTTGGAATTTAAAAAAAAATCTATAATGTGTCTTTTTATCGATCCTCAAACTAGAAAACAACCACCTATCAACAAGAAAAACATCTGTATGGATTGGTTTATCCACTTGTAGTTTAATGATAATTGGATTGATAGGTGGTTCATGGTATTTGCTAAACCTCCATGCAATAACAAGGAGGTGTCTTTATATTTTTTGAGAAAACTATGGGAAGAATTTATTTTAGGTCACCATGTGAACTACTTCGACATTGGTGACTTTTAGGGGATGGGTCAAGCATCCACACAGGACCAAGAGTGTGCCCAGAATGATCCCATGTTAGTTGCTCGTCCCCCCAGGTGAAGGAATAACCCACATGTCCAACATTGTCCCATTGTCGAGGGCTTGCAAAAGGTACATGTAGCTCTATCATCCTTGAATTGGAGTCTAGTGCAACATGGTAGTTTTGTTGCACTATCTCGGTAAGAGGTACATGTTGGTGACATTGACAGAGGGGTCAGATCTTCAACCCCTAGTTCATATTGTAGCAAGGAGAGGGCACATGGATATAGAAGTCATTCATGTGAGTCTCACAGATGATTGAGTTGCAGAAATACTTGCTATGGGTCTATGGAGGTCAATGGATACCAGGGGTGATTTTAAGAACCCCCCCCTAAATTTATATGTATAATAAATGGGCAAATCCCCATGATACATAGGAAAATTCAAAGGCTATTTTATCAATAATATAATATGTATATATAATGTTTTGGATAATCTTTTACTATTTTATAAAATCTTGTAAACTCTTGGCGAATCTTTCATTGAATTATAAAATCTTGTAAAATCTTGGCGAATCTTTCAATGAATTATAAAACCTTGTAAATTCTTGGTGATTTTTTTGATAAAGTATAAAACCATATATAATAATAGGAGAATGTATTAATTAAATTGTAATATAATCACTTTACATATTTGGAAAAAGAAACATAACTTTTCCATCCTCTAGACAACGCTGCAAGCATTAGGGGTTGTGTTTGTCAAGGTTCTCATTGTACACTTGCATATCCCTCTATAAGTTTTGATAATATTTCACCACAATCTTCATATGTGTTTATCCTGACCACCACTTCTATCAAGACCATGATATATTAATCTTTGCTCTGCCACTTCTATTATGGATTATTTATTACCGATTCCTCAATTAGGAAAGGACCCTTCAAACAAGTTCATCATAGGATGTTCCTAAATAGGAGTGCACACAATTCTATCAATGAATAACTCCAAAAGTATAAGGATATTGATAGGTCACATTCCATGCATGACTTCCTCTCTAATAATCCATTTTCCCCCAAAAAGAACCCTTTCCAAGGAATAGAGGTCACTTTTACCCCTTATATTTTTGTTATCTTATAAAAAGGTTAAGGGACACATAACTTTGTAATAAATGTTGGGCATATATTAGGCCTTAGAACTATGGGAACAAAAAAACCCATTGAGCATAAGTTTTAAATATTGGATACAAATGAGACCATAAAATCTTCTAGTGGGTATAAACTTAGACCTTAAAATTGGCATAGATTGCATCCAAGATTTATTGGATGAGACCATAATCACCCTCCCGAAACATATTCAATTGAGACATTCTTCTAAGTTCTTGAGCTCTTTACTAGACCTCTTTATTCTTTGTATCTCCTTATTGGATGATAAACTTTAGTTAGTTCCTAGGTCTTAGATCTCATAGATTATATCTACTTTCATAGGTGTTTCATTTTCACTCCCACTTGTGGATTGATTATGATGTACCTGTTGGAAGATTGGTTGTTGTCATTGATGCCAACCCTAGTCATGGGTTTTGGACCAAAAGATTGATGAAGGTATTTAAACATGAAGGAAAATGCACATGTAGATACAAGACACATGGATGGATAGTATACATCATGTTGTTTCTGGTGGTATGTGGCACATCAAGTGGATCCTCATGGTTGAGGAGAAATTAATTTTTGAAGATGACAAAGTGAATTGAAGAAGGAAGTACATGTAGGCCCTGAAGATAATTAAAGAAAATAATTACAAAATAAGAAATTGTCATGTCGGCCCTAATGTTAAAAATAAGTGACATAAATGGTATAAATAAATATAATTATACATTCATTTGAAACATAAGTCTAATTTCAGAGGAAATCAAAAGTAAAGAAGGTCAGATTTCAAGGGAGGATGAAGTCTTTTGGTGATGTGTTCTAAGGTATGTTATTTTCAGGTCATCTTACCACTTTTGCTATAACGTTTTTTTCTAGAATGATTCAGATGGTTAAATTTCTATGGTATTAAGAAGACATATCAAGGTACCTGTGGTAAAAATTTCAGCTCTTGATTCGCTATAATTATGGAGATACACTATGTGGAAGATAGGGTTTGTGACCAGTCCTGAAGCTAGTCAATAAACAGGTTTTCCGGGTAAAACAATCATAACTTCTTCATAGAGAATCCAAATGAAGTGGGACTAATTTCATTGGAAAGAGTACAAACTTTAGTTTCTTTTTTGCAAGTTTCAGAATCTGATGTTAAATATTGAGCGCGGGGCATTCTGTACAAGTTAGGTTTCCTGAATAAACTAGAATTGAACAAGGTCTACCATTCTCTCTATAACTTGTTTTTGGGGAGGATTGAAGAAGTGAAACTTGGAGAAGTTTCAGAGAATAAATTGAATATTATTATCTACAGGATCATATTATTCCAAGAATTGAATAATTGTAGAAATTGAAGAAGTCTTAGGAAGCATTATCAGGTTCTATGTGATGGTTGGTTGATGGCGATAATTTAATGTGAATTTTTATTATCTCTCATATATTCTTGGGTGTAAGGAAGGGAAAAGGATGGAGAGTTCAAATCTCTCTTTATATTGGAGGATTGTATCTTCCTCTTGGAGGTCTATCCCTCCCTTTACATTTGGAAGCTATAAATACCTTTGGAAGTCATTACTTCCCTTGAACAATAACTATTGATTATTTCTCATATATTGTGCATGGTGTATTGTGGTGTATTGGCGTAACTCTTATACTATTGTTCATTTCTCATTGGATACAATTGAATGGTTTAAGTATAAGTTGAAAAAGGTTTTAAATTGTACTTGATACTGATTCACCACCCTCTCAGTATCAACAATACCTAGTAGTCCCTTAGACCTATTCATGGTCATTTGTTGGAGAATAATAAAATTATCATACCTTATTTTACCTTATACATATCCAATTCACTTCTATTCAAGACAAGGTAGGGAATGGCACTTGTAATTATTTCAATCATTTTTCTTCATTATTCAGGGAAACTAGTTAGAGATATTCTCACCACGTGCTTCAGTTATTTTGGGCTCACACCTTCAAGTAACTCACATACATCACTCATCCAAAATGTCATATACAAGTTTCCTACACTCAAGGTGCAGGTGGGAAAATGTATGGGAAGGATTTTCCTACACATTAGGTGTAGGTAAGTACTTAAACTATGATTTTTGCACAAACTGACCAAAATGTGTATCTAGTGATGCCAAGACTAATTTCACAAGACAAAGTCTTAAAATCCTTTTCCATGTGTGTGATTGTACTCCAAATGGGAAAAATGTAGATGTAAGTGATGCCAAAAGCCATAATGTGATGTTGCATGATGTGACATTATGTGTCCCATCAATATCCTAAAAAAATGGCTTCCCATACTCACACCCACTGACCCTAGTAAAACTTGGATATTATTTATTACTACAACGAAATTTTGGTTGTGGCGTTGTCCAAATTCTTTCCAAGATGAATAAATTGAACAATATTGCGCATTATTAAAAAATCTAACAAGAATAAATGGATTGAACCTCGATCACTATTCTAGTCACATGGGTGATTTCCTTAAAAATTCAGTTGATTACAAGACATAAAAGAGAACAAAGAACAACTTTACAGTTATGAAAAAGAATAGGAATATTAATCAATAACTAAATAACATGGTCACATGCACCACACATATTGTATATAAATTTTTCCAGGACTTCATCCATTTGAGCTACAAAAGTTGGTATTTTGTTTCCTTTCCAATAGACTCTAGAGTATCTTTCAACATCCAAGCAATAAGGGAGATATATTGTCCTTACTAGTAGTAAAGATCCAATGAGCGTGTCAAAGGGATTTTAGAGGGATAGATGTTGAAGAGTGAAACACAACTATGGTTGGTGAGTTTGAGACATTGATGAAGAATCATACTTCGTGATCGACTCCATTACCTACAAGAAGAAATCTTTTGGTATGTTAGTGTGAGTGGGAAAAGTATAACACATGTGGATCTATTGAAAGATGCAAGGCTATATTGGTCACCAAGGGTTATCCCCAAGAGGGGATGACTTCAAGTAAAATTTTCATCAATGGTGCAAGAAAACAAATTGAAGCATGAAATGYAATTAAGAAGCCAAKACCAAATGTGTATGTTATTGTCTTTCCATAGGAMTTGRACAMTTTCTCTAGTAACCAATTCTATATTGTACATCAATGGATTTACCCAAATTGTATCCAGTGTAATAAATATACTATTCCTCCATCATACCTAAGMMAATGACCAGTGTATTCAATGTTGGGAATAAACACATTTGGATTACCTTAATAAAAAATAGTGTTAAAATAGCTCATGTACAAGTTCAACACTTTGGTCMTGCCCAAGTTGGGCCAATAGTCAAATTTAAGTTAAATGATGATGATATAAGAAATTACTAAGATGTAGAAAATCAATATTGAATATATCAAACCATTAGAAGATCCCCCATCTATCACTTCCATTCAAAATGATTATTTAGAATATGTGACCTATATAGTATGTTAAGATTACAATTTGACAATGTTACAAGACTTTCCTTGGGTAATAGAACCATAGAATAATCAAGGAAAACTTTAATGAGGATAATCATAAGTTACAATAATTGAAACTTTCTAACCTCGGTGATAATTCATGGAAAATACAAGCAATGGAATTTTTTACATGACTATCTTGTCTAGAATAGATTTCCATATTATACACCCATGGTGATTCAAGCAACTGCCACTAAATGGGAGCTAAATAAACCGTGTAATACCCATTTCAAATATGAGCTTGTCATTTTTATTGTTTGAAGAATCTACCTTCTATCCTATGAGTGAACTCTGCAACTCATCCTTTTAATTATTGGTGCAGGGAGGGTTTTTATACCACTTTATTTAATTTATTCCTTTGATTTGAAGAACCCAATGATTTCTCTTTCTCTTTATATAAAGACCACTAGTAATGAGAATTAAACCTATTCTAAATTAAATATGATAACTAGTATCCTTCTGGAATATCTTATAGAAATTATTGGCAACCTTCCTTGGGGTAATCATTGTGTGACATATCTTACTCCTAAGCCTCGATATTCACCAATGATGTTGTTATCACTGAGTAAAATGTTGGGCTAAAGAAACAATCTACAAAGGTAACCTACAAACCAACTTTAAGACTGGAAACTAGCCCTTCCAATCTAGAGAGGGCTCTCTTTGAGACTTGATCTCTGATAGACATATTTTTTTTTAACTTATGGCTAGGTTTAAATGATTGAAGTAGTTTTTCCTAGTTTTGTTGGCAAGGAGATATAGTATCTCTTGGGCTATGGAGTCAACCCCTGAAAAAAAAAGAAAACAATGATTGGTAGGTAGAACTTTGTTGCAAAAATTTTGTTGCTTGTTGACACAATGCCATGAAAACTATTCCCTTCCTCTCTTGTGCCCATGCAATAAATTTAACACTCGATTTCCCTTCAATGAGCTTGGCACCTATAAATGGTCTCAAACTTGGCACTCGGTATGTGAGAAAAACTCATGGGCATACGAGGGTTTGAATAGGAATTTTCAATGTACATCTAGCATTTGAAACCCTTGTTCACAATTCTATTCAGTGCATTTTGCAACTAGAACACCCCTTTGTTGGCTTCTCCCTTGGTCGTAGCTTGTGCTTGAATGAGACTTGGTGCTTGGACAATGTGTCGGGCTTTGATGAATGCCTGAAACTTTCACTAGCATTCTTGAACATATGACCCTATTATAAGCCCAAACAAAACATATGACCATGTTATAAGCCCGAGAACACATTTTTGGCTAAAAGCCAAAAATTTATAAATTTTTAATCGTAAGAAGACCCAAAGCTAAATTGGCTATAAAGCCAAAAATTTTATATTTCCCCAAACTTAGAAAATGCTGCCCAAAGCCACATTTTGTCGAATAACCAAAGAAATTAAGTAAACGTTTTTGCTCAATATCTTGGCCAAATTGCAATTTTTTTTAAAAATGTACATGTGCTAACATATGTAAGCATTTCATTAAAACTACATAAAGAATATGGGAAGGGCACTCAAGTTTTATCTCCAATGAAATACCTCAAGTATCCACATTCATTCACAAGTTTACTATACCAAGTGACATGTATTTTGAATGGAAATAATCCTCTTGGTTCTCTAGAAAGAAAGGACACTCATATCAATAGATATTGTAAGACTTTGGTTGTAGTAAGTTCCTATAATGACTTATGAAACATGCTAAGAGTTGAGCTTATCTGAAAGTGGTATTTTACATCATTTTCTTGGGGGATATGATCAAAAGAAAAGATTCAACCAAAGGATATTATTTTAAGGGGATTCATCATATAACCTGAGGATAAATCTCATCCTCGATGCCCTCCAAGATACAGGTTTTATGCCGACCCATATGCCATACACCTATAGGGTGTACCTTCTCACGTATGGGTCAGAAAATAACACCAACATTATATGCCTAGGTCAGTCATGCTATGATGTTGATGTCATAGTGCCAGTACAACTCTCTCATGGCTGGTCATATTCCCATTGCTTAAATCCATGCATGTTTAATGGTACAACAGATGATATTATCTTGCTACCATCATACAAATATCCTCTTATTATGACCTTAATTCCATATATTTAAACTGACTTGGAAACATGGCTTTCTCACCAATATGATGGAAATCACATCCAACTATCTTCATTCTCCTATCAAATAAAATTTTTCTCATCCTACATTTATATTCAAATGAATTGGCCAAAATTACATTGTCCTTCTTGGAAGTGCCATAAATACTATTTAGCTCTACTCCAAAGAATTATTGATTGCACTTAGGCACAAATCCAACCTCTAACATCTAATTCAAAGGTTCTTTTGTTTTTTTATATACAACCCAATTTATTTTGTCTGTCATCTTAGGCCTATAAGTAGCATTGAAAGGAACTAATACCTGGTCCATTTGTTCCTTTGAAAGTCAATGATCTATATTTAAAAGAAATTTGGTTGAAAACACATTAAAACACATAGTTTAACATGTTCTATAAGAGATGCCAAGCAAAAGTAAATTTTAGAAATACACACAATATTGCAAAAATCACAAACTTTATTGCCTTGAAAGGCACACTCTACAACCTAGTATGGAGGTAGATGTATGATGTGTGTCCCAATTAATATAACATTTAAATTCAAAATAAAAATACAAATAAAAATTATATAGATAAAAATATGACGTAATAATATGAATAAAATATTAAAAGAGTTGTGTACATAGGTAGAAATCTTTCAAAAGATATGTGAATCTACTATTGTTCTCCAACTTATTACAAGAGGTTCATGCCCCTATTTATCACTATGCAAATCATAAATAAAAAGACTAGAATGGGAGGCCATGAGGTGCACCAAATTGGATATGTGATGGTCAATTTGTTGGGGTCATAACTTTTTACTCCAAAATCATAATTGAGTGTTCAATAGCTAGTTTTAGGAGAAAAACACCACTAGAAACATCATGAAAATTGTGATCTTTTTTTTACCCAAAACCACAAAATTCGGGTATTTAATCCAAAATGGCCCAAACAACCACTTGGATAAGTAAATCAACCTTCTTTAAGAACTGACCTTACAAAAGGCATGGATTAGTGGTCTACATGATGGAATTTTCCTAGCAAGCAACACTGCTTCATAAAGTTTGAGACATAATAGTATGGTTTTGACTGCCACAATTTCTTTTACTTTCATGATCACGCTTACTTTACATTTCCCCCTTTCCTTGATCCATGTATAGGTGAAATGGGATTGATAGGAAAATCCACCACCACGAGGGGTCAAGGTTTTTTTTCCCAAATAAATAAATTGTTCCCTAGTCCATCATTCAAACAATATCACCCTTTCTATCCTCTTATTAAGAATAATGAAGAAATTGATGTAAGGGTCAAGGGGATTCTTGTTTTTCGTAATGAAGAGCTTGATTTTAGGGTCGAGGGGATTCTTGTTTTTCGTTATTACATTTGTGATAAGCATAAATTTCTAAGATGAATTGACAGGTTGGTTAGAAAGGTTGGTTAGAAGTGACAATGAGATGGCCATTCCAACAAAAAACCAATATATTTACCAATCATGCTTATGCCTCTCTTAAGTGGAAAATTCATAAGAAGAACTCTTGTCAGTTGACCAAACCCCCCTTTCTTACTAATCTCACACGATTGTTTTTTGCTAAGTGTAGTTAGCATCAGATCAAGACCTAGTTTTGGTATCGGTACCTAAATCATCTCAACATGTTCCATCTTATCTACCACAACCATCACCAAATGAAAAGGCTACAAAGGTGTAGGTAGTAGAGTGACCATATAAAGTACTATATGCATAACCTATAGCATAATTATACAAGCTAGAAACAAATTCTGTAGCTTCCCCTCTACTGGTTGTTATACACTACCATGAGTAGGATACCACCTACCCATAGTAGATAAAGTAGTAAAATTCAATTCAAAGGCTTATGCAACAATTTTTTTATTCTAGTGAGCACAAATTAGCACATTGTGGGTGCCGAGATATAGAGTGATTCTCTTATCCACCATTTTCTTGAATAAATGAAAGCCTCTATAGATTTACCTTCATCACAACACCCACCAATACATATTTTGTAATTGATATCAAACTGAATTTGTTGTTGTTTCAATAGTTTGCTGAGAATCATAGTTTTCCTTTGTATATCTTATTTGCAATGTCCACCAATTAGAATGGTATACAGAAAATGAGAGGAAGTCAAACCCTTATATGTAATCATATTCAATAATCATTTCTCATCCTCTTTATTGGACAGTATTAAAAAAATGTGAGAATACCTTACTCACCATTTCATCAGCAACTCAGAAATCTTTGTAATGGTTTTTGTAAGATCTGTAGTTCAACAAACTGAGTGAAAACCTTTTGTAGTCTGAAGGCAAGTATTTTCCAACATTTGTTGTCAACACTTAAGCGATTCTCAAGTAAATTTAAATCATAGCAGTGTTGGTCTATGATATATTCTAGAAAAAATATTTGGCAATAACTAGTGACTGGTGTATGAGATACTTGAGAAAACATATTGGGAAATACCTACAAACTACTTTCCCTCATGAACCCTTTTTCCTTCCTCCATATTCCTTGCAAATGCACTGCAAGTTGTATTACATAGAAACAAACCCCTATCCAACATTTGTTTCAAGTCTATTTGAAATTTGTTTTCTATCACCCACTTTTGTGTTATGGATGTTTTCATAGGATCAATACTTGTATCCATGTGTTCACTTTATCCCAAGAAACCTCTACATTAACATCCTTCTAAATTTCTACTTGACATGTATCACAATAGGATTGAAATGGAAGATTGGGGTTTTGTGATATACATAGAGGAAAGGTAATATATAAAGTCATTCTTAGATCCTTCAAGGTTAACAACAACTTCCCTAGGGAAACATTTAGTAAGAAACCTTTGTATGAATAATTGGTAAGTTGGGAATTGTCTATCTAAAAAGGTGTGTCAATTAAGAGTGATCCAATGACTTCCTTATACCTGGCCCAACATTTGAAGAACACAAAGAAATTTTTAGTCCATTCCTTGAAAATGTTTAATTTGGTTTACCATTAACAAAAGACTCAGTCAAGCTTCAAATTTGGATTATGAAACGTATATCTGGAAATAGTATTATATTTGTATGGATAGAACTAGTATACAAATTTGTTGTAAACAAGAATCTCTTAAAATAGGAAATGAAGGTCATTGTTGTTAGAAAAAGTATATTAGATACTTGAACATGAGTAGAAGAAGGAATCAACACAAAATATGCCAAAAGAAATATTTCACTAGAAACACCCTTGACAATATAAACATAGTAAAACTTCATGTGATGGAGGAAAGCATAACATAATTAAGCCTTGGGCTGTGTTGGTATGGTATTTTGAACATTATAAAACTAACATAATTGATAATGAAATGGTGAACAAAATTATTCACGGTCTGAAGTGAACTATACCTCAATCAGAACTTTGATCATTTGATCAAAATACCATAGTTTATTTGGGGCAAACCTAAAGTTACAAGAAGAAATAAATTAATGAGATTAGTTACCACAAATAGATGTGCTAATAAAACAAAGAATTTAATATGTGTATTATGCCTCTATTTCTACATCAAGAGTAATTTTTATGTTCACTTGGATTTTTCATGTTTTGAAGGACGTTCCTACCTTCCCAAACAACAATATGAGCAAAATGGATTCAAAACTATCAATAGGTTGCTTATAATTGGATGCCACCTGGTATATCTATCTCATCTTCTCAATCCCTTTGTCTCTCAATTTCCTGACAGAAAGATTGAGTACATCTATTCAAGTAATTTTTAGCTCCTCCACTCAGCCAAAGATATCTCCATTTTCTGAAGACATCTATTAACATTTACATGTGGCATCGCAGAATCTAGATAATAGAAAAAAAATCTTTGGTGAGAACATTGGACCATGAGATAAAATCTTTGGTGTAAATATTCATACTGGATTTTATTAAAAGAAACTGAAAATGGCCACAACATCTATTCTTGCAAGTGGATTCTTATCAAAAGTCCACACATCTTGCACAAAACGATTATCTAAGGGATGAAATGGTTGAGTGTTTTTATTAGTTTCCCATCTACCAAAACTTTTTGGGAATGCTTTCAGGATGAGTTTAACATTTTGTATGGCCCCACTTTCATGGAAAATCAATCTTTTCCAAACCCACAATGAGCTTAACTTTATTCACAAGTCTCAATGCTTGGCTTCTTGGATGAAGTGTCCATGAATGGTGACATAGTCATAGGAAAAAATTTCGTTGTTAAAATTTAATGAATCACTTAAAAGTATATGAGTACGGATTTTTCTTTGAGAATAAATGAATTCAAATATGTGAATATAACTACACTTGCTTCAAATCAATCATCAACTTTCCACAAATCTTAGCATTTAAAACTAATGAGTGATTTTCTATGCAATGGCATAAGGGATCAGCATTATCTTTTGAGGAGAATCTTGCATTCAACATAAAATTTTGAATTTAATGATTGAGACATATAGCACTATGAACTCATGCACAAAACAATTATGCTTTTATTGCTTCATTGCATTTTAATCCTCTCATAATCAATCAATGAATGATTTGATTCATGTTTCATCCATGAATTTAGATAAGTATGAAATCTCCCTTGTTGCATAATAATTTGAAAACTATTTTTTCTTGTGTGTGCAATGGCTTTATTTGGATTTTTGGGGTCATTCTCATAGTTTGTGGAAGAAACTAGTTTAAATGAGTTGAAAAAAACGATTATTTCCTCCACAGAAAAGCAACTTACCTCTTTTACCTTTGGTCTCATAAAACAACACAATGTGGAACATAATTCATATTTGCTAGCATAAAAAAGTACATTGAAATCATTCTTCAAGGACAAACATGTGGCTAAAAATTACCATGGATGAGAGAGCAATCTTTGATTCAAAAACAATAGTTGAGCATGCTAAAATTTGACTTTTTACACAAGTACATGAGGGCTAAAAATGTAATTTGTAAGTGTTATTTTGATGACAATCTTATTTTTTCTCATCAGGGCTGAAAATGCAAATTCCAAGCTTGAGCATGAGAACTGAAAATCCATGTCAAGAAAGCCTTAAAAGAGACATGCAAATTTAATTTAGAAACAAGCCCAAAAAAGAGCTAAAGATTCAAATTTAAACTTTATTTGTCATCACTCTTGGAATGAGTGACAAAATTGTCTTTTTATCCTTGCAAAGAGAAAGTGGAAAATTCATATTTCAAGCAAGAACAAAAAATCAGTTTTGCCTCAAAATCCTCAAGCATGAAAATGGAGCAATGCATAGAATGCAAATATTCAAGTGCAATATTAATTTCAATATTCATTTCAATTTCATTGTGTAACCCCTCCTTAAATTTGAATTGAGTCCATAAAGTTATGTGCAATGGTTTTCTTTGGCATGGTTTGATCATGCTTGTTATGAATATGCAAAATATTTCTTTTAATGATCAAGCTTGTAATTTACATTAAAATTTACCATTTAGCATGTTATGTGATTGATCTTGCAAATATTTCTTGCTTATAAGCATTTACATCAAATCAAAAAAGTAGAGTGCAATAGTGTTTTAACCCTACAAGCTTGAGCAAGCTTCTCCAAAGTAGGTATAAATAGGCCATGGAACAAGGACTCACATTTCAATTGGTCATATTTAGTGGTCTTCCAAACAAGGTTCAAGTTGAGCTCAACTTTCCAATGACCTCTTTTTAACATGCATAATATTATGATCAAGAGTCAAACAACTTCAAATATGAGGATTTTTATTATTATAAACATGTATGCATGATTTCAATAAGAAATTCCACCCTTCATGCAAGCATTATGCAAAACAAATTTTTATTTAAAAAAGAATGAACACTACAAAACCAAAATATGTATGAGAAAGTAATTTCAAAACTCAAAAGAGAGCTAAGAATGAAACTTTAAGATTCAAAAGGTAGGATGGAAATGCATGTTTCATGTGAGTGGATGAATATGCATGTTTTAAGCTATGAAATAAATATAATTTTTTTTTGTCATGAGGGCTGAAAATGCTATCTCAATATTCAACATAAAAGTTGGAAATGCAAATTTCTAGTACTAGAAGAAGAAGATGTGACTTTGATTTCTAGGTATGCTCAAAAGTGGGCTGAAAATGAAATTTTAGAAAGCTAAAATCATCTTGCTCAAACTCAACATAGAAAATTGAGAGTTTCAAACTTAAACAATCCAAGGGACAGTTGAAAGTTGCACTCTCAAACTTGCAAAAGTGGGTTGAAATTTGCATTTCCAATTATCGATGGAGAGGTGGAAATTACATGTCAAAGTTTATAAAGGTTTTCATTTTATCTATAATTGACATAGCTGAAAAATCACTCCCAATAAAGTAAGGGGGATATGGAAATTGAATGTCTAAATATGACGAAGATTAGTGGAAATGCATGTGCAATTCCAACCTCATTCCTCTTCAAATTTAAACACTAATATGGAAAATTTCAACTACAAGTTAACATAAGCATTGAAGCTTGTGTTCTTGGTTTCTTTGCTCTCATAGTCTTGAAAATATGCAAATTTTAGCAAAGAATGAAGGGCATAAACATGGAAACAAAACATGCTAAGAAAATTTGTTGGCCATTCATCCTCATGCACCTATTGGGATTCAACACATAGAGGATATAGCACCAAATCCTCAAGATGAAAATCAATTTTTCTTTGTCACTTATGCTATCACCGTTTCAACACTCTCTTGATGTTTTTCTTACTATATATAGAGAAGATAAATTCCCTATTATGTAGCAAACAAATTTTGTCTTAGTTAATAATTTTTTGATGGATTGTTATCAATTCTGAATTGGCAACGTGCCCTGTTATGCAACATCTTTTTTATTTGCCTAGTGGGATTATTTTGAGATGTTATCAGCTAGTTCTAAACCAAATAGGTTATTGTTTGAATTGGACTGTTTTAAATGACAACTATGAAGTTTGGAATATGTGTATTTACTCCTTTTCTACTCTATCAATACAAAATAGAAAGAAACAAATAGTGGAAAAATTACAAAAAACAACATTGATAAAAAACCTAAAACAAATTTATATTCTTATCAAGGTAGAGTCCTATGATAACTCCTCAAAAGTGCACTTCTAGGAGAGAACCTGGTTGTGGTATTTTCACATCACAAATAATTTGTAAGATGTGAATTCTTTATTTCATTTATGGATTGATAAAACACTAAATATATATTATGACTTAGAAGTATCTACGTAAAATACTATAAAATTGCTTTAGTGAACAGTGTTGCAAACTTAGCAAACACTACTATATTTAACTAAATTGCAATCTTAGTAAACTGTTAATGACCACTTGTGCAATTGGAGGACGTGTTAGATTCACATTTGTGTAAAATTAAATCAATATTTAATAAAAATGATAATTATGACTAATTGAAAGATGTGTTAGATTTTGAATTGCAAAAGAAAGAAACTATGGGGTAAATATATCAAAATTCATTTCAAAACATATTGTAAATCATTCATTTACAACTCTGTCATAGAGATAAAGATTTACAAAGAGTAATTATTCAAACTAAGGAGTATTATCACCCACACTGATAACCTTAGACATCATCTTAATGTTTGGTCTGTGAATGCTACAAAAAATGAGCCAATGGTTTAGTGTTCTCGTTAGGGAATAAGTGGGTGGGGTCGTCATTTCCAAAAAGAATTATAAAAATCCGTAGTCTAAATGTTCTACAAAATTATTATTTTCCAGCGATAATTTCCAGGGACCTTTGTCCGAAATCTGGCAAGAAATTGTTAGATCCGCAGTTTTGAGTGATTATTTATTTACAATACAAGTGCCCCAAGGGTTTTTCATCATGTTGAATCCATTTCTACATTCATAAATGAATTTAAAAAAACAAAAAATAGTGATTTCATGCAGATTTATGTTGTCGGATTCAGGCGAGAAAAGCCATTTCGTAGAACATGTAGACAATGCCATTATAAAAACATAAAATGGATAAAATGGATAAAAAGAAGGAAGATAGGAAATCAAAATGGCCACCTACTAAAATAATATCATTCATGGTAACCTTTTGTTCATCTTTGGTGGATAATCACTTTGTTGTCGATGCAGCAACTATGCAACAAGGAAATGGTCCATGACTAAAAGCCAGTTCCTCTGTGTGATCAATATTAATAAAATAAAATAAAAAAATTCCATAATCCACAATTAGTGAAAACAAAAAGGTAAAAAAAATGAACCTAATTAAAATCCTCAAAACTCATCATAATCAACATTCATCAAAATCCAAAAGCACCTATCTTGATGAACAATTATCCAAAAATGAAAAAAACTATACCTATATTGACCAAAATCTCAAAAGAACTCAAATTGAACAACATTAATCAAAACTCAAAAAACCCATATCGAACTAAATCCACAAGTACCCATGATCATCAACTTTTATCCAAGTACAAAAACACCCATTTTAATAAAATCAATGCAAAGAGGGATTAATAAAGCCACCATATCCACTAAATATCAACATCAATATTTTTTTAAGCTAAAAACAAAAAAAACAAAAATCATTGTATAGAGGGATTAAAAAACCACCATATCCACTAAATATCAACAACAATATATTTTTCAAGATAAAAACCAAAAAACATTAACAGACATAGATCAAAACAAAAAGAGCATGCAAATTCCATTATTGTGATTTCTGGGTTGACGAGAATGACTATCCTTTCATATAAATAACCAGGAATGATTGTCCTTCCATGTAAATAACTGGAATTTCATTGTTTCTATCTTTTCAGAACATCTTACTGACTAGTTGCTCAACGCGTGAGTAGACTAAAGGGGAGTGACTTAAAATAGTGGAATCAAAGGATTTTATTTCAACATCAATCGAAATCAGGATACCCCCATTAATCAAAATCCTAAACAACCATCATCATTAAATCAAGATGAAATACCTCTGAACTAGTTCCATTACCATATAATAAGGGAGAAATACCTCTGAACCATTGCCATTACTAGAAAATCAGGGCGAATAGAAAGATCTACTTCGAATTTTACAAGGCGAAAATGGATTTCCTCATCTCCCTTCACAAATTACCCTGGGCTAAGGGTTTTAATATAAGTTTTTGAAAATAAAATTGGGGCTATGTATAGTAAAACCCCACAAACCTCTCTATGTAAATAATTCGCCTAATTAAAATTTCAAACTCTCTAATTTCTCCCATGAGTGAAATTTCGCCCTTAAAATTTTCTATGATGGACACAAGAGATTCATGGAGTAGGTTAGTATCTTAACCATCTCTATGTTCTTCATTTATATAGTAATATGTTTATTTATTTTGATATTTTATTGTATGATGTTTTACAGTTTTTATGCCCATATAGCAAACCATTTGTGTCGATAGGTGCATCAACGTATTTCTCCATCACCAATGAAACGATAGAGGCATCTTGCTCATTCTTTGTTTTTCATACACATGTATGTTTCACATTTAATAAATTCACCATAGTAATTTCTTTATTTTTTGGCATCCTCAAATTTATAATGTTCTTTTGTTTTTACAGGTTGTGGGACTAGCGGTGCCGAGAAATGTCCACTTGGGATGGACAAGTCACTTGCTTCACAGGTAT
The DNA here is from genome assembly GCA_009831015.1 of Picea engelmannii. Classification (NCBI taxonomy): domain Eukaryota; kingdom Viridiplantae; phylum Streptophyta; class Pinopsida; order Pinales; family Pinaceae; genus Picea; species Picea engelmannii. The sequence continues at coordinate 123,714 of ML784977.1, read as the reverse complement.
CATGTGTTGCGTAAAATGCCAATTTTTTTTATTTATGTTGAATTTTACTATTTGGTACTAATAAAGAATATTATTAATATGTATGCAAGTTGTTGATATTTTCTCCAGTTACAGTACTAGTTCAGTCCTTGGGAAGTCGACCACGGATTTTGGGTTACCTATTTCCAGGAGAATCATTATTCCATCACTTGTACAGCCCATGGGGGTTCATCTCCACCCACCCCCACCACCATTTCCATATGCTCCATCCATTGGGGTTTCCATAGTAGATGTTGCCTCAGAGTAGGTTGTACAATCGAGTGCTCCACCTACCAACAACTCTCCATCGATGTCTGAGATACTCACGGTGAGAAAATGTGTTGATGATGAATTTTTATGTATCATGAATGGAATTTATTTTATGTATATTTGTTTAAATTTCATGATTGGATCCTTGTAACTGACACAAGATGGATTCACTAAGAAATTAGGATCGCAAAGGAGGGTAACACCCTCACGATTGTTAGTACAATCCATAGTGAGTTATCTTATGTTGAATTACAAAGTATCGTTTTGTAAGTATTTTAATTCAGTGTGGAAAAAAACTTATAACAATCTTTTTTCTTTGTGTAGTCTATGGAGCAATAAACCATGCCCAGATGAAAAACCACTTGAGGTGCTTTTTCGATCAAGAGAATAAATATCCATTTCTAGGATGCTCCTAAAGGTGGCAAGGGTGGAAGTGGTCAATGAGTGACCAATGACTACCATTTTGTATCTAGGCCACCATATGGTTGTTTTTTGTGTTAGGGAACTTGTTTTAATTTTGTATATTAGGCATGATGTGCCATTTTGTAAAAAAAGTACAATTTAGATGATGTTGAATACACACACACACATACATTTCATGGCACATTTTTTATGAATGTCATTGTTTTTGCATTTTATGTTGATGAATGTATGAATTTCAAAGTGTTTCTCTTTCCATTATTTTCTATTATATATGAAATTGAAAGATATAAATCTAATCCAAATGGATTTAAATAAATATATTCTAAAATACTCACAATAGAAATAAGAGGGTTGAAACCAAACATTACTCTATCCAAAATGAAGCAAGGTTCATTATAATGACAATAACAACATTTTACAAGGTTTTCTTAATACAAAATCAACACAAAATATGAGTTCACAATAAAGCCTCGCTTCAAATGAAATTATACCACAAATTATCCATTAATCTTTCCAAAATTTTCTACAAATTATTCCAAGTGGAGAGCTCCTAAATACCCAAATTCTCCACCCTTTACAATGGAGAGAGATACCTATTGTTTATATAGTGAGTATATTCTCTTATACAATAAAATATTATTATTTGCTAACTAACTCCGTGACAAGTCAAATAAATATTATAATAACTAATTAGATAGATAACTCCTCAATCCATGGTTGAGCATGTTACAACATGTAGACATTATCCTCTCCAAATTAGTTCGCCCAAATCCAAAAATAGTAGTAGTATGCACCAAATAATGCTCATGAAGATACACCACCAAAAATAGGTATCAAGCCAATTCAAATTAAATGTGTCCACATCAAATGTTACCTCCATGAATGTGCATGCATGCAACCACTCCACATGTGTGAATTACAAGGTAGTCGAATCCATGGATGAATGTGCAAGATGCCAAGTGGATGGAGAATCCACAACAAAGTATGTGATCAATGTCTAGCCTTTCCTTGCCTTGCCTTTTCTTGCCTTGCTTGCCTAGCCTTTCCTTTCCTTATCTTATATTGTCTTTCCTTGCCTTTCCTTACCTTGGCTTCTCTTTCATTTCCTTTCCTTGCTTTGCCTTGTCTTTCCTTGTCATACATTCTTTGCCATGCCTTGCCTTGCCTTGCCATGTCTAGCCTTGTCTTGCATTTCATTTCCATTTATTTCTTTTCCTTGCCTTTCCTTTCCATGTCTATCCTTTCCTTGCCTTACATTTCCCTTCCATTCCTTGCTTTAATATGACACGCCTTTCCTTTCCATGCCATTATTTTCCTTGATATGCCATGCATTTCATTTCCTTGCGTCGCATTGCCTTGCCCTGTATTGCCTTGCCTTGCAATGCCATGGCTTTCCATGCCATGCGTTGCATTTATTTTCCTTGTTATGCCTTGCATTTTCTTACCTTGGCGTTCCATGCCATGCCTTTCCTTGACATTCCATTCCTTGCCTTGACTTAACTTTCCATGGCATACCTTGCCCTACCATCCCATACCTTAGCCCATCTTTCCATTCCATGCCTTTCCTTTCCATGCCATGACATGTCATGCCATACCTTGCCTTTTCATGAAATTCCTTTCCTTACCTTGACTTACCATGGCATGTCATTCCATGCCTTTCCATGTCTTTCCTTTTCTTGCCAATGTTAGCAGAAAAATCCCCTTGTAACTATACCAAAATTTAGAATATAGACAGAGCAAATGACCATCTAAAAGTAAACCTAGTTTCTACAGTACCCCAAACATACCAAAATAAATGAACAAAAATAATTAGAAGAGAAGATCAGTAATTGTACCTTTTATCCCACGTCTGGTGATGATCTCCTCAAGCTCTGTATCTCCAAAGACTACAAGTCTCCTCCCAAAGCTAAAATGCATCCAAGACTAGGAAAACATGGATACAAGAATGATATTTATATTCATGAATTAGGGTTAGATATCAAATGCTATGTATAAATCAAAGAAAAGACACAAAACATAATCATTTGGGACAGGGAAAAGAGATTATTTTATTCATCAAACAAAGATTGAAACTTACAATCCTTGTCGGCCACAGTTTTGCGAACTTCATTTGGGATCCTCTTTACAATGCTCCAAGTGCACCTTGAATAAACCACTTCTCACAATCTAATAATCACCTCAAGGAAAGGGAATGGATTGGATGAAAGAAAATGGGTTGAAGAGGGAGTGTTGAGGAAGTAACTCACAAAAGGTAGCAAATGCTTGGGCAATGAAGGGAAGTAAAATTGGGTGTATTTTCACTGTTCTTATGTTTCATTGTGAAATGAGACCCCAAAACCTCATTTTATATGAAAAAAGTATGGTTATTCGGTTGGGGGATGGGCTATAGCAGGTGAATTGGTTGGGAAACATCCAATAGCCAGTGATTTCCATCAAATTCCTTACAACTTTTAATTTTTTCAAATTTTGGAGGTATATACGGGCTTTGTATTGTGCACCAAGTGTATGTACGTAGGTTGTCTATCATGCATCAAACATATGTATGTGGGATGTAGTGGTGTAGGGCACGTACATGCTCTAAAAATTATTTTTTTAAGTAGATCTCCTCAACAATGATTTGGAAAATTATGCAAGTAAGTGGGCGAATGCCATGTATGCATGAGTAGGGAATTTTAGGGTTATAATAGATGCCCCCTAATGTATGAAGTTAGAAGAGAAACTGATGGCCGGAATACATTACAACATCTTCACCAATGCACAAAATTTAGTGAGCCGGGGACCAGAGTTCGGGAGGTGCCATTTGCAAAACAACAATTGTCTCTCCGAGGCGGGCATACCCATGCTAGGGATGAACTGAATCATGGCTACCAATCAAATACACTGCAGATCCATGTCATATAACTATATAAAGTGTGGCCATGAGAAATATACAATGGATATACATCTCAAAATTAGTCAAATATATACAAGTACAGTATGTATCTTCAAGAAGCTAGTGGCGCCTGCGGCTGAAGATAAGGTATTCATAGCTCGAGAAACAACTTCAAGATATTCAAAACTCAGGTAGAAGTACAATGGGAAATGTATAAATCCCTGCCCTAATTTCTTCGACAATCTGTCGAGAAAATACAGGAGGATCTCGATGATTAGGAAGACAACTTCGTCGATTTGGAATATGAACTTGACTAGACTCTTGGGATGGCCGACTCATGAAATTCAAGAGTCAAACTGCAGAAAGGTCGACTCAGGTTGGGTAAAAATTCCCTTGGACAAAAGAACGAAAGATGACCAGACTCAGGCAGCATGACATTGACATAAGTTTGTGATGAAAGAGGCAACAAGAACTCTCCATAAGTTTGGAAGAGTAACCAAATGGAGGAGGAAATGACTCTATGTAGATAGAACAACTTCCTAAGGTCATACTAGATCCCAATGCTTGACGAAAAAACATAAGGATGTGCTTTTTCCAAGGGAGACTATCTTTGCTACCGAAAAAAGAATGTATATTTCTCATCCTCTCTTTTTGGAATATTTGATTTTTTTTGTCTTTTTCATTTTTTAAAGAGATTGAAAAAGAATAAAATAATGCTACATTACAAAGGAGAAACGAGTGTCACGACAAACAAACTAGTTCCAAGTGCATGGAACACACTAATGCTCAGGGAAATGAGACATGTGCAAGATAAGGACACTTGGGGAAAATTCCTCCATGGGTCAAGGTGTGAGGTCACAAAGGAAAGAAGTGTTGCAAGGCTTGTGTATAAGGAATTCTTCAAAGGTTCAGTTGACTTCAACATGGAGCCGACATTAGGCCAAAGACGCAAATATGTGACCCACAATGCAATTAAGCATGACACAATAAGACCCCTTCTATGTAATTCTTTACGAGCCCAAAGAAGGTAAGCTCGGTAGTTTTTTCACGTTTAGAGAGTCTAAAAAAATGAAAAATAAGACTCTAGGGAGTACCCTTTCTGTAGTTAGTCCAAACAGGTCGAAAAATGGTTAAACTTGCACAGAAAAGATGCATGTTCAAAACCATTTTAACGAGTGTGACAAAGACAAGATCACTCGACTATCTTTTCAATTTTAAGGAGTCCGAAAAGAGATTAACTATGGACTCACAACCTTTTTCTCATTTTAGTCACCTTATCCCGAAAAATTATAAAAGTAAATGAGGAGAACTCTCCCGGGGAGACGAATCTCCCGAGGCATGCCTTTTTCCACTATAATCTATTGGCTAGAAAAAGGGTTAAACTCATGTTGGTAGATGTTATTCTGGACCAATTTAACGAGTGTGAAGGAAAAATGTCACTCGACAATCTTTTTAATTTTAGGGAGTTTGAAAAGAGCTTAACTATGGACTCCGTGTTAGGTAGCTAGAGAGGTAGTAGTGGGGGCCCAGAGGGCCCATAGTGATAATAGTGGAGGCCTTTCAATGTAAGGTGGACTAGGTCCATTATTTTATTAAATAAGTCCCACTATGGTAGTTAGATATAATAAATGGGTAGTTAGATATAATAAATGTAAGAGGACTTCTTAGAAGGTTCTACTTCTAGAAGATTCCTCCTCTAGAATGTTCTTAGGTGATGGTAGCACTATATAAAAAGGTTCAAGAAATGTAATGGGATATGAAGAGAAGTATTGTATTTGGAGTTGAAGCTAATTACGAGGTTTCCCACTTGAAGAGGCAAGTGAACATGAGAGGATCCCTTCCATAATAAGATCCATTGTATGGTGTTTCCCTACCTCAAGGGTTTGGTAATAATAAAGTGTGGTTTCTTCTATCTTTCTCTATGGATCTATTTTGTATTCAGTATTTGTGGTGATTATATTTGTATATCTATTCAGGTGCTTAACAAGTGGTATCAGAGCACTTTCCTTGCTAGACATTATGGGAATATATATATATATATTATTTTATTTATTTATTTTTTTCGGAGAAGAAAAAAGAGGGCCACGACATTCCAAAAAATTTCGGTATATTTCTTTGCAAATTTTGCAGAAAGTTTTTATAGATCCAAGTTCCTCTCAAAAAAACACCCAATTTGAAAAACAAAATCGTTTGAAACGGAGTCCGAGAGGTCAAGATATTGAAGTTTTAAAATCTACAAATTTTTAGGGTTTTTTTTCCGTGGACGACGACGCGATTTTTTTATTTTATTTCTGTAGAATATGGAAGCCAGATTTGCCCCAAAAAATTATAGATCTGAGTTTCTCTGACAATTTCACCCAATTTCAAAAACAAAATCAGTCGAAATGGAGTTCAGGAAGTGAATTTATGATCATTATAAATTCAACTGTTTTTTAGAGTTTTTCTAGAAAAAGCCACTATTTTATGAGTAACTTATTGTTCTATTTTTTGGGTTTTTTCATGACGGATGCGGTACCGAAGAGTTCATAGGGTCCTCATATGGATATTTCCTCTCAAACCCTCAAATAAATTCAACAAATTACTGACACATTCAAATCCCAATTGTATGACACATTGGATGCTAGATTGCATGACCTTGCAGATGCCTCAATGATAGTTTTCGTAGTATTCAAGATTCATTGGATAACATGAAGGAGACATTTCTTATGGCAGACATAAGGGATGAATATAATCAATAAACATATTCTTTTTATGATTTTCAGACTGATTGTGATGATTGGTATATGGATAGTTGTCATTTCTGGGATGACAACCACTTTCATATTTTATTTGATGACTCTAATCCACCTTCTGTAGACAACATCAATGTGACAAATTGAGAGCCAATGATTATTACCAGTCTCCATACTGCATATTCTACAATGGTATTATTCCTTCCAAATTCTGCTACGACCATTTTCTACTATGTGAATGGATCTTCTTATTTGGATCCACATGACATGTGTTAGTATTTGGAGCATTATTTTGAGTTGGTTACTGGGTTCCAAAATCTTCCACGGGGATTTGACATGAGCACTTGGACATGGGACCCGAGCTTACAATGGTGGTTGGACTACTTCAGCATGGTGGCTTTCCTTTCTACATGGGACCTTGGTTCTCTAGTCTTCTTCAACATTATGGTCCACAATTATCCATGGGACCCTGGTATATGGTTGTACATCAAGTGTTGAGGACAACACTTTCATAAGGGGGATGGAATGTTAGGTAGCTAGAGAGGTAGTAATGGGGGCCCAGAGGGCCCATAGTGATAATAGTGGAGTCCATTCAATGTAAGGTGGAATAGGTCCACTATATTATTAAATAAGGCCCACTATGATAGTTAGATATAATAAATGGGTAGTTATATATAATAAATGTAAGATGACTTCTTAGAAGGTTCTACTTCTAGAAGATTCCTCCTCTAGAATATTCTTAGGTGATGGTAGCACTATATAAAGAGGTTCAAGCCATGTAATGGGATATGAGGATAATTATTGTCTTGTGAGTTGTAGCTCAATAGGAGGATGCCTCCTCGAAGAGGCAAGTGAACATGAGAGGATCCCTTGCATAATAGGATCCATTGTATGGTGTTTCCCTACCTCGAGGGTTTCTATAATAAAGTTGTGTTTTTCTATATTGTTCTCTGAATCTTTGTGGTATTTCTGTATGAAAGTATTTGGTACTTAACACTCGGGGGGGGTTCATTTTTTGTAAGTAATCTCCAAGGCCCGAAAAAGGTGATAAAACACAACCAAGGAGAATGTTCATTTTTTGAAGATTTATTCCCTCAGGCCTGAAAAAGGGTTAAACTTATGTCTGGGAATACTCTTCTAGTGAACCGGAGTTCCTATAGCATACCTTTATTAATAAAATTAGCCATCTGGATCGAAAAAGGGGTAAACTACTGCCAGACATATGAGCCTTCAAATTTGAGTTTGGCGAGCGTGAAGGGAAACAATATCGCTTGATAATATTTTCATTTTTAGAGAGTCTGAAAAGAGCTTAAAAAAGACTCCAGGGGGTTACTTTTCTCGGTTAATCCAGATGATATTAAAAATAATAAATATAGTCTCATTGGATGTTGCTTTTGAATTTCAAAACAATCTTGAAAAACAACAAAACATGCTCATCAGGGAGTCCCAAGGGTAAGGCCTAGGATGATGATGAATAAAAGAATGAGGCTTCACTACGTAATCATGATAGGAATAACAAGGAATCCCAATCCTATAGTCATAACTGATAGCATGGATGCCAAAAATGAAGCAAAGAATCTACCTAGGGCATCTATGTAAAGGTAGGCTCTACCACCTAATTATGACACTTCTAAAGAAGCAATGAAGGTTCCGTGTCACACATAGATGGAGTTGATCCTATGGAAAAGAGAAAAATACAATGAGATGTAGAAAGTGGGAATGAAATCCTAACTTATATGAAAAAATTTGGAAAAAATGAGTTTTACCAAAGGATACCAAAAAATGTGACCAATCCCAAAAAATCACCAAAACCGAAAGAAAAAGAGTGCCAGAACAACCAATAGAAAACTCAGAAGTGAAATCAAGTGATCACTAAGCCAGGAAAAAAGACAAAGGGGGGAAAAAAGGGCCAAAAAAGTCTATAAATAGAAGTGGACAACTCATTTTTACCATTGCAATTTGAAAATCAACCAAAAGATTAAAAAAAACATTTGCTAAAAGAGTGGATTTCGGGAGCTTCAGTGGATGAAACAACCTTTTGTTTGGACCAAGTAAGTACAAAACACCCACACTTGCAATTAAATTCTTCCTTTAAGTTTTATTTTTGTGTTTGGAGGGGGAACACTCTTGTAAAATGAGCGGCCCTGCATGTACGTGGGTTGTCCAAGGCTAGCCCATGTATGTACCCCGACATAATACTAAACAGTCTGCGTACATATGCAATTGTGTAAAAAGAAGCCCACGTACAACCTCTTGTATTTTGAAAAAATAAAAAGAAAGCACTGACTCCTCTCTATTTTTTGCATGTAACAGTATGTATGGTCACTGGAGAGAAAGAGAGCATGAGGAGCTCGACGTCTTGGTCGAGGAGGACCATGTGGCCATCGCTGCACTAAAACATTGAGGGTTATGGAAATTCTTCTAGTGTCCATTTATGAGGGCACAATTGAGGCTGCTCAATGCTCTTATAGAGTATTAGCATCCTGATGATGAGGCATTCATGCTAGAGGTTCAATCATTGACCCCAACCACAAAAAATATATACTTTTCGACTGGCCTCTCGAGAAGAGGGGAACCAATCAACTTGAGGACCTTTCCTCCAGGGTCATTCAAAATCGAGGACTACATCAGGATGTATTGTGAGGTCGACACTGAGAATGTAGGTTCTCAGGTGACAATCCACAAGGTAGCTAGCCTCTCTTTGCATGTGATATTAATTTTGATTGGGTGGATTACTGTATCCATATCCCTTCATTAGGCCTTCCAGGCACATATGCATTGTGCCATTCAATGCTTAAAGGCCACCATTTTTTACTAGAGTAATAACATGCTTGTATGCATGAAGAGACAACTTACAAAGTGTCAGTGATGTACCGACAAGAACTTAGGGTTTGGTACTATCTTGTTCTCCTTCTTCTTTGAGAGGGTGCCTAGTTTCAGTCCCAGAGAGAGTACGGGGGCATGTAGCCTCCTTCCCAGTAGTGAGTAGGTGGAAAAATTTGCTTCCTAGACAGGGTGGAGGGAGGACTATAGAGGCCTTCAATGACAAGTTTGTTGATTGGTGGGAACGTAAGATATCATTGATCAAGGATTATCCATATGCAGGGATCAACTTCACCAGAGACCCAGACATACATGTGCCTCCCGACAAGGAGCGAGATGAGATAGGTAACATATATTTTAAATTTTATTTAATTTTTAATTCTCATATATATCCTTTTTATGTGTGTATAGGGTACTAACTTGTGTATCTGTTATATAGAGATGTGGAGCATGTTCGACCAACAGACTTCGCCAGGACTCGATGACGTCCTCGACCTGAGGCAGGACCAACAACAATAGGAGGACCAACAGCTGCAGGAGGACCCCCAGCTAGAGAGGCTGACAGAGTTTTGCGACAAGTAGAAAGCAACCTCATTGTGCTCACTCATGTCATTCCTATGGTCGAGATCGAGGATCTACCCTTGGATATGCAACTACATGTAGTAGGGGTGCCATGGACTTGGGTCCAGTTTCTTTGGCATCTTGCGAACATTATTTTTCATTATATCAGGGCCAGTAGGCCTCGTCCTTAGATAGTACTGGATCATTGATGTGTCGAGGGAACTTTTTGTACTATATGTATTTTTTGAGGGCATAAACGCAACGATGTAGACTGGTGACTTTTGAGGCTTTCATGCCCACCTATGTACTCATAACACTATTATATATATATATATATATATATTGTCTTATGGATGACATTTTTACAAATTTATTTATATGTGTATGTGTGTGATTTTGTTTTTATATGTGAGAAACATGCCAATATAAAACTTGATTAGCTAGAGTATATGTTAGATGATTAAATCTCCTAGGAACATGTATATACATAATGTAATCGAAATATCGTTCTAAGAGACGTATCCTTAGGAATCATTGGTGAAGAGTGGGATAATAAAAGAGGTAAAACCCATTTAACTGGGACACAACCAATTGAGCATCTAGGTAGACCCGGAGGTGAGAAATGCCATGTGACAAACCATCATGAAGCAATTCTATCACTGCATTGTATTCAACAACATTGTTTGTAGCATCGCCTAGAAAAATACCTCCGGATGATAACAACTGGCCTCTAGGTGTGAAAATCACCCAAACTTTGGAAGCAAACTTTTGAGTGTGATGGCTAGCACCATCTGCAAACCCAAAATAAACCTCCATTTCACTTGACATCTTCTAGAGTGAAAAAGAATACATTAATAACTACACGTCCACAAAACAAAAAAAAGACAAAAAATGTATAAGAGGTTATACATATATACAAGAATTCACCTAGGTGACCAACCTAAGAGTAGTATTTCTTAAGGTAGAGCCCATTTCTAGTCTCTTCCAAGGAATTTCCCTCAAAATCAACCAGACCGTAAGTTCCCTTCTCCATGACCTCTTTCAAAATGAATGATATGAACCACATGGGTTTGAACTTTCCTGCCCTGAGGGGATCTTTGTCTTGATCATAGAATAGGACAAGATCGCCTTCGGATAAAATCTAAGGATGAATGGATTGATTGTACTAACACTTGACTCATTTCTTATGAGCCTCATTGGCTAATGCTACATCAAGAAGCTTCTCATTAAGATGCTAGATATATAGAAGGCATTCCTCAAGTGGTGAAGTGTCCGACAGTAATTCCACTGCCAACTTTAAAGAAGGAATCTAACACTCAATAGGTAAGACTTATTCCAACCTGTATACGAGTTGAAAAGGTGAAACACTGGTGGCAGTATTCATAGATGTTCAGTAGACCCACAATGTTGAATACAACATCAAATGCCAATTCAACTTGGCAGAATTGATCGTCCGTTGAAGAATAGTCTTGAGAGACTTATTCACAGATTCAACCTAACCATTCTCTTGTGGGTAATAGGGTGACAGATGTTCTTGTTTGAACCCGAGATTTGATGTCAATTCAGTCATCATTTTTTTTGGAAGTGACTACCATGATCAATGAAAATCTCCTTTAGGATATCGAACCTTTCTACTATTCGATTAAAGATTAAAAGAGACGTTGTTTCGCCATCATTGATAAATGTTGGCATAGCTTCGACCCACTTTGTGAAGTAGTCTACTGCCATGATGATGTAATGATGCCCCTTGGCTGAAGCCATGTGACATGTGTTGATTAAGGTTGGTTGTCATTGATGTCAACCCTTGAAGAAAGACCCGTAGCACAAAGGTTTGGGTAATGGACCCAATAGTGTTTGATGTAAATATGACTCATTATTGTTTTTTCATGGTTGATAAGAAGTAAATATGGATGAACTCCAAAATGGTCCCCTTATGGTGAAATCCCTCATGGGAAGACACTTTGTGGAGTAAGAAAACCCATGCTTAATTGTGGAATAATGAGATGAAGGAAAGTGAATTTGTCAGGGAAAATATCCTAGATGGATAGTTCTTGTCATGTCGTTTCCGATGGTATGTGGAATGTCACATAATTCCTCACGGTTAGAGAGTTATGGCCATGAGAAGTTGGAGACCCCAGGTTTGGGTAATGGACCCAAGTTTGTTTGATGGGTAACGGTATGAGTTATGATATATTTTCAGATAAT
>ML784977.1:77031-102104 GCA_009831015.1 Picea engelmannii | reverse complement strand
TGAGAAACTAGGGGGTTGGAGCCTCCTTCCAGTTGCAGCTGGAAAACAAAGGAAGTTGGTGCTTCCAATGAATGTAATTCTTCAAGACATATAAGAAAAAGCATTCAGTGGTTTTCTCCCGATTTGGGTTTCCACATAAAACATTGGTGTACTGTGTATGTGTATGATTGTTCATTTGTTCATTGCTTATTTACTCTGCAGTTATTGGATAATAATGCTTCATTAATATAGCACTTGGATTATATGGTTAAAAGGGACTAAATTGTTGTATTACTGATTCACCCCTCCTCTCAGTAATCCAACAACATGTAGTAAATTCAATCCCCCACTTGGTTAAAGGACCAACAACAATTACTGGAAACATAGGAACAAGATGTGTCCGCATCTTCCGGAAAAAGATCTGGTACAAGTGGCACTTCTTGATCGCTTCTACATAATCCTTGATTAATAAGGGACAAAATTAACCTACATGCAGAATCTTTTGGGTTGTTTCCAACCCATAAAAATGATCGCCACATGCTCCAGTGTGACAGTCGTTCAAAACAAGCTCTTCTTATTCATGGGTAAGACATCGCCGAATAATGCAATCTACACCTCGACGATACAACATGTCATCGAGGATAAGAAAGTTGCCCGTCTGATGTCAAATTCGTTGATGCTCACAGTGAGAAGAAGAGGCAAGGCACTTCAAAGTCTATATATACACAAGTATATATCCATAGCAGGGGTTTTTATATGCAATTATAAAAATATCTCCATTAATAGGCGATTCTTCGGGCATGATATCACTAGATTTGACCGAAAGTTCTGAAATGAGTTCGCCAAATACCAATGACATTTTGGATTTCATAGAAATAAAGTCCAAGTCAAATTTCTGTAAGATGATTATCCATCTATTGATATTTCTTCCAATGACCCTTCATGTTAACACATATTGGAAAGGGTTGACGACAACGATGTCGGTCGTCTTGTGAAGAAAAATGTAGTGACGGAGCCATTGGACAACATGAACAGTTTCTAAGGCAAGTTTCTCAACATGAGAGTAGTTGAGTTCCGGTCCAAGCAGGCCTCGGCTAAGGTAATATATAATGTGCTCTTCAAGCATATCATCTTCTTAAACCAATACCATGTCAATGCTTGACTCTGCAACATCCAAATACAACAAGAAATATTTGCTATAATCAGGAGGGCGAAGTAGAGGGGCAGACATCAGGGCATGTTTCAACGCTTTGAAGGAGCGCTGAGAAGCTTCATCCCAATAGAATGGGACCCATTTTTTCAAAAGACGCATAAGCCCTTTAGTGTTCTTGGTGTAATTCGCAACAAAACACTAAAGAAAATTCACTTTCCTTTGTAAGCTATGAAGATGGGGTATCGTGCACAGGGGAGGAAATTGAACTATCACCTCAACCTTGAGAGGATCGACCATGATCCCTATTTTCAATACAATAAAACCTAAAAGACAACCCGACGTCACGCATAAACTTCACTTGTTAGAATTCAAGTGAATCCTATAGTAGCGACATTGTTCAAATATTAGTCATAGATGGGTGGGATGATCAGTTCTCTTGTGGGAATGTGATGCTATATCATCAAGGTACGCCTCAACTATGTGTTGGAGGTTGTAAAAAGAGAACGACATGGCCCGCTGAAAGGTGGCTCCAACATTTTTCAAGCCAAAATTCATCTTACGATACAAAAAGTTACCCCAAGGACAAATGAAATTCATTTTCTGTTGGTCCTCGAGCTTGATTTGAATCTGATTGTATCCTGAAAAATCATCCATGAATGAAAAGACTTCATAGCCTGCACATTCATCGACAATCTGATCGATAAACGAGGTAGTGAAATTTTCTTTCGAGCAAGACTTATTCAAATCACAGAAGTCCATACAAATGAGAATTATGCCCTATTTCTTGTTAACCGGAACCAGGTTTGACACCTATTCTGTCAATTGTACAGGGTAGATAAAACCGACTTTGAGCAGTTTTTCTACTTCTTCCTTGATTGTTGCAGTTTTTCGAGGATTGGTTGGAAAAATCTTCTGTCAAAATAGTTTGGCATGAGGATAAGTTGTGATTTAATGTTTGACAATTCATGGGTTGATTCTTGGAATCTCCTTGTGAGACCAAGCAAAAACATCATGAAATTAATTGAATAACTTAGTGTAAGATCGAATATCTTCGGGGGAGAAATATGCTCCGACAAATACATTCTCCACGATGCCAGGGGTTTTGGAGATATTGATTGGAATCATTGTAGAAATTATTTCCATGTTACCCTCAACATAAACTCCATGCATAGCCAGAGGATTGATAGGACAAGTATTATCTCCATTCACGGTCAAAACAAATTCTCCTGCCTCCATTCTCCTAAGATCGGGAAGGAAATAAGATCTATGATGTAGATCATCCCAAGGTCTGTCGGGACCAGTCATTGCCTCGAGAATCACCTTGTTAGAGGGAAATAACAAGTCTAAAGGATCTTGAGTGGCAAGAGAATATTGAGCCCAAATAGGCTTGAGAACTGGATCAAACTCCTCTGAGGAGATGGATCGAGGTTGGTCGAAGTTTGTTGGAGATTGTTGTATGTAACCTCAGTTGCAGATAAAGGCATGGACATGCCATGGTTCCCTATCCCTTCCATCGAGTCCAATGGGGAAGGTAAATTCCACATATCATTAAATTGGCTCATTCGAAACAATGATACTTGCAAAATTGCAACCCTTGGCTAGTCGAGAACAACCGATATAAGATTTATAATGCTGGAAGGTGACAGATAATAAAAGGTTCCCATAAATGATGGAAACAAATCGACGCCTAGTTTGACAGTGCCAGGTTGCATATTGTCAATCATCAGGTCTGTGGAAGCCCCCAATGAAGGGTTAGGATGAGAGAAGGACAACTTGTCAATGGTCAGAATCCTACCCTCATGCGGAAAAAAAAATACCCAAAAAATTGTAGAAACCACCGCATGCATCACATAAGTCCAACTTATTCCTAACAACATGTTTTAGTTGAGAGGTGCATGGACCACTTCAACTTCGATACAAACATTTTTACCCCCTAACTACACATGAAAGGAAGGAATTATTCTGTGTGGTTTAAATGACCGATCGTCGAAAGCCATAAGCAATGTAGGTGACATAGAAAACTCAGGCTAGCTAATGGATTTCTAACATGCCAGTGACATCATTCAAGTCAAGGCACCCTCATCAACTACTGTACGAAAAATGTTTCGCGTAAAATATTTCTTGGTGTAATCCCCTACTATATGAAAGGAAACGTGGTAAGGAAGACAAGATTTTTAGTTGGTTGGATCGAAAACGATCGCTCCTAGGTTACTAGCCTTTGTCACTCCCAAGACAGATAATAGATCTTTTATGTTTGATGGGAAACTCTGGAGTACTTCCAGAGTGGACATTGTGTAAGGGGTATGTGCCAGATCCTCCACAACATAGTAGTTATGTACATCCGTCGCATTTGGATTATGGGAAGCCTTCTTAAACGCACCTTTAGGGATGCAAGTCATTCTTTCTCCCACCTCCTTCTCAATTTGGAGAGGATTTGATGGGTTAGTGGCTTCCTTTCTCTTCTTGGAAGATTTTGGCATTCCATAGTCTCGATTTCTGGTAGATAAATGAGCTTCGACATTCATCATGTAAATATTAGCGGCTGGATTGTTATTGGTAGGCGCAGGGGGTCCTTGACTTCCCCTGTCATGCTTGTGGATGAGAAAGAATGAGCCATATTTTTCTCTTGTGGAAAATGGTTTGTCAACACAACAAGATGTTGTTGCGATAATAGCTTCTGGGCTTCTGCAAGTCGAGGGCACAATTGAGTCAGGCGGCATTTCATGTAGAGATTACATGGATACTTCGACTTCTTTTTCTCCATTTTCCCCCACCAACATTATTGGTATCCTTTTTATCCCCTTTACCCTTCTTATTTCGTTGTTTCTTCTTTCCCTCGGTCTACTGGTTGGCCTTGGGATTTGTTGAATGCACATCATGTACATCTGACATCTCGATAGGGGGAACATTCGGACTCAGGGTCTAGTTGACCACAATCTATTGTATCGACAATTGTTGCAATTGATTCAAAAATATGTTTGTGTACTTGCTTTGTGTTGAGCCCACAATTTCATTGGCATGGGGCCTAGACGTTTTCTTGGCCTTATCGAGAGTAAACCATGGCACATCTAGAAATATCTCATAGAACATGCCATAATGAGAGTAGATCAGTTCAATATGATGGGATCTCATAATTTCCTCTTGTTACACATTATTTTTGTCATCTTAATGATCCATTGAAAACCATGTGTTCATGTTCCCAAAAAGAGCCTTTCTCCATGAGGAAAGTGACTAGCTTTCTCTTCCTAAAACTCCTATTAAGGAGGGTTGTTGTAGGTTGCTGTATAGCTAGGGCGCGATGATTCCTAATCGTCGCCCTCTAACCTAAAGCTGGGGTGTGACATATACGCAGGTTTCTCCACAGCTAGGATGTGACGATGTCAAGAGACTATTAAAAGGTTAAGCTTCATGAAAGTTCTAGAAGGGAATCTTCTAGAAGGTGAGGTGGCGTCCATATGGTTGGGATAATACTCACTTCTCTGATTTGGTGGGATTATCCTAATATATTTAACAATGTATCTCTCCCTTATATAAATAGGGGTTTCTCATGGAAAAGGCTAAGTTCATAAGTTCAAGTAAGCTCAGAAGATTGGATAAGGCTAAGATTGTATGGAGAATTCTGCATTGAGTCATTCTTGAGAACTTCATTTCAGTTTATCAAGTTATTGTGTATCCTCTTCATTCGATATTGGAGAAAGTGTGTGTGTTGGAGAGAAGAGTCATCAGAAAGTGACCTTGCAACATCAAGGCTTTGGTTGTAATCTCCACTTTCATTATTATATAATACAGTGATATGCTTCTTTCCCATAAAACTCATCTCATTTTATTGTATGACTCCTTGATCACATACATAGGTTCTCTTTGAGTATGCTATATTGATTTCACTTTGGTTATCTTGTGTTCCCTTATAGATCCAATATCGTAGGAGCGCTGAAGTGGAGCTAGGATGACAACAGAAAGAGGAAGCGATATTTAAATGTTATGTTTCTCATCTCTTGTTAAGTACTAAACTCAATGATTAGAGCTTAGGAAGAGTGTCATATCCTATTCTATTTTTTTCTAGATCTAGGTGGATCTAGGGAGATCTATTTATGTCTGCATTTACCGATAAGTCCCATAATGCCTCCTCTTCTAAAAACACTTTGGAAGTCGCTACGTCCTTGGATATGAAGGGCACCAAATACTTCAAGAACCACTCAAGAAATAAAGCAAGAGGGACCTTGACCTTAATCAATCTCTTTCTACACCACCATTCTCGGATATGATTAGAGATGTGGTCGTCCTTGGTTTTCTCAAAGTTGGCTAGCAATTCGATGCCGACATCGTATCTCATAGGTAACTGAAAATGGTTCAAGAAGACCATCGCCAAGTCATTGAAGTAAGAGTACCTTGAGCCATCGAGCTCAATATACCACTTCACAACACCCCCTATAAGAGTGCGTTGGAAAAGGAACAACTGAAAAGAGTCATCTTTCAACAAGTTGGACGATCACCACAAATGAAAGGTAGTCACATGATCACCCGAATATTCGCCAAGATTTCCCTCGAATTTTTGAATATCTGAGGGAAACTTGGTCAGCATGGGTGGCCAAAGTGGATTGTGACAAATAGGGTCATTCAATAATATCGACAAGTATGGCAGATGTAGAGTTTCCAAAAAAGGTATTTTCGGTTTTGAATTATTAACAGGAAAAGAGAGCCCTAGATTTTGACTAGCACCTGGTTGCCAAAAAAATTTGGACTGTTGGCCAGGGTTTTGGTAGAAACCATGGCCTTGACCAACAAAGGGAAATTGTGTTTGTTGAGGCATCATCAACTAAATCCTGGAATTGGATGATATAACTTGTGCAGGGATTGATCCCTACATTGTGCTCCAAGGACCTTGAAAGGGGATGCCCCCAACCGATCCAACGAGCATGGGTACAGATCCTTTCCTAGGGTTCCATTGAGTATGGAATGGATTACCCTAGACCGAAATCCATTGCAAGGGAACCGAGCCCTACCAAGGATTCCAAAGACTCTGTGTGGAGTAAACTCTAGTCGTCACTCCTTGCGAAGGAATAGTACCTTACATCAGGTTCTATTGACCAAAGCTGGGGTTTCCCCCAGTTGAAAAAGAGGCCAAAGAGAAAGTGTTGTTCCCAAACGCATCAAACAAAGAGAACAACGTATATCCCACCGACATTGTATAATACAAAGTTCCTAAAATGCCTCCACCAAACAAGCTATAGCTAGCATTCAACCCGACTGGTTGCTGAAAAGCACCACCAAGAGAAGGGGATAGAGGAGATATATGACCCCCACAGTAATCGATAATATTAAAAGGAATAGTAGTGCCCATGGTTGACCCTTCCAAGGGAGTGTTTGATCTCTCTTTCCCTAGACCCATGGTTTGTAAGGTATAATAAGTAAGAAATGATTTTGTATCAAAGTCGGGCATCCCATATGGGAAGGGAGTGCTCGTCGTGCTCTGAGTAAATGGGACAATGGTCAAAGTCATTAAAGGTATCAGACCACTTCTCGAAGTTGAGGGAGTCAAGAGAATTGTGGTCTTGACTGGAGAAGGTTGTAGAGGAGGTAGGATTCCCCCTGCAGTAGTAGTTGTAATGGGAGTACGGGGACACCTGCCTGAAGTAGAAACATTCACTTCCATTGCTTCTCGTAGAATTAGTCGGCGCTCATAAGATGTCACCTCGGTAGGGACAATATGAATCAAGATCAACATCGACAAGTAGTTAATAGGAGGATTGGCTGGCTTGAAACCCTCAGTTTCAAGGTCAGAGACAGTGGATTCCTCCAAAGCCAAAAAAGTATCCTCTTAGAGTAGGCTCATGCACATTTTCTTGTGGCCTAGTCACTTCGAACGATCCTTATTGATCAAGTCTTCACATCAACAGTGGAGGAGGTTGCTCCAAAGTAACCAACGACAAGCCCTAAAGCCTTCATGACCAGCAAAGTTGTTGATCTTCCACTTTGTGAAATGATCAAATGACACAGTAAGGATTGACTAGTGTAGAATGAAAAGCACACACTAAATTTTTTCCTAAAGATAAATCAAGCAGTCGATTAACTAGTGGGAAGGATGGTTACGCAAATTGACACTAGAGCAATTAACTATGTAAGTGAAACTTGAACATGGAAGAACATTGCGGTTATACTCTACAAAGCACGATCCGACGTATTCCCTAGGTACCACAGTATAGCCCCACAGTCACATGTGTAAGTTCGTAAAATATGGGCAACTAGGTTTCCAGCTCGCAGTCAGTGACCAGGCGCGTACAGTTGACAGTTGGGAAGATTGTTATGTGCAGGATAACAAGTCTGAATCCCTTCAAGGGTATCAAAAGCAAGTGGTCCAAAATACAACTGAGGATATTGAACATATTAGAGGTCCACGAAGCTCTATAGGAAAATGCGATCGGTATTGTAATCGAGAAAGACCCTCAATATAAAATCCCCACTACGTTGAGTCCATCTTTGGAGGGGTTATCTTCTCTACCTTTCCTCACGCGACCTTGTGTTTATACCTTGTGTTAGAGGGGGGTCTCGGCTAACTCTTATGACACTGGACTTAAAACACTCCCTATCTCAGACTCCAATGTTTTTTTTAAAGTGGCCTTGAAGAGTTTCCTCTTCACAACTAATTCAAGGCCCTAAAACCCTAAACTATTTGGTGAAACCTACAAACATAAAGTCTAATCATTTTTAGATTAAGCGTTAATTTTAAGGTTTGATTTATGAAAAGGGTGCGGTAGTAAAAATGATGGTGTTATGAAGAGACAAATAAGGAAGAAAACTTGAAAGCATTTGAAAGAAAAAGATACTTCGAAATTAAAAGCAAATCTTGTAAAAAACTCTTTGTAAATTCAACTTTTCTAATTGATATTTCAAGATCTTGTAAATGAAGAAATCCTAAAACTTGCTTTCGTTTGAATACAAACTACTTATGTTTCAAGAAAATGAGAAGAACTTTAAAATGAAAACTCTTTTTCTTTTGCAAATAACAACCTTGACTACTTTACCAAACTAAATGCAAGAAAATAAATTCTCTTTTATTTTATTTTTCGAACTTCTTTAACAAGAAAAAACTGAAGTAAAACTTTTTTTTTTCAAAGCAAGAATGATCTAGGTGGATATCGGTGGCCACCCACCTTTTCCAACTGGCTCAAAACAATTTTCTGGCAATTTTGGTAATTTACTAGTTTTAGCAGTTTTTAACTTTTGAGGCCATTTTGAGGGCCTAAATGAAGGTTTTTTGGGATCGATATTCTCAATGAAGTCTAAAGGCTTTGATTGAGAACCCTAAATGAATATCCTCGATGATACCTTTCCAACTAGCTATCAAGCGCCCCAAACAAAGATCGTATGCCAAAGTTACGCACCTGGGAAGTCTATACACCAAACTACCCAAAACGGGGTCCACAAAATTGTTGGCTTTTCATCTTTCTGGGTTAGGGTTTTGGATTTTATTTATGATAAAATTCCTTTGGAGCCTCATTGTAAAACCATATTCTTTCGAATGTGAATATTGGACACATCTCTTCTCAGAGATAAGCTACCACCATTCTAATGAGTCTTTCACTCTGTATTTTTACAGTCTTTGTACATTTTTGCTCATTAATAGAAAATTGTGTATCACTGTATCTCTGTGTTTATGGTTTCATCTATGATACATTTATGTTATATTATTGGATATCCAGGATATCTTTTTACATTGTTTTATTATATCTCCTCTCTCATTTCATGCCGAAAATAATCTCGATCAGTGATATCAGAGCAGGCCGCTCTTAATCATTTTTTTCAGTGCATGTCCCCGATGAGGTTTGAGTATAGAAAGTTGGGTCTCAAGCTTGTCTCTATTGAAGGAAATCACTCTTGCATTTCCAAGAAACCTTCCATGGCGGAAGAAAATAAAAATGACGAAGCAGGAGATTCTATCAGTCTATTGCTTGAGCAAGCTCTAACGCGACAGAGGGACGGAATGATGGATAATTTTCCCCACATACTTCAACGAGTGGCGATAGAAATAGGCACATATTCATCAAGAAACCACTTTGGAAACACCTCTCCTTTCAAGGTACAGGTTAATTTTGATATTCCCGTATTTGAAGGTCAGATAGATTTGGATGCCCTACACAAATGGTTAAATCTATTAGAAGGTTTTTTCTCTGTTCATAATTTTTCTGACAGGGAAAAGATTACCTTCACACTCGTTAAATCTCTCCCCAATGTCAAACATTGGTGGGAAACTTATTGGGAGCAAATTTCCACAGAGGATTCTGGAATATATGGGGTTGAGCCCACTTGGGATTTTTTTGTGGGTGCAGTAAAGGAACATTATTACCCTGTTGGAAACTACAAGGACCACTATATGAGATGGACAACATTGCGGTAAGAGAGGGGCCAAAGAGTTATGGATTTCACGAATACCTTCCATACCTTGTGTACCAAGATGGGTATCAAAGACTCTGAATGATATTTGGTTCTGAAATACCGCGGGGCTCTACAAAGATGCATCCAAACTGAAATGGATTTTCTGGACATCTCATCACTTGGTGTTGCTTATCAATTTGTTTTTAAAATCGAGTAGAAATTTAAGCACTAGAAAAAACAGGAGTTTGGGTTTGCAAATCTACAACAACCAAAGTATGATAAAGATGACCATAACAAACAATCTCCCAAAAACCATTCCAAGCCACAAGAAAATAAGGGTCACAGAAAGACAAATAAGGACACTGGAAAATGGTGCGATTTCCACAAAATACCCTGGCACAACATTAAGGAATGTCTCTCAAAATCGTCATTGGTGGCCGAGATCAAAGACAAGGATCCAAACCCTAATTCAGAATATGATTATGAAAATATTGGTAAAAGACAGATCATCGATGCAAACCCCACTGTTATTGTTGCGACCGTAACAATTCAACCAGAAGAACCAACAGATCCTGAAGAGGAGGAACACCTTTTTCATTCACAGATGTGGGTGAAGGTGACCCCAATGGATTTTATTGTTGATAGAGGAAGCCATACGAACCTCATATCAGCAGAGTTCGTCAAACAGTTGGGATTGTCGACAACACCACAACCACAACCATACAACATCGGGTGGCTTCTGCAGGGATGATATATCTGTGTTAACCAATAGTGTTGATTGTCATACGACATCCATACCTTTGAGGATGAGGTATTATGTGATGTTTTCCCACTGGATGTCTGTGATGTTCTCTTGGACCAACCATATATGTGGAAGCACCATGTTTTTTATGAGTCTATACCCCGCAATGTCATTGTTTCTCTGGGGGTCATCTCTACAGAATACCAGAGGTAGTTCTGATTATTTTTCCACCTAAATAGTGACACAAGATAGTATCTCATACTACAAAATTCATCTTCTTAACAATATTTTCAAAAGGTGAATAGAAGGATATTGCAACCACTACAGCCTCGGCCCAAGAACCTTCTATCCAATAGAAGTAGGTTGACAAGATTGTAGCAAAGTGTAAATATTCCTTCTTCACACAAGCATCTCATGTAGATATATTGGTTAAAAAGTTCCAATGCTTCCAACCACATGTTCGTGACAACCTTCAACAAGCTAAGCAATGCAACTTCTCCAACAAGGCAAGCAACTCATCAAGATGTAGATTCAACAAACACTTTTACCTCTCCTTCAGGAACTCAATGCAATGGATACCATTTCTTCCTAATGATGGATTATTGATCTAGGTGGATATTCATGGCCACCCACCTTTTCCAACTGGATCAAAACAATTTTTTGGCAATTTTGGTAATTTACTATTTTTAACAATTTTTAACTTCCGGGGCCATTTTGAGGGCCTAAATGAAGGTTTTTTGGGATCAATCTTCTCAATTATAGTTGAAGGCCATGATTCATCCCCCTAATGAATCTCCTCAATGATACCTTTCCAATGAGCTATTGTGCACCCAAAACGGAAATTGTATGCCAAAGTTACGCCCTCGGGAAGTCGATACACCCAACTACCCAAAACAGGGTCCACAAAATTGTTGGCTTTTCATCTTCTGGGGTTAGGGTTTTGGATTTTATTTATGATAAAAATGCCTTTGGATCCTCATTGTAAAATCATCTTCTTGCGAATGTGAGTAGCAGACACATCTCTATTCATAGATAAGCTTCCACCATTCTAGCGAGTCTTTCACTCTATATTTTTACAGTCTTTGTACATTTTCTCTCATTAATAGAAAATTGTGTATTATCGTATCTATGTGTTTATGGTTGCATCTCTGATACATTTATGTTATATTATTGGATATTTGGGATATCTTTGTACATTGTTTTATTATATCTCTGCTCTCATTTCGTGTCGAAAACAATATGGATCAAAGAAACATGAAAAAAGAGAAAATTGAAAGCAGGATCGATAAGCCCATGAAATATCGTAGGGATTCAATCAAGAAACCAAAAGGTAGATATAAGAATTTAAATATTGCTCTAAACCTTTTAGGGAAAACAAAATAAGACTAAGAAACAAGTAAACCAAAACTTCAACCCGAGCTATGGCCACAGACAGAGACTCTGACTGATTCAAGAAAGTCCTAAGAAGTCTGAACTTCTATCAGGAAAGAGACAAAATATCTCATTATTAAACAAATAATTTCATGAAACATAGATGCGGGTTATTGAATCAACAACTTGCATATGTATGCAGGTTGTCTACTGTGTAGAGCATGTATGTACGTGGGTTGACCCAAAACCAGGCGTGTACACCTCTAAGACTTTTCAAAAATAAAAAGACAAGGTAGAATTATAGGGTATGGAAGGCTAGTATGCACCTTGCAGGTGACTATAAACCCTAAAAAGACTCACTAAACTTGACTGAAACTCTAAAGGAAAACAAAAAACCAATCAACAACCCAAAAGCCTCCCTATAAACCCTAGAGATATCCCTAGTATGGTCTCCAATTCTGCTAGAGGGAAAATCCCCCTATAACTATACCAGGGTTTAGAATGTAGACAAAGCAATTGACAGTCTAAAACTCAACCTAGTTTCTACACTACCCAAAACATACCAAAATAAATGAATAGAAAGTAGTAGAAGAGAATATCGGTAACTGTACCTTTTATTCCACGTCTGGTGATGATCTCCTCAAGATCGGTAGATCCAAAGACTGTAGTTCTCCTCCCAAAGATAAAATGCATCCAAGACTAGGAAAACATGTCTAGAAGCATGCTATTTCTATCATGAATTAGGGTTAGATATCAAATGTTATGTATAAATCAAATAAAAGACACAAAATATCATCATTTGGGATAGGGAAAAGAGATTCTTTTATTCATCAAACAAAGACTGGAACTTACAATCCTTGTCGGCCACTTCTCCATGAACTTGGTCCAACATCCTCTTTACAATTCTCCAAGTGAACCTTGAATAAGCCTCTTCTCACAATATACTAATAACCTCAAGGAAAGGGAATGTATTGGATGGAAGAAAAGGGGTTGAAGAGGGAGTGTTGAGGATGTAACTCACAAAAGGTGGCAAATGTTTGGGCAAGGAAGGGAAGTGAAATTGGGAAGAGTTTCAATGTTCTTATGTTTGGTTGTGAAATGAGACCCCAACACCTCCTTTTATATGAAAAAATAATGGTTATTCGGTTGGGGACGGGCTATAGCAGGTGAATTGGTTGGGAAACCTACAATATCCCATGAATTCCTTACAACTTTTGGAGGTATACGCGAGTTGTGTATTATGCAACAAATGTATGTATGCGGGATGTCTAGCATGCATCAAGTGTTGATACTGAGCGGGGGGTGAATCCGTATCAAGTACAATTTAAAACCTTTTTTAACTTATACTTAAACCATTCAATTATATCCAATGAGCTATGAGCAATAGTATAAGAGTTACACCAATACACCGCAATACACCATGCACAATATATGAGAAATAATCAATAGTTATTGTTCAAGGGAAGTAATGAATTCCAAAGGTAGCTACAACTTCCAAATGTAAAGGGAGGGATAAACATCCAAGAGGAAGATACAATCCTCCAATATCAAGAGAGGGTTGAACTCTCCATCCTTGCCCCTTCCTTCCACCCAAGAATATATGAGAGATAATAAAACTTTACATTAAATCATCACCATCAACCAACCATCACATAGAACCTGATAATGCTTCCTAAGACTTCTTCAATTTTTGAAATTCTTCAATTATTGGAATACTTTGATCTTGTATATAGTATTACTCAATGTAGTCTATTAAACTCCTCCAAGTTTCACTCCTTTAATCCTCCCCAAAAATAATTTATAGAAAGAATGGTAGACTTTATTCAATTCTGGTTTATTCAGGAGAGCGAACTTGTACATAATTCTCCACGCTCAATATTTAACATCATATTTTGAAACTTGTACACAAGAAATTAAAGTCAGTACTCTTTCCAATGAAATTGGTCCCACTTAATTTGGATTCTCCATGAAGATGTTATGACTGTTTTACCCGGAACACATGTTTATTGACTAGCTTCAGGACTGGTCAAAAACCCTATCTTCCACATAGTGTATCTCCATAATTATAGAGAATTAAGAGCTAAAACTTTTACCACAGTTACCTTGATATGTCTTCTCAATACCCTATCAATTTCACCATCTGAATCATTCTAGAAAAAAAATTATAGCGAAAATGGTAAGATGACCTGTAAATAACATACCTTAGAACACATCACCAAAATACTTCATCCTCCCTTGAAATCTGGTCTTATTTACTTCTGATTTCCTCTGAAATTCGACTTGTGTATCAAATGACTGTATAATGATATTTATTTATACCATTTTAGTCACTTCCTTTTAACATTAGGGCCGACCTGACACTTTTGTATTTTGTAATTCTTTTGTTTAATTATCTTTAGGGCCTACATGTACTTCCTTCTTCAATTCACTTTGTTATCTTCAAAAGTTCATTTATCCTCAACCATGAGGATCCACGTGATGTGCCACCTACCACTGGAAACAACATTATCTATACTATCCATCCATGGTTTTTGTTTCTACAAGGACATTGTTCTTCATGTCCAAATACCTTCATCAATCTTGCGGTCCAAAACCAATGACTAGGGTTGACATTAATGACAACAACCAATCTTCCAACAATCTCCCCCTTTGTCATTGATGGAAACACTCATGCTCCCCCTATCATAATGATCCCAATTTATCTCCCCCTTTGACATCAATGGAAAATGGTAGGGCTGCTCCCCTTGAGTTTAATGACAAAAGGTAACTCTCTTCTTTGGGGTTGCTCCCCCTGAACATGTGGCACTCAATAATACTTCATCCTTATTTTTGGTCTTTGGGACTTTTTGTTCCTTGGAATCCTTTTGTGTGGCTTCTGTCTTCTCTCTCTTCTTCATGTCTAGGATGTATATGTTGTTCGGTATTCTTGTTGCAGTTTCAACCAATCTTCCTTAGTTATTTTCTCTGATTTTACATTTTCGGGAGTCAAACGTAAGAGTGTATCCTTGATCACATATTTTGTTGACACTGAGGAGATTATGCTTCATATCTTCAACCAATAGGACTTTTCCTTATTTTACATTTTCACTTCCAAGCTTTACAGTTCCTTTTCCAAGTATTTTGGTAGATGAGTCATCTCCAAATGCAACATTTCCACCCTTTTTCTTCAAGCTGACAAATTTGCTTTGATCTCCGGTCATATGAGATGAGTACCCACTGTCTATGAACCATTCATCTTCTTGTTTGCATTCTTTAGTGACTAATGTTATTTGACATTTTTCATTTTGTGGAATTTCTTTCATTATCTTCAGGGCCTACATGTACTTCCTTCTTCAATTCACTTTGGTATCTTCAAAAATTCATTTCTCCTCAACCATGAGGATCCATGTGACGTGCCACCTACCACTAGAAACAAAATGATGTATACTATCCATCTATGGGTTTTGTTTCTAGATGTACATTGTCCTTCATGTCCAAATACCTTCATCAATATTGCGGTCCAAAACCAATGAATAGGGTTGACATTAATGACAACAACCAATCTTCCAACAACAAGCATATGTACACGGGCTGTTTAGCATGCAACAAGCATATGTATGCGGGTTTTTTAGCATGCAACAATCATATGTACATGGGTTTTATTGGTGTAGTGTGTGTACATGCTCTAAAAATTGGTTTTTTAAGTAGATCTCCTCAACAATTATTTGAAAACTTATGAAAGTAAGAGGGCCAATGCCATGTATGCATGAGTAGGTAATTTTAGGGCTATAACAACCATTTCATGCCATGCCTTGACTTTCCATGCCATGCCATGCCTTGCCTTTCCATGACATTCCTTTCCTTTCCATTCCATACATTACCTTACCTTGACTTACCATGTCATGACCTGCCTTGTCTTTCCATTCCATGCCTTCTCTTCCCTTGCCATCCCATGCCTTGCCTTGCCTTGCCTTGCAATGCCATGCCTTGCAATTCCATGCCTTTCCTTTCCATGCCATGCCATGCCATGCCATGTCTTGTATTTCCATGACTTGCCTTAGCTTTCCTTTCCTTCCCATGCCATGCCATGCCATGCCTTTCCTTGCCTTGCCTTCCCATGCCATGCCATGCCTTTCCTTTCCTTGTCATGCCATGCCATGTCTTTCCTTTCCATGCCATGCCATTCGATGGCTTTCATTTCCTTTCCTTTCCATCCCATTCCATGCCTTTCCTTGACATGCCATGTCTTTCCTTTCCTTGACTTCCCATCCCATTCCTTGCATTTCCATGCCATGCCTTTCCTTTCCTTTCCTTGTTATTCCATGCAATTCCATGCCTTGGGTTTCCATGCCATGCTTTTCCTTTCCATGTCATGCCATTCCTTGACTTTCCATGCCATGCCTTGCCTTCCCATGCCATGCTTTATCTTTCCATGCCATTCCATGTTTTGAATTTCCTTGCCTTGCCTTTCCTTTCCTTCCATTTCCATGCCATGCCATGCCTTACCTTGTCATGACATGCCTTACTTTCCTTTACTTTCCATGTTGTTGTAATCTAAGGAAAGGTAGGGGAGTGTTACTAGTAGTTCAATACATAAGAAAGCATAGAATCACATATACAAACATATAGATAGAGACATACACAAAGTAGTGGAAGCCCGAAGAAAAACCTTTATTAGATCGATGATTCAATACAACACAATGGATATCGTCTTCTCTGATACATTCTTTTATGTTTATACCTACATATTCAATTGCCAAGAAGTTGTATCTACTTAAATGTCTATCTCGATCAGTTAACAGAACTCTCGACCAACATATGCTTTCAAATTAGACAGTCGATCGACTAAATCTTAGTTAAATGTTAGGTCTAGTCGATAGATTTGACTATCCCCTACAATGTCTCCCTCCACCTCAATTCCTCGCGTGTCCCAAGAAAGAGGGGAGTGAAACAAAATTTTCTTTTATATTGATTATTTATAAATAGAAATGATAAAAAGGGAGAAAGAAGATAAATTATAGCCAAAATCTTTGGTGCTTGATAGGATTATGGAGCCATAATTCACTGTCCTACTACACCGAGATCTTTGCTACTAGTCGAGTCGCCTGTAGCCAAAATATATGGTTCTTGATAGGATTATGGATCCATATTTGACTGTCCTGCTACATCGATATCTCTGCTTCTAGTCAAGTCGACTGCGTCCTTTGGTTTTCTTTCTATACTGGCTTCGAAGGTAGTCTATAGGATATTGGGACCTGTATTTTGTAGATGTTCGGTGAAGTCATACCATGCATTGATCAACTAGTGTGCTTCCAGTCCTAGTGTCTTGATCTATCCAAACAAGTTTACTTTTTCTATTATTTCTGCTTGTTGTACTATGACCGATTCTGGGTCAATCTGTTGCTCCATTTCTTGAATCATTTCTCTCAGTTGCGGAAGGAAAATTACTGTGTTGTTGGTTTCCAACTGTACTTTGTGCCCTTCCTTCTATAATTATCATTCTTGTTGTGAGAGTCGTGACTCTATTGCTTTTCCTTTTGTTATCTGATTTATGAGAGCCTCTTTGATCTTAATGTCAGTTGTTATATTTCTGGTCTTTTCTATGTTTTCGACCATAGCTCTTTGTATTCTTCCCTTGTTGAATGCAGTTACAAAGTAGGTTTCCAATTACTTATCACTAAATTTATCATTGTAGTATGCCTAGTGACTTCTTCTACATTTTTTCAGAGTCCCTTAAGATTGTTGTATTCATTCACCATGATGGTTTTTGTCTATTCTTGGATTATTTTATTATTAGTCCTTTCTAGGCAGTATTGATGTTTTATATCTTCCTTTTCCTTTTGGAGAAGTTTGAATTGTTGTTGATTTTATGTATTATCTTTGATCATCCTCTCTAACAATTCTTTAAAACCTGCCAATGGTCTCTCCATTTCTAGTAGTTACTATGTTCCTAAATTCTTTATGACCTTCTCTCTACATTCCCATAACATTTTCTTTTGATCCTCCTTTACTTTTGAAATCCGAATTCCTTCTTTAATAAATTTCTTCCATCTCTTTGTCAATTATTTTTAAATGACTTGATGTAAGTAAAAGAGATTTTGGTCAGATATTGACTTCGGGTCAAGTGTATTTTTGACAACTTACCCAGACGGGTTGGATGATCGGGTCATTTTAAAGGTAATTTGTATGGATTTATATTTCTTTCTCTTTCCTGATGTTGTTGTTGGCCCCCTGTCCTTATCTTGATCTTGTGTTATAGGTAAGTGAGTCTGATCAACCTACTCCATTATTGTTGTTTCCTTCTATGGCTTCTGCTCTGTTTATGTTTGCAAGGAAGATTGTTGATCCCGCATCGAAACTTGTACTGTATCCTTAGTTGGAGAATTTCTTGGGAAGGACTCCTCTTTGCATTCTCGTTGTTGTTGTTGTTGTTTTTCTTCTGTGGGTACACCAGTTATAATATCTACTAGTCTTTATTCAATAATATGAACATCCTAATTATTGATTTCCTGGAGGTCGACTCCCTGATGACCAACCAAATTCTATATATATCCAAATGGATGGATTGACTAGATGGGTATTTGATTAAACAACTCATGCTATGTAATGTCCCCATTCGCCTAGGAAGCATAAGGAATGGTTCCTCTAGCCTAAATTGGTTCTTGTAAGCTAAGTCAGAAAATTTACCTAGGGAACTCAACTTTTTCCTAGGAAATGACTTTATAAAGTGAAAAGGGGGAAAAGGGAGACATGGGTCTTAAGAAAAATAAAGTCACTTCAAAATTATAAAGTGTGCAAGCATAAAGTGACTTTAAAATAAAATTAATATTAAAGTGAGCGGGAATTAATTCAATGAGAAATAAAAGAGGGGAAAAGAGGAGGCACCCCTCATTCTTGCATTCACTCATTTGGAAAATAGGATTTTGAGAAATCTTGAGAAGAGAGTCTAGGGTTTTTGGAAACCCTTCACCTATCTCTGGTTTCGGTGTTGAAACTATACACCCTAGTCAGAACTGAGGAAGAAGTCGCTTCATATTTCTTCATTGCATTTCACTGGATTGAGTTCCTTCATTCGATAGTTAATTTGGATGCGCGGAGATCGCTTTAATCAAGGAGGACGAGTTTACTTCACTGTTGGGCACTTTTTCTTTACTTGGACAACTTCCTCCTTTGTTTTGCTGAGTTGAATATATCTTGTGCGATTCCTCATATTGTTGGGTGATTTATTACTTGTGTGGGGAATACCCATCACCACAGGGGTGCATATCTCATCTCAGAGATCATAAATACCAATGTTGGGGTCGCATCCCTTGTCCTGGGCATGATCTGTACAAGATGGGTGCGTATCTCCTTGTAGAAGGTGAAAATACAAGGGTGGGGGTTGAATATTCATATTGACAAGAGTGGAAGAGAGGCACAAATTGATTGTTGGTCATGGCACCTTCGTACTGGGCATGATTTTATTGCTGAATGGAGTTTTATTGAATGGATTTTTATTGAATGGGTGCTTCATATCTGTTGTTGTGTTGGTTCTGAATTGTTGGGCACGATTTTATTGTTGAATGAAGTTTTATTAAATGTTGGGCTGCATATTATTGTCAATGGAGGTCGTGGGAATTTCTATCAAGCACCAAGATTGTTCTACAGTACTATCTTAGGGCTGTAACAACTATCTCTTATCAGTTTGAGGAGTGAACAAAGATAAATAAGAGGACTTTTATTCTTTTGCTGATTTATTCTCCTTATACAACCTATTTTCGACATCTATTATCTTAGATTACTTGTTGCTTGGAACATATTCCCTTTATTGGGCATTTTTATTGTGGATTGTGTGTTGAGAAATAGACAGTCTTAAGGAGATGGGTGAATCTGATCACATATAATCAGGTTCCTTAGTACATTGATGTAGCTTATGATTGTGGTATTTATTTGATGTTAAGTGCTTATATGCATGCCCACTCATAAGACTGATTGTTGGGTTATGTTCCATTATGTATCTTTTTCCTTATTGTCAAGAATAATTAAAGAATATTATTGGATTAGTGCCTTTCCATAAGCATATGATATTACTATTCTCAAATTGATTGCTGTTATAAATTGTCATGGAACTGTTTGGCAAAATTTGCCAACCAAATTTAGAGGAAAAATTGTATAACATAGGAAAGGAATACTACAGTGGTATCAGATCATGTTCCTCTGCAGCTATGGTCTCTAAAGGAAATTTGTAATTAGATTTATGAGACCATAAGATGTGCATAACATTACCTACTGGAGACGTAGGGGAAGAACCCCAGATCCCCTTGGGTCAGAACAATAAGAAGAGGTTAGAGAAGAAGGGACACGAGAAGTATCACCATCTATCTCACCTAAGGGAAAAGGAACTATGGGGGAAGAAGATGATGCCAGGATCAACAGTTTGTTCAACATCTTGAATGAATTGGAAAAGGGTCAAAAGGCCATGATGGACCTCATGGGGCAGTTTGCTAAGAATTTGTTGGAGGGCACAATTAAGCATAACCATAATGGTGATGGGGGTTCAAGCAATGGATAAGGTAGCCACTCACACACTACCATGCAGATCTACCCCTACTTGTACACCAAATTCACCATACCTACTATGCCTCAATTTTTGGGGAAGGAGGTTGCGGGTCCATTGATGCATATTGAGAAGGATGAGCCCTACAGGGCATATTTAGAGGAGTACATGAGACTAGGAGATGATTTCCACTCAACCATGTCCTTCACAGAGTTCTACAACATGAAGAGCAGAAACCGACCGAGAGGGCCCATGAGGTCCATGACACACAATTTTGAGTTGCAACGTACCATTGGGAAAGTCACTATTCCCAACTTTGACGAGGGTTCTAAATTCTCTGCTAGATCATGGGTGTAGAAGATCGACACTTACTTCCATCTGCACCAGATGACAGAGACAGATGCCATTAAATTGGCCACCTTGCACATGGATGGCAAGGCCCATGAGTGGTGGTACCATGGTTTAGTCACTTTGGGACATGTCAGGGTTACCTCCTACCTGGACTTCACACAGAGACTCATCAAGAGATTTGATAGGAAGGACCCTGAGCTTCACCTCAAAGAGTTGGCTCAGCTCAAACACACAGGTAGCCCAGAGGCCTACATATCTGAGTTTCAGATGGTCACAGTGATGGTGTCAAACATTTTAGAGGGTCGTCTGGTGATGTTGTTTGTTGAGGGTCTAATGGAGCCTCTATGAGGATGGTTCAAGGCCTACAAGTCTACCTCTTTACAGGATGTAGTCATCAAATCTCAGGATATGCAAGATGTAGTACCTAAAAGTCAGTTTTCGCCCAAACCCACTTTTACCCCGACGACTAAGGACATCATACAACCTCAGAGAGATTGAGCTGGCAACCAAACTGGATGAAGAGACCAGGAGAGAATTGAGGAAAAAGAAAATGTTTTTTAGCTTTCAGGAGCCATGGGCACTAGGGAACAGATGTGTTGGGAAGGATAGAATGAGAAAGGCCCATTACATTGAGGTATACTTTGACAGTGACAATGATGAGGATGAGGAGGTGGATCAGGCACAAGATCAGGGACATCAAACATTAGGAGAGGAGTCTTCACCGACTAGGGCTAAGGACCCAATCATGGTCTTGATGTCATGATTTTTGATATATCATACCTTCAGGGTTAGAGGTTTCCTACAAGAGCACAAGGTGACAATATTGATTGATGGAGGAGCATCTCATAACTTCATTAATGGTAACATGGTCATGAGGAGAGGAATTCTGACAGATGAATTCGATGGGTTCGCAGTAGTCATACGAGGAGGCCATCAGATGAGTTGCACCAAGTGGATTCCCAAGCTCACAATAACCATGTGAAACTACTCAATGACAGATGATTTCTTTGTGGTGGACATACTAGACACAAATGTAGTGTTTGGCATTTAATGGATTTACTCTACTGGTAAATACACTACTGATCAGAGGACCATGGAGATGGAATTCACAGGGATGGATGGAAAAAAAGTGGTCCTACGAGCCATGCACCAGTACCGACCAAATATTATGTCATCGCACAACATGGAGTCTGATGCAGGCACGCTCGCAAGCACGTCCCCTCACAGGATCTTTCAAATTCCCCTTTGAGCCGAATTATCTCATTCGATTCCTTGCTAGAATCTCTGATGAAATCCTGATCCACAGGTCCTTCTCTTTTCCTTTGCCTCACGGTCTTCTGCAATCAACCGTGAACTCCCCCGACTTAATTTCGGGTTTCGTGGTTTCGTGATCCTCGACGTCAAGAGTTCCTGTCCTCTTGAACTCTCGAACTCCGATTTTCCGATGCGCTCCTTTCGGCCTTAGCCCCGCATGGATACGCTCTAGTCCATATGACCACTTCTCATAAGACCGCAGTCTTATCTCTTGTCGGGGTTTCGGACTTCGCAATGTCGAAATGCATAAACACTTTGTCCACGGGATTCCCGATCCACGATTTCTCGATGTATCTCTCTTATCGGGACCTTTCCCGAAGGCCTCAATCGCTGCCATGCGTCCCTTCAAGATGGGCGGTCCACATCCATTACGTGATTTCGCAACTTTTGATGTCCCAATGCCTCGTCTTCAGGACTCGGGAAATGCCAAACTCCGAT
This sequence comes from Picea engelmannii, assembly GCA_009831015.1. Classification (NCBI taxonomy): domain Eukaryota; kingdom Viridiplantae; phylum Streptophyta; class Pinopsida; order Pinales; family Pinaceae; genus Picea; species Picea engelmannii. Next base: position 79,868 of record ML784977.1, on the reverse strand, counting down.
GCGCCAAAGTACCGACAGGCGCTCGATCTCCGCCATGCGTCCCCAACAGATGGACGGCTCTGATCCAATCTCGTTGTTTCGAGACTTGAAATGTCCCGACTTTCTCAACCTCAAGAACTCCGATATCCTGAGCGCCGATTCTCTGCTATGCCGACAACTGGCTCCACAAATGGCACTTCCCTCCTTTTGGGGTTTTGGACTTCGAAGTTCCGAAATGTATGGACTTCTTGTCCACGGAATCCACGATATGATGAACGTCGATATCCTGATACCTGTCGAGACTTTCAACCTCTTGTTCACGAAGGTAAACCTCGTGCAGCTCCTGTCTGATCTGACGATTGACGGGATTTCTGAACGAGATCCAACGACTCATGATCTCCCCCTTCTGTGTGCTTCTCTTGCCTCCTTCTTGGATGTGAAAACCTTCCAATGGTCCAGATCTTTTCAGCTATTCCAACAGTCGATGCTGCTCCTCCTGAGCTTTTGCGCTTTCTTCCAAGACTTGGAAGAATTTCAAGCAGTTCAAGGGCTCCGGCCTTTGCTCTGTTTCTGCGAGCTTCTCAACTTTAAGCCTCGCCTGCGTTCTCCATGACGTTGTTCCTCCTGAGATTTTACTCCCGAATCCTCAAATGATTCTTTGACTACTGCACTCCTTGCAAAGTCCTCACACGCACACAGTGCTGTCTGTCCTGAGCTTTCCCAAGTACTCAGACCCCTAAGGTATTTTATCCTTCTTCCTTCTCCTGCAGATGGAGAATGAAATGCCCTCCTGGTTATCCTTCACTCAAGCAACCTCTTGCTGAGTCTATCAGGGTGTTCAACAACCTTGTGAAGATCCTTTAGTGGATTCTTCCTCTAAATTCCAGAACTCAAAGAGTTCTCTTCTCCCTGTACCTGTCTTCACACTTACTCAATGCCCACCTGGCAGAGTATCTTCTCCCAGAACTTTCAGCAGTTCTGTACTTTTCTGTGCACTCCTTGCACCTGCTCAATGCACACTTGGCAGAGCTTCACATAATCCTCAGTGATTCTGATTCTTCTTCCTGAACTCACAGCAGAGTCCTTCTCAATGCACCACTGTGCATATTCTCAATGCTCACTTGGCAGAGCTTCACAGAACTCCTCAGAGCTTCTGTCTGCAACTGTGTCTTCTCCCACACCCTATCCTCCAAGGTATTCAACAACCTTGAGGTCTTTCTCCTGAGTTGTTGACTCCAGTTCTTGTGCCGCAGCACGTCTTTGTCTGAACCTGCAGAATTCAAAATTGCAACCTCTGTGCATGGCTATCAGAACCCGCAGTGTTCTGTCACACCCTCCTGGTATGAAGCCTCAAAGACCTTCACCTGAAATCAAACCAACTCCTGCAAATGCAAACCCACAGCATACATCTACAACATACATAAAGAACACTCACAGACATTCATTCAACACAGAAATACATGCAGGAAAAACTGCTTCTATTTATATTAAAATGGCAAATGCCTATTTGTACAAGGTGTTCCTGAGCATGGCCTGTAACAAGGTCTCGTCTCTTCTCTTCTCTTCTTCTCTCTACTCGCAGATTCTCTTCTATCTCCACTTCAACTACAACTACTTACCAAAATGAGATATGAAATCTCTTTTACCTGAGGGGGCTCTTCGAGCTCTTCCCTCCAACCTAACTACCCTATTCAATTACATTGAATAGCTGTCTAGTCCAGAATCGGATCTAGATCTCAGCCTTACAAACATTAAAGGCCTATCTTATCTATAGCCTGCGCAAAGGCATGGCTTCACAACTCACCAGCTTAAACATTAAATTACATTCAATTACAAATTAAAATATGAGGGATGTGCCTCTCTTCATCTAGAATGCACGCGCAAGACGTGGCTGGCTAGCTGGCTGGCTGACGTGGAGAGATGCTCCTGCATCATACTCCTCAGCTAAAAAATTCATGAGCTCCTTCTCATGAGCTTCCCATCTCTAATGTTGAAATCCTCTTGGATCACAAATCATCCTCTGGAGTTGTTCATATGCTTCATCTTGCTGTTGTTGCTTCTGCTACGTTGTTGCTATTGTTGCTGCTGCTGCTTCTCTTCTGCCCAACTTCTCCTTGTTGGCAGTCTCTGCTGACCTCAACATCAGTCTTCTGATGTCTTCTATCACTCGGTCCAGCTGTCCCAGTGGCTGGCTCTGTTCATGCAGTCTCCTCAGCTGCAAATTTTTTTGGCACATGGGCAGATCTCTGAAATCTCCCATGCCTTCTTCTTTATCTACTTCCAACCTCACCTGTTGGATGTGCATACCATGCACATTCACCCTCTCTTCCATGGCCTCAAATTGTTCCCACTGATCAGAAAATAAAATGATGTCTTCTTCTTCTTCTTCTGCTGCTGCAAACTCCCATGTTGCAGTCTTTTCACCTTCATGGCTGAAACTATTGAGCCATTCCTCAGAATGCTCATTATACTCTTCTGCCTCTTCTGCTGTCAGCTTCAGTGCTACAACTTCCTCAGCTTCCTGGCTAAAGGCATTGAGACACTCCTCAGAATTCTCATCTTCTTCATTGTAACATCCCGCTCTGGCGCACTGAGGACACTTATTCTTTGAGGACACTTGCTCGCAAGTGATCTGGACCCTTTTTATGTTAGACCTATGATATTTGATGATGATGTGATTGACAGATGATATGATGTGTTGATATTCATGTAGATGGGTGCTATTGACTCAGTGTATTGAGTGTGCAGGTTTGTGACCTTGAGGATGCAGAGGCATCGGTAGACCCCCTTGGACTCCGGTCTGAGTCAGGGAGTGTGCTTTGGATTGATTTGTTTATTATGATGTTGATTTGATGTGA
>ML784977.1:47325-76931 GCA_009831015.1 Picea engelmannii | reverse complement strand
GTGTCGTCCCTGATCTCGTAGTACTGGGTGTTTGTATTGCGTAGTCGGTCTGTGTCGGGCGGGATATAGCCTCCTCTTGCAGCTTAGTATGTTTGTCTGTGCGTAATCCGGTGGAAGGAATCCGGTGCCGTATCAAGAGTCTCGGGCTGTTTAAAGGCATAGTTCCACTCTTGCGACACCTTCTGAGCCGTATCAGTAGTATCGGGCTGTTTAAAGGCACAGTTCCACTACTGCGACTCTACTGACGGATTCCTTCGAGTCGGTGACCGTACTGTGCCTAACCCCTGGTGTCTGTCTCTGCCTATCGCCAATAGTTGCCCGCCTCCTGTTCAGGGGCGTTCTGCTTCTTGTTGTCGTTATGATAGTTGGGTCATCTTGATTGTATTCATCTGACTTGCGTCCTGTCAGTTCGAGTGTTGACCTAGAGTCGAGGGGGTCGCTTCTTCTACACTCGCGCACACACTTCAAAAAAAAATTTCACCGGTTGACTGGGTAGATGTCCTTAGCCTGAGGGATGTTACATTCATCTACTTGGGAAACTTCCAAAGTCTTCTCCAATCCCTCTTCTTTCCTGACAGTCACAGCTGACTATTTTGTTGTTGTTGTTGCACCATCTGCAACACAGACTACTGCCTTCCCCTGGGCAAATGGTAGGAATATCTGAATTCCCCCAATCATTAGAAGGTCCCTCAGATACTCCTCTTCTGTCGGCTACACATGCTGATCCAAACTCACCTCTGAGTTTATGAGACTCTCAGACAGTCTCATCTGTTCGTCCTTGCCCACCTGGAAATATGGGATGTCTCTACTGCCCTCCTGGCAGTCCATGGAATCAACTAATTCCATCTCTGTTTCCTTGCCCACCTGGCAAAATGGAAACCTTTCGCTACCCTCCTGGCAGTCTGTGACATCCTGCAGCGACCTCATATCATTGCCCAACTGGCAATGTGAAATTCCCTGGTTGTCCTTATGACAGTCTGTGAGATCCCACAACGATCTCAACTCGTTGCCCACCTAGAAATATGGAATTTCTTCTCTAGCCTCTTGGCAGTTCTTGAGATCCTTAGCTGATACCAATTCATTCTCCACATCATTGAGACCTCTCCCAGTCTCTGGTTCACACACCTGAACCATCTCCTCTTCAGGTCCATTGAGGTTTTCAGCATACCTCAACCACCTTCTTAATAGCCTACGTTGTCTTCTTGCCATCAACTCCTTGACTGGCCATCCTGCTTTTGCCTTTTTCATGCGCCATTCATATACCCATCTTGGCTTGGATTTCTGTTGCATCCGCAATGCAAGCTCTTCTATGTCTACCCTTATCTCAACGAGCTCTTTATCCATCTCTGCAAGCTTTTCTGCCTTGCTCTTCCTCCCAACATGCTTATGGCCTTCAGTAGTCATGGCACTGTCCCTGCCTGCTTTCCTAGCAAACCTGTTGTTGTCACTCCGCACTAAGAGTGTTTCCAGCTTCATCCTACAGTCCTCCTGACTGTCTTCTCGATTGCTGCCTACCTGCGAACAATCACCACAGAGTCTCCAGCGCTCTGTCTTCCTTTACCTTCTCGCTTCACCTGAAATATACAAGTGAAGTCCCTGCTCTGATACCACTTGATGCAGGCGCGCTCACAGCACGTCCTCTCACAGGATCTTTCAAATTCCCCTTTGAGCCGAATTAGCTCATTCGATTCCCTACTGGAATCTCTGATGAAAACCCGATCCACAGGTCCTTATCTTTTCCTTTGCCTCACGGTCTTCTACACTCAACCATGAACTCCCCTGACTTAATTTCAGGTTTCGGGGTTTCGCGATCCTCGACGTCAAGAGTTCCTGTCCTCTCGAGCTCTCGAACTTCGATATTCCCATGCACTCCTTTCGGCCTTAGCCCTGCCTGGCTATGCTCTAGTCCATATGACCACTTCTCATAAGACCATAGTCTTATCTCTCATCGGGGTTTCAGACATCACAATGCTGAAATGCATAAACACTTTGTCCACGGGATTCCCGATATCCCGATCCCCAATTTCCCGATGTGGCTCTCCTATCAGGACCTTTCTCGAAGGCCTCAATCGCTGCCATGCGTCCCTTCAAGATGGATGGTCCACTTCCATTTCTTGATTTTGCGACTTCTGATGTCCCAATGCCTCGTCTTTAGGACTCGCGAAATGCCGAACTCCAATGCGCCAAAGTACCGACGGGCACTCGATCTCCACCATGCGTCCCCAAAAGATGAACGACTCTGATCCAATCTCACTGTTTCGAGACTTGAAATGTCCTGACTTTCTCGACCTCGAGAACTCCGATATCCCGAGCATTGATTCTCCGCTATGCCAACAGCTGGCCCCACAAATGGCACTTCCCTCCTTTCGGGGTTTTGGACTTCGAAGTTCCAAAATGTATGGACTTCTTGTCCATGAAATCCACGATATGACGAACATCGATATCTTGATACATGTCGGGACTTTCAACCTCCTATTCACGAAGGTAAACCTCGTGCAACTCCTGTCCGATCTGACGGCTGGCGGGATTTCTGAACGAGATCCAACGGCTCACGATCTCCCCCTTCTATGCGCTTCTCCTACCTCCTTCCTAGACGTGAAAACCTTCCAACGGTCCAGATATTTTCGGCTATTCCAACGGCCGATGCTGCTCCTACCGAGATTTTGCGCTTTCTTCCGAGACTTGGAAGAATTTCAAGTGGTTCAAGGGCTCTGACCTTTGCTCTGTTTCTGTGAGATTCTCAACTTTAGGCCTTGCCTGCATTCTCCACGATGTTGTTCCTCCTGAGCTTTTACTCCCGAATCCTCAAAGGATTCTTTGACTACTGCACTCCTTGCAGAGTCCTCACATGCACATAGTGTTGTCTCTCCTGAGATTTCCCAAGTACTCAGACCCCTAAGGGATTTTATCCTTCTTCCTTCTCCTGCAGATGAAGAATGAAATGCCCTCCCAGTTATCCTTCACTCAAGCAACCTCTTGATGAGTCTATCAGGGTATTTAGCAACCCTGTGAAGATCATTTAGTGAATTCTTCCTCTAAATTCCAGAACTCAAAGAGTTCTCTTCTCCCTGTACCTGTCTGCACACTTACTCAATGCCCACCTGGTAGAGTATCTTCTCCCAGAACTTTCAGCAGTTCTGTACTTTTCTGTGCACTCCTTGCACCTGTTCAATGCCCACCTAGCAGAGCTTCACAGAATCCTCAGTGATTCTGATTCTTCTTCCTGAACTCACAACAGAGTCCTTCTCAATGCACCACTGTGCATATGCTCAATGCCCACTTGGCAAAGATTCACAGAACTCCTCAGAGCTTCTGTCTGCAACTGTGTCTTATCCCACAGCCTAGCCTCCAAGGTATTCAAAAACCTTGAGGTCTTTCTCTTGAGTTGTTGACTCCAGTTCTTGTGCCACAGCACGTCTTTGTCTGAACCCGCAGAATTCAGAAGTGAAACCTCTGTGCACGGCTATCAGAACCTGCAATGTTCTGTCACACCCTCCTGGTATGAAGCCTCAAATACCTTCACCTAAAATCAAACCAACTCCTGCAAATGCAAACCCACAGCATACATCTACAACATACATAAAGAACACTCACAGACATTCATTCAACACAAAAATACATGCAGGAAAAACTGCTCCTGTTTATATTAAAATGGCAAATGCCTATTTGTACAAGGTGTTCCTGAGCATGGCCTGTAACAAGGTCTTGGCTCTTCTCTTCTCTTCTGCTCTCTACTCACAGTTTCTCTTCTATCTCCACTTCAACTACAACTACTTACCAAAATGAGATATGAAATCTCTTTTACTTGAGGGGGCTCTTCGAGCTCTTCCCTCCAACCTACCTACCCTATTCAATTACATTGAATAGTTGTCTAGTCCAGAATCATATATAGATCTTAGCCTTACAAACATTAAAGGCCTATATTATCTAAAGCCTGCACAAAGGCACAACTTCACAACTCACCAGCTTAAACATTAAATTACATTCAATTACAAATTAAAAGATGAGGGATGCGCCTCTCTTCATCTAGAATGCACGCACAAGACGTGGCTGGCTAGCTAGCTAGCTGACATGGAGAGATTCTCCTGCATCATACTCCTCAGCTGAAAAATTCATGAGCTCCTGCTCATGAGCTTCCCATCTCTGAAAATATTGAGCCATTATCTTATTACATATTGAGCTGAAAATATTGAGCCATTCCTCAGAATGCTCATTATCCTCTTCTACTTCTTCTGCTGTCAGCTTCAGTGCTACAGCTTCCCCATCTTCCTAGATGAAGGCATTGAGACACTCCTCAGAATGCTCATCTTCTTCATCTGCTTGGGCAGCTTCCAAAGTCTACTCCAATCCCTCTTCTTTCCTGACAGTCACAGCTGACTATTCTGCTACTGTTGTTGCACCATCTGCAACACAGACTTCTGCCTCCCCTTGGGCAAATGGTAGGAATATATGAATTCCCCCAATCATTAGAAGGTCCCTCAGATCCTCCTCTTCTGTCAACTGCACATGCTGATCCAAACTCACCTCTGAGTTTATGAGACTCTCAGATAGTCTCATTTGTTTGTCCCTGCCCACCTAGCAATATGGGATGTCTCTACTGCCCTCCTGGCAGTCCATGGAATCAACCAATTCCATCTTTGCTTCCTTTCCCACCTGGAAAAATGGAAACCTTTCGCTTCCCTCCTGGCAGTCTGTGAGATCCCGCAGCGACCTCATATTATTGCCCAACTGGAAATGTGAAATTCCCTGGCTTTCCTTATGACAGTCCGTGAGATCCCGCAGTGATCTCAACTCGTTTCCCACCTGGCAATATGGAATTTCTTCTCTGCCCTCCTGGAAGTTCTTGAGATCCTCAGCTGATCCCAATTCATTCTCTGCATCATTGAGACCTCTCCTAGTCTCTGGTTCACACACCTGAACCATCTCCTCTTCGGGTCCATTGAGGTTTTCAGCATACCTCAACCACCTTCTTAACAGCCTACGTTGTCTTCTAGCCATCAACTCCTTGATTGGCCATTCTACTTTTGCCTTCTTCATGGGCTATTCATATACCCATCTTGGCTTGGATTTCTGTTGCATCCGCAATGCAAGCTCTTCTATGTCTGCCCTTATCTTAGTGAGCTCTTTATCCATCTCTGCAAGCTTTTCTACCTTTCTCTTCCTCCCAGCATGCCTATGGCCTTCAGTAGTCATGGCGTTGTCCCTGTCTTCTTTCCTAGCAAACCTGTTGCTGTCACTCCGCACTAAGAGTGTTTCCAGCTTCATCCTACAATCCTCCTGACTGTCTTCTCGATTATTGCCTACCTGCGAACAATCACCACAGAGTCTCCAACGCTCTGTCTTCTTTTAGCTTCTCACTTCACCTGAAATATACAAGTGAAGTCCCTACTCTGATACCACTTGATGCAGGCGCGCTCGCAATCACGTCCGCTCACAAGATCTTTCAAATTCCCCTTTGAGCCAAATTATCTCATTCGATTCTCTACTGGAATCTTTGATGAAAACCCGATCCATAGGTCCTTCTCTTTTCCTTTGCCTCATGGTCTTCTGCACTCAACCGTGAACTCCCCCGACTTAATTTCGGGTTTTGGGGTTTCACGATCCTCGACGTCAAGAGTTCCTGTCCTCTCGAACTCTCGAACTATGATTTTCCGATGCGCTCCTTTCGGCCTTAGCCCTGCCTAGCTACGCTCTAGTCCATATGACCACTTCTCATAAGACCGCAGTCTTATCTCTCGTCGGGGTTTCGGACATCGCAATGCCGAAATGCATAAACACTTTGTCCACGGGATTCTCGATATCACGATCCCCGATTTCCCGATGTGTCTCTCCTATCGGGACCTTTCCCGAAGGCCTCGATCACTGCCACGCGTCTCTTCAAGATGGACGGTCCATATCCATTTCGCGATTTCGCGATTTCTGATGTCTCGACGCCTCGTCTTCATGACTAGCGAAATGCCAAACTCCGATGCGCCAAAGTACCAACGGGTGCTCGATCTCCAACACGCATCCCCAACAGATGGACGGCTCTGATCCAATCTCACTGTTTCGAGACTTGGAATGTCCCGACTTTCTCGACCTCGAAAACTCCGATATCCCGAGCGTCGATTCGCCGCTATGCCGACAGCTGGCCCCACAAATGGCAGTTCCCTCCTTTCAGGGTTTTGGACTTTGAAGTTCCGAAATGTATGGACTTCTTGTCCACGGAATCCACGATATGACGAACATCGATATCCTGATACCTGTCGGGACTTTCAACCTCTTGTTCATGAAGGTAAACCTTGTGCAGCTCCTTTCCTATCTGACGGCTGACGGGATTTCTGAACGAGATCCAATGGCTCACGATCTCCCCCTTCTGTGCACTTCTCCTGCCTCCTTCCTGGACGTGAAAACCTTCCAACGGTCTAGATCTTTTCAGCTATTCCAACGATCGATGCTGCTCCTCCCGAGATTTTGCGCTTTCTTCCGAGACTTGGAATAATTTCAAGCGGTTCAAGGGCTTCAGCCTTTTCTCTATTTCTGTGAGCTTCTCAACTTTAAGCCTCACCTGCGTTCTCCACGACGTTGTTCCTCCTGAGATTTTACTCCCGAATCCTCAAAGGATTCTTTGACTACTGCACTCCTCGTAGAGTCGTCACACGCACACAGTGTTGTCTCTCCTGAGCTTTCCCAAGTACTCAGACCCCTAAGGGATTTTATCCTTCTTCCTTTTCCTACAGATGGAGAATGAAATGCCCTCCTGGTTATCCTTCACTCAAGCATCCTCTTGTTGAGTCTATCAGGGTGTTCAGCAACCCTGTGAAGATCCTTCAGTGGATTCTTCCTCTAAATTCCAGAACTCAAAGAGTTCTCTTCTCCATGTACCTATTTTCACACTTACTCTATGCCCACCTGGCAGAGTATCTTCTCCCAGAAATTTCAGCAGTTCTGTACTTTTCTGTGCACTCCTTGCACCTGCTCAATGCCCACCTGGCAAATCTTCACATAATCCTCAGTGATTCTGATTCTTCTTCCTGAACTCACAACAGAGTCCTTCTCAATGCACCATTGTGCATATGCTCAATGCCCACTTGGCAGAGCTTCACAGAACTCCTCAGAGCTTCTGTCTGCAACTGTGTCTTCTCTCATAGCCTAGCCTCCAAGGTATTCAACAACCTTGAGGTCTTTCTCTTGAGTTGTTGACGCCAGTTCTTGTGCCGCAGCACGTCTTTGTCTGAACCCGCAGAATTCAGAAGTGCAACCTCTGTGCACGGCTATCAGAACCCGCAGTGTTCTTTCACACCCTCCTGGTATGAAGCCTCAAAGACCTTCACCTGAAATCAAACCAACTCCTGCAAATGCAAACCCACAGCATACATCTAGAGCATAAATAAAGAACACTCACAGATATTCATTCAACACAGAAATACATGCAGGAAAAACTGCTTCTATTTATATTAAAATGGAAAATGCCTGTTTGTACAAGGTGTTCCTGAGCACGGCCTGTAACAAGGTCTCGACTCTTCTCTTCTCTTCTGCTCTCTACTCGCAGATTCTCTTCTATATCCACTTCAACTACAACTACTTACCAAAATGAGATATGAAATCTCTTTTACCTGAGGGGGCTCTTCGAGCTCTTCCCTCCAACCTACCTACCCTATTCAATTACATTGAATAGATGTCTAGTCCAGAATTGGATCTAGATATTAGCCTTACAAACATTAAAGGCCTATCTTATCTACAGCCTACACAAAGGCACGACTTCACATCTCACCAGCTTAAACATTAAATTACATTCAATTACAAATTAAAAGATGAGGGTTGCGCCTCTCTTCATCTAGAATGCATGCGCAAGACGTGGCTGGATAGTTGACGTGGAGAGATGCTCCTGCATCAGAGTCTGTTATTAGGCATGGTGGTATAGAGTGGGCTGCAGAGTGTTTTATTTATGACAGAGAGCCTCCTGACCATCTACAACAACTTCTAGAGGACTTACAGGTATTGCTCCGCAAACATCATAAAGTATTTAGTGACATTCCTCTTGGAATTCCACCTGATAGAGGTTTTGAGCATATCATAGAGCTAGAGGAGGGGGTCCAAGAAATTATCAAAAACCCCTATCGACACCCTAAATTTTACAAGGATGAGATGGGCCACATCCGCCCTAGTTTTATCCCATTTTCCTTTTTTGTTGTCTTAGTCAAGAAGAAGGATGGTACTATGCGGATGTGTATTGACTAGAGGTCCCTAAACAAGAAGACAATCAAGAATTGATACCCCATACCCAGGATCGATGAATTAATGGATGAGATCAGGGGAGCCAAATTATTATCGAAGATTGATCTTAGATCAGGGTATCACCAGATCAAGGTACGATAACATGACATACCTAAGACAACCTTTAGATGCCACTATGGTAATTATGAGTTTCTAGTCATGCCATTCGGGCTAACTAACACCCCTGCCACTTTCCAGTTGTGCATGAATCATGTGTTCAATAAGTAGCTCAAAATTTTTTTATTGGTCTTCTTTGATGACATCCTCATATACAAAAAAACATGGGAGGACCATCTACGACATCTCGATGAAGTACTTGGTATTATAGAGAGTCAGCAGTTGTATGAGAAGGAATCCAAGTGCGAATTTGGTATGATAGAGATGCTCTACTTGGAGCACGTGATTGGGATGAGTGGGATACATGTGCACTAAGAAAATATTAGGGTGATTATTTAGTGGCCAATTCCTAGGAATGTGATCGAACTAAAGATATTTCTCGGTCGTTTCACTTACTATAGGAAATTTGTTAAGGGATTCTCACATTTGATAGCACCACTAACCGATCTCACCAAAAAAGGGGATTTCGTTTGGATAGAGAAGGCCCATGAGACATTTGAGAAAATGAAGCAGGTGATGAGATCATGCCCTGTTTTAGCACTCCCTGATTTCACTCAGCCCTTTGTCTTGGAGTGTGATGCTTCGGGAATTGGTATAGGATCTGTATTGATGCAAAAAGGTCACCCCATAGAATTTGAGAGCTGCAAACTTTGAGAGTATGAGCGACATTACTCCATATATGAAAACGATATGTTAGCCATAATTCATGCTTTAACCAATTTTCGGCAGTACCCGGTGGGGAACAGGTTCAAGGTAAAGATCGATCATAATAGCTTGAGGTTTTGTTGATGGGTCCTAAATACCTTGACTCGACAGTAGAAACCAAACCCACCATCGAGGCCCAATTAGACTCTCCAACATTTAAAAATGTAATGGTTCTCCAAATCTTGCGATCCAACCAATTTATCGATGGGCTTTGTGTTTCCTTGTGAAGGCTCCTCCTTCAGTTAGGACTATTTTCTTTTGTATTTTCTCTTGGGTGGGGCTGATATGAGAGATGCAAGCTAGTATAAACCAACTTGAAAAACAAAAGGATTAAGTTTTAACTACTGGGGAAGAGGCTAAGCTTGGGATAACCCGATGCTCAACGTACAGGCAATTACTCTATACCATAGGCCTAGTACTAATACATTAACCATGTGAGCATCCAATTACTGTATGAGAAACTAACTATCAGAAAGAAAGCACATATGTAATAAGTTAATGGAAAGAAAAATAATTCATCTACCATAACCATTCATTACATAATAATACAATGATTTATCTTCATCATTAAAGCAAAGAACATCAAGACATTGCACCAGATAACTTGACAACAGAATTAATTGCTCATACTCATTACTGCATCATTCATGAAACAGGATAGGAAGTAGTTATTCTCCAATTCCAATCACATGCATCTGATGAAAATATATTGTCTTTGGTCCAGAAGGACTTCTCAATTCATAGTAGTCTCAAAATAATTCTTAACAACCAAAAAAAAAGAGTTCTTACAACAACCATCGACCTTTACTCATTGGTCGGTGTCTTTATTTATAATACAAAGTGTTAACTGAAACTAATGACTAAGTGCAGTTTAAACAAAACAAAAATCACAATGTGGCGTTATATTCTAACAACTTCTTTAACAGTTGTCATGAGATACTTCTTGAAAAGGGTGACTTCTCTTGTATTCAGTCCAGCTGACAAAAAATTCTTCACAAGTTTGGGCACGTGGAAATCTATGTTGTTCCATCGGGGCTGCATATATTCCCCTGATGTCTACTGCATGCACTTAGTACTTTACTAAACTAGAGTTAAACTGTTGTAGCATGGTTCGAGCTCTGATCGGATGTTCTGCGAATTTTTTCACTTGCCCAGGCCTCGCATCGACTATCTTTGTGGACTCTTTGGTCCATAGCGAATCTTGTTCTGCATGCAGCTTGACCACGTCGCTCAGGTCGATGAAATTATCGGGGGTGCCGAACTTGGGGAGCCTGGCATCCTTCATTATTTTATTAATTTTATCCCAATGCTTCCTGCACTTGGTCCATTGTTTTTGGATCTCTCAATATGGGTCCCAAGAAATCTTATCCCAGTACTCGACTGATCTCTTCAAGTGATTAAGACTACTTTTTCCTACCATCTGAATGTCGTGTTTTTCCTTATCTCAGCCTTCTTGGACTGCCTCAATGTACTTGATTCTTTCTACCACTTGTTTCACCCTTTCATACCATCACTCGATCTCTTTGCATGTCACGAGGGCCATGAGAGTGTCATATTGGAACTCAACTATGTTCTCGGTTAACATATGTCTTTGCTTCTTGAACTCATTGTAAACTCCTGCGAACTCACCTCTCAGATACACAGTGTTCTATGTGGTGCCTTTATAGTATTCGAAAATATGGCACAAGTGCTCAAGATCCTTTAGGGCGGCGACTAGTTCCTTTTCATCCCTCTTGGCTCTATCCAAGGTGGCATCTGAGAGTGCCTTTCCCACGTCGCTCAATTCATAGGTTTGGGCATCTGCTGTGTTGATCAAGTTCTCCTCTGTGGTAACCAAGATGGAGTGATCCAACGAGATCATTATTTTCTTCGTAGACCTTTGAACAATGACATTTCTCTTTTGATCATAGGAGATCACATAGATATCTGCTACCTCATCTACTAGCTATGGTATCTGCTAATTGCCCCATGTTAGTTTGTTTCCCAAACTACCGGTGGTGTATATTTGTTCAAGATTGGACTCTTGAACTTCCTTGCTATGCTTTGTGGGTCTGACTCCTAATTTTCGCTCATCGAGGATTTGAGTATTGGGCAGAATGGAGGAGTTGGGTATAGACTCGTTACTTACTTTCTCATTGGCCGCAGAACTACTGATTTCCTTTTGCGGGGATCCTTTCTTTGTCTCCTCTAGTTCGGTCTCATTATTTGTATCTGCTTAGGTTTCCGATTCATTGGGTTCTTTTATGTTGGGGCTAATTTTGGCTTCTATTTCCTTTTACGAGACCTCCTTGTCTTGAACTTCGGGCTCAGGGGAGGAAACTTTCTCGGGACTTGTTTCCTCTTGGACATGCACCAGGGAGTCAAGAGATGGTTCCGGGATTTCGTCGTCGCAATATATGTGTATAAGTTTTCTAAGGGGATTAGGCACTTTTGTTTCTATTGACACCCGACCTGACTTTGTTTGATTTGTCCTATCCATAGGGGAATTGACCGACGATGTTGTGAATCTAGTGTTGCCTAACCCTTTGGTTTTCCCGAGGTCTGTGGAATCGAGGCTGCTTGACTCCGTCGGGCTTCATTCTTGGGTACTAGTTGGAAGCATGGGTGTTATGATAAGGTACATATCATCCTACATCTGTTTCATTAGCAGCTAGATTTGCTGGTACACAAGTTCACCCATCCCCTGTGTAGCTTGAATTCCAAGAAAATCCTTGATTTGTACCGGGGATTCTTGATAAACTCTCGTCGCTTTGATGCCTTCTTGGGGATCGCCCATTTCTTCACTCGATTCATATGCTACAGTTCCTTCCTGGGTCCTGAGAATTTCTTCAGTTATCTACTCCAAAGACGTCACTTGCTCTTCCCAACTCATAGCTTTGAACCTAGTTCTTCGAGGATCAATCGTCCTTGACGCCACTTCATTCCAATCTTGAGTGTTTTCGGTGAAAATTTCATCTTCGAAATGATCATGGGCATAAGGCCAACAAGATGATACCTGCTATGCATGTTGTAGGACCACGCCCTTGGGATCATGTTTGTGAAATCAACCAGTGCAGAACTGGAATTCTAGTTGACTTATCCCTTCTTGCTTAGCATGCACGGTATCTTTGACCATGTAGAAGCCAATATGAAACCCATATGGAATGAAGGCCCATTTCTTTTCCTTTACTAAAGTGGCATTATATTCTTGCAGGATGGTCTGGTAGCAAATTTCCCCTAGCACTAGTCAGTCAGGAACATATATGGGTAACAAATGGGGTGTTCATGTGGCTCTGAAAACCTTGATGTAGGTTTTGCACTCGTCTAGATACCAGTGACCCACTTTGGATATAACATTTTTTTCTTCCTCTGACAACCTAGGGCACTCTTTCCTGAACAACAAAAAATAGATGCGTGCAATAAACTGGTCACAGATAAGAGGATATGATTTTTTTACATGTTTTCCCATAAGATGTTGAAGTATACATGGATCGGGAGCTTCGAGGAGTGTCAGTTCAAGTTCATTCCAGAGAAAACATTCCTGGTGCAGATGATGTCTAACATATTTGAGGCCATGTAGAAGGAGGGAGTTTCCCCCTCCTTTAGCGTTTGGGATTGTCTTATGCAGGTGCTCAGTTGTTTGGAGATGATGGCACCCCAATTGAAACCCGTGCCTGAGATGGCCGCCGTATAAGCTAGGGGAATCCAAGCCTCTGAAAACTAGGAACAATATTTCTCACCATGCAACCTGCAGAGAAGAGCCATCAGGTATATGTATCGTTCCCTTATATTGGTTGTTGGATACCAGTCGACAGTCTGGTTTGTGAATTTTTTTTCTTCTCTCCACCACGATGCCATGATTTTGCTGGTATCGTGTGATGCATAAAAACTCAAAATAAAATCAGTGCTCATATTTTCTTCCGAATCCCTGAGCTTGTAGTAACTTTGAACCTCTGATGGAAAGAAAACCCCAACACATCCACCATTATCATTATTAATCAAACATTTATGCGCATCGGTGTGGTCAATGAGCCACTTTAGGAGCTCGATACAAGAAAACACTAGAGTTCGGCTTGCCACCATGTGTAGATAAGCCGTACGAATGTTTGGGAGGACATCATCATCAATCTTCCTTGTATCAGGATCATTGTGCAGGGTATAATTGAGGGGTTATTCTTTCTTTATTTTCTTAAACAATTCTTCCCAGCGAGGGAATGTTGTTTTGGCTCCAATGTTTACCTCTATGTCCTTGAAGGATGGGGGTTGCATGAAGGCCTTCTTGGTAGATGTCTTAATGACAGGCACTGGTTTGGCGATGAAATATAATTATCTTGCAAC
Organism: Picea engelmannii; assembly: GCA_009831015.1. Classification (NCBI taxonomy): domain Eukaryota; kingdom Viridiplantae; phylum Streptophyta; class Pinopsida; order Pinales; family Pinaceae; genus Picea; species Picea engelmannii. The sequence goes on along the minus strand of ML784977.1, from coordinate 63,536 downwards.
TACTCAGGAGGAGCCCTCTCCTGCTTCTGGTTCTTGTGACTTTGGTGCTCTTGGGGATTTCCTGGTGGAGGGTTTCTTCGGAGGCATTATTCCTGTAATTAAAACAACTTTTAAACATGTGTACAAAGTAATGTTGGGTTGTGAACATAAAAAATGAAGCGTAAAACACCATAATTGGATATATACCTGTAATTCTTTCTAAGATAGTTGTCTAATACTCACTGAACTTTGGATGACTTCTCCGGATCGTTAGCCCTGCTCCTCTGTTTTTTCTGAAATATTTGTCCTGTAGAATAGGATCATACACAATGACTTGGAAAGCATATAACTGGAGAGACTCTATCCATCGTATCAACCAGTTAATATGAGTAATAAATGAAATTCAAAATAAATTACCATCAGTTCTCCGCAATTAAATTCTAACTAGTCGACGGCGGAGGCACGAAGGCAGATGCATTGTATCGACAAGCTTAAACGTTTTCTTTTGATTCACGCATGGATTAACAACTAATGCGCGATCCAAATTTTTATTAACACTTTAAATGGGTCATACCTAACGAAAGTGAGGGTTAAAACGTCTCATCACGTCATGCATTTCTGGCTTGGAGGTCAGGGATCAGAATTTTAAAATGTAAAATTAATCGGGTGTCGGCGGTCGGCGATACCACTCCTCTCCTTATGCGACGATTACTTTTTCATTTTCCTGCCGAAGCCGAATGGATTAGTATTTGGTGATACTCCTGTCGAAGTTCAATAGAAAAAATAAAGACTTTCGTCTACCGACACCGATGAAGATCGGTGCTCGGTTATTTTAAACTTCTCAAGTGATTTTCGTCACCTTTAACCTTTACCGATGGCTAACTCCTAAGCACATTGGGGAAATATTTATTTTGTCGATTCCTTAAGTAGTTGTTAAGTATCCTTTAATGGTTAAGATGATTCTTTGTTTTATGTTCAAGCAAACTTTAGAAAATTCAAACATGAAACATAAAATATAAGTGCAGGTATCAGTTTCATACTGAAGGCAAAATAGACAGTGCAAATGATCAAGTGGTACCCAAAAAGTAAAATATGGGCATAGAATTTTAGGGTGTGTTGAGTGCTCAACAAATGGCGATTCACTGGGCGAAAGAAGAATCTATGTTACTCCTCCAAGGCTCGACTAGTACGGAAACTGATGGAGAACCTCAACTAGTCTTAAATCGAAACCTCTTAACCTTTGCATCTGACGTCCTTTGGTTGATGCTTTTGGGTCTTCCTATGGGGTTTTAACCTAGTTCCTCCTTCATTTCCTTTGACCCTGAGTCATGCCCCCTTTTTAATTTTTTTTAGCAAAGTATTCATCAGCCTGAGGCCTTTAATTACCTCTACCCCCCTGCTTCGGTGTCACCCCACTGCCAGCAAGCGTCCATAGCCCCAGTGAAGATATCTGCATACCCTCTCCTACTGTTCACTCTTTTGATAATATCAATTTCATTTCAGCATGATGCACTGAGTGAGTAGGAGAGAAGGATGTCTATTTATTTTCTAGGTGAGAGAGTTAAGGTGGATGTTTCGCTAGCACTGTTTTCTAGGTTTATGTAGTCCTTTCTATCTTTCCTTCTTTCCCTTGAGGTCTAAATGAACCATAAAGTAGACATTTCTAACATTTCTGTGAAGTCGTTCATTTTCTCCGGTTGGATAGAGGATTCCTCAAAGTAACCGTAAGTTTTCCAGTGCTTCTAGTGTTTGTGAGTGATCAATGAGTTAGGAACAGGGTTTTCTATGCTGCGTGATCTTAAGACCAACCATTGTTTTATCGGACATACCTTCAAAAGTAAAGAAATCTAGGAAGAAAAGAAACAACAAAAGAATTACTTGCGCAATCATGAAGATATTCAACAAAGAACGTAAAGCACACCCACACCCACACACACACACACACACACACACACACACACACACACACACACACACACACATATATATATATAGTTACTGGAAGTATTGTTTTAGGGCTTGGCCATTCACTGGGAGGGCATCAGGTTCTCCCCTCAGACTCTGCAATCGATAAGTTCATGTGCCGATTTTCTCAGCTACCTGGAAAGGTCCAAGCCATAGACTTCGAAACTTAGAATGTTTCCCTTTAGGTTCATTTGTTTTTTCCCACTTCAGAACTAAGTCTCCTACTTCAAAATTATTTTCTTTAGCATTATGCTTATCGAACCATCTTTTCACTATCTGTTGGTGAGCTAGGAATTTTGACTTTTCCTTTTCTCTCTCTTCCTCCAGCATGAGCAGATTGTTAATCCTTTGTTGCATGGACGATGAGGATTCTTCGTTGGAATCTTGGGCCATCAGAAGAGACGAAAGATAGAGTCCATTTGGGAGGATGGATTCTTTCCCATAGACCAAAAAGTATGGGGAATTTCCTATAGCTTCCTTGGGTGTGAACCTTTAGCCCATAGAGAATTATAGAGTAGATTATGCCAATTTCTTTGGTTATCCATAACCGTCTTCTTTAATATCCTTACCAGGTTTTTATTAGTCGATTCAGACACACCATTTCCCTAGGAATAGTAATTTGCAAACTACTTGATTATGATTCCTTTGTCCAGAGAAAACTCTGCCAATAGGGTGGAAGAAAAGTAAGTTGTGTTATCAAAGATCAGAACAGAAGGGACACCGAACCTCGTGATCAGTTGATATTATATGAATTGGATCACTACCTTCTCATTTACATGAGTCAGAGGAATGGCCTCTGCCCATTTCGTGAAATAGTGAGTGGGAGTAAGAATGTACTTGTGTAGTTTCGAGGAGCTAGGTGTGATGTCTCCTATGATATCCACCCCCCACTTCTTGAGAGGCCGAGAGACAGTTACAGATTGGAGTGGGATCGTCACTCTTTTATCCTTTCCAGTTCTTATTTGACAAGTATTACAGTTTCTAGCGTAAGTATGAGTGTCCTTGAAAAAAGTGGGCCAATAATGGCTAGTTCTCATAATCTTATGAGCAGTAGTGTTTCCTGCAAAATTTCCCCTGATGGGGCCATCATGGAGTTCATTAGGGACTTTGTCTGCATCTTCTTGTTAGAGATATCTTAATAGTACCCCATCGTAATTGATCTAGAAGAGCATCGAATTTATAAGACGATATTGTGCAGATTTTAAGCTCAGGGCTCTCCTTTCTCTAGGGTTGAGGTTTTTGGGACAAGTCCCGTGATGTAGAAGATAAGTTAAATCTTTATACCAGGACTCTTGTCTTGGGGAGATGTATGCAAATTCACAACACCATAGTGCCATCTCGTTCTCCCATCCGAGATCTTCATTTACTTCATCTTGGGCTTCGGCTGCAAGCTTGCACAACCCTTTCCCTTTTACTTGTTTTGCAGGTTTTATATCCAGATCAAATTTCTGGATTACCGCCATCCAGTTCCCTCTTCTTTCCCCCATTTCTTGCTGGGTAAACAAGGATCAGACTGCAGGGTGTGACACAATTACTTTAGTGTGATTCTTGAGGATGTAAGACCTGAAATGTTTTACTACCTTATAAACCGTGTAGGCATGAATATTAGTACTTATAAATGACATTGGGGCTTCATTGTTTTCATCATCCTTCTGAGTTAAGACTGTAGCTAGCGATTGATCGGAGGTGAAATTATAAAGGAAAAAATATCTGTTGAAATCAGGGCTTCGCAACACCGAGGCCTGGGAAATGGCAGCCTTGATGTTGTTGAAGGCGTCTTTTCACTCATCATCCCACTTAAATTCAACATCTTTGTTAATCATATTTTGTAAGGGTTTGATGATTTCTGCGAAGTCGGGAGTGAACTTCCTCACAAAATTGATTTACCTGAAAAAGGACTGCATATATTTCTTATTATGGGGTAAGGGAAGTTGATCTATGGCTTTAATGCTTTCTGGGTCTATGTGAATCCCAGCTTGAGATATAATGTGACCTAACAACTTACCTTCCTCAACACCGAAAATAGTTTTCTTAGGGTTTAAGGATATACCATATTTCCTACACCTCTTGAAAGTTTGAGTTAAGTGTTGGATGTGCTCTTCCCTGTTCTTTGAATACTCTGTTACATCATATAGATACACTACCATGCATGTATTGATTAGTCCCTGGAAAGCTACGTCCATGACTCTTTGGAAGGTTTCTCCTGCATTAATTAACCTGAAAGGCATGCGCTTATAAGAGAAGGCTCCCCATTTGGTTCATAAAGTGGTTTTTAAATTATCTTCCTCTGAAACAAGGACTTGGTTATAAACTAAGAAACCATCTAGTAGAGAGAAGATCTCCGAGATGTACACGGTCTGCAAGAGTTGTTCCATTGGCAGGATTGGGTAATTGTCCTTTTTTGAAACCCCATTGAGGTTCCTAAAATCTACGCATAGGAAAATCTCCCTTGACGTTTTCCTCATCGAAACAAGGTTCGCTACCCAAGCGGAATGCCTAACCTGAAAAATGATCTTGGCATCTAAAATCTTCTTTAATTCTTGATACATAAGAGGTTCGAGGGATGGGTGATACTTTCATAGCTTCTGTTGGAAAGGTTCCATTTTTGGTTTTAAAGGGATGGTGTGTTGAATGATGTGGGTATCATATGTTTTCAAATCCCTATAGGACCATGAAAAGACATCCTGGTATTTTCTGAATAATTTGAGGTAAGATTTCCTCTCTTCCTTAGATATAGTCTTGCCCAGATTCACATTCTTTGGACTCTCTAGGGTTCCAAGATTTATAGTTTCATGCAGGGGACAAGGGATACCAGTCTTTGCGTTTTTGGGTCCCTTAAATTGCTCTTTCAGATCAAACAAATTTTCTATATTAGTTATCCCTTTTTGGATCATGTGACCCTTTGATTTATACTTAGGTCATCCCATCTAAGGATCGGTTTCTCTAGACAACTCTTGGAATTCTTCATCATCAATAGAGAGATCTTTGAAATTGTCTTAGTTAGTTAAAAAGTTTATGATTTGTTCATCTCCTTCGAAGACTTTCCAATTGGAAATGTTATTAGGTACCGATAATTTGTAGAGAAGTTCCATAGTGAATCGGGAGGATTCGTAATATTCTAAAGGTGACAACCTAGAAGTGGTCAACAAGAATATTCTGTGTTCTATGGATCACAGTGATATTAAAAGCCTCAAAGTGCTCTATTAACCTATGCACCTCCTGTTGATAGTTCTTCAAATGAGGAGAATTGAAATGTATAGTATTTCTTACTTCTCTAACAATAATTTTAGAGTCCCCGAAAACTTTCAATTCTTTGATATCCAAATCTATGGCTTTCCTTAATCCTTGTACCAGAGCTTCATATTCGATAGTATTGTTGGTACATTCGAATTCTAGCCTATAGGAAAAGAAATGATGTTTACCCATAGGATCTATGAGGATGCATCCTGATCCAGACCCTTCTTGAGATTTAGATCCATCAAAATAGAGGGTCCAAATTTGTGAACGAGAATCACTATTTTCGTTTCCCTTATTAGTTTCTTGCTCCCTGACCTCTTGTTTTGCAAGATCTAACGTCGAGTTTTGCCTAAGAGGGTGTATCCTGTTGGTATCAGATATTTCTCTTGGAAAATCAATTCGGAGTTTTGGGTAAGAGGAACATGGAATAAGAGGGGGGCAAAATTTGTGAAGTAGGATTCGTAGGAATAATTGCCCAATATGGGAAAATCTATGGACGAGGGCTTGTTAGGGGTTTATAAATCAGTGATCGTATGTTTTAGATATCTCTCCCTGTCGATTCTGATCATGTTATTGTATCCCTTCAGTGGTAGCCAAAGGTGTGCCCAGTCCATACTGAAGTATCCGTTTATCTTTTCAGACCAGTCTCGACTCAGTAATAGCCCATATGCCTCTAGGATATCTACTACAATAATGTCGATCACTTGAACAAACGTGGGATGCATTGATATTTTGGTCATCACGTCTTTGATTTCTCCTATGACATTGACTTGGGTCATGTCCAGTTGTATGATATGTTTATCACTCTTGAAAGGAACAACATTCAATTTCTTGCAAACATACAAGGGCATGATGTTGGAGGATGCTTCAGAATCTACCAAACAATTGTGAAGGTTTCTATTGAAAATTTCAAACGTTAAGAGGAATAGGGGGACAAAATGTTTTTCCTTTATATCTCTCGAACAAGTATTCATAGTTGGTTTTCCCACCAGATATGTGTGAGTCAAACTTCTTTCTGGGAAATTGCCCATCGTCATTTTTTCCGCAGAGTTCAAGGCTTGTAACATAAAGTCTTTCTGATGAGGGATCCTGCATATATCCATAACTGAGATATTGGCCTTTAGCTTCTTCAAATCTTCGACCACATTGTAATCTAGTTTGGGCGATTCCTGGGTATGAATTCTTATAGGATTTTTACCAAGAGCGAAAGATGTTTTCAGGTGGTTGGGGTTTAACTTACTTTGCAAGGCTCAGCTGGCGTCGATATATTTCGAGTCGAGTGGGCCCTTATAGCGAGTCTGTATCACCGAAACTTCCACGGGTTGTTCGTGAGACTCAAATAGATCGTCAGAGGGCATGATCAGGTCTAGATCCCATATCATCATGGTTGTATCTCGTGGTGGGTCAACTTCTTCCTGGTCAATAATATTCATGGTCGAACTGGCTGATTGTTCGGTCAAGGAGACTTTGCCTAGAAACTGATTGTCCATTAAATTCATGGTGTGTACCCATTGAGGGCAGTCTCTTTCAGAGTGGTTTTCCTGATGATAAGCTCAAAAAGAATCAAATGCAACATTCCCTAGATCAATATTTAAGTTAGTTGGGGGAGGTTCAATTGCTTTTAAAGGTGGGTTTCTTTTAAAGAAAGGATTATAGGGCCTTTGGTCTTGATTTCCCTCTCCCTCATTTCTCTTCATGTCTATGATTTCGTTTGATAATTTTTTAACCATGCGTTGTATATCTTCTATATCTCCATTACCTTTATCGGGAGTTTGTTCAACCAGTTTTCCCGACGGTCTAGTCAAAAGGAGCCCCATCCTGGGAAGGGGAGGGTTTCTTTCTTTACTAAAGAGGTCTGGCCTTCTTTAAATCCTTTCATCTGGAATTATATTGTTTTGGCCTCTTCAAAATTTTCCGCCAGGGTTTGCTTAGCGAATCTTTTTACAAACATAGAAATAGAAGCTAGGAGCACGTTGGCATAAACCTCAATTTGCAACTCTTGAGTTGGTTTTCCCATGGGCTGGAATTTGTTTAAGATGGTCATGAACCTTTGGTTGAAATATTTGTCCCTCTCTTTCGGACTGATGGTGGCTACGAACAAATCAGCCATTAGGGCTCCCGTAGTAGTTTCTTCTACAAATTTATCTAGAAAGTCTTTTTGGAACTTAGTTCAGCTGGTTATCAATCCTACTGGAAAAATAAAATACCACATGGAAGCTAAATTTTCAAACATGTAGGGGAAAAGTCTGCAGACTACATCTTCATGCTGAACATTCATGAGTCTAATCGTGAGTATGAACTTATTGATATGATCTTCAGGCGAACCTAAAGTTTTGGGGTCATACTTAGGAAGCAGCTTCTCTGGATGCTGGGGAAGATTATGTACTCATCCAGGGTCGGCCACGACGTCTCCGACCAACCAAGGCTAGTTTTTATGAAGAGGGATTTCTCTTTCTTCCTCGTGGTTATTATTACCTTCCATATCTTCAGAATCCGATTTGAACTCTTCTTCTTCCGAAAAGTTGTTTGGCTTGGGGATGTCGTCGGCTGGCATTTTGGGTATCATATCAAGAGGTTCTTGGATTTTAGTAATAAAAAAATCTATTAAGTATTATACGAAATGTACGCAAACCTCGTCAGGAGTACTAACCACTGGTCTGCTTTTTTTTTTCTTTGAGGGAGGATGGGAGCTAAGGAAAACACACTGATCTACCTGGTGTAGGCTCTAGTGATTCTCCTGAATTGATTCACTTCCTCGTGAGGAAGGGCGTAAGGTATTTCAAGGTGAAAAGGTTCTTCCTCGGGCTGGGGTGAGTTATCTATTTTGGGAATACTCAACGTGTGTGGGTTGTCTTGTGAAGGACTAGCCATCCATATGGGTTGTTATGAATCTGTAGGCTGTTTGAAATGATAAATAAAATATATATTCATCCATTCATTCTCAGTCCCTCCTTCTAGCTCCAATTCTGTTGATGGGTCCTAAATCCTTTGACTCAACAGTAGGAACCAAACCCACCACCAAGGCCCAATTAGACTCTACAACATTTAAAAATGGAATGGTTGTTCAGATCTTGTGATCTGACCAATTTATTGATGGGCTTTGTGTTTCCTTGTGAAGGCTCCTCCTTTAGTTAGGATTGTTTTCTTTTGTATTTTCTCTTGGATGGGGTTGATATGAGAGATGCAAGACAGTATAAACCAACTTGAAAAAAAAAAGGATTAAGTTTTAACTATTGGGGAAGAGGCTAATCTTGGGATAACCTGCTGCTCAACGTGCAGACAATTACTCTATACCCAGGCCTAGTAATAATACATTAACCATGTGAGCATCCAATTACTGTCTGAGAAACTAACTATTAGAAAGAAAGAGCATATGTAATAAGATAATGGCAAGAAAAATAATTCATCTATCATAACCATTCATTACATAATAACACAACGATTTATCTTCATCATTAAAGCAAAGAATATCAATACATTGCACCAGATAAATTGACAATGGAACTAATTGCTCTTACTCATTATTGCATCATTCATGAAACAGGATAGGAAGTAGTTCTTATCCAAGTCAAATCACATGCATCTGATGAAAATAGCTTGTCTTTGGTCCAGAAGGACTTCTCAATTCATAGCAGTCTCAAAATAATTCTTAACAAACAAAAAAAAGAGTTCTTACAACAACCATCGACCCTTTACTCATTGGTCGGTGTCTCTATTTATAATATAAAGTGTTAACTAAAACTAACGGCTAAGTGCAGTTTGAACAAAACAAAAATCACCACATGGTATTATCTTCTAACAACTTCTTTAAAAGTCGTCCCTAGATACTTCTTGGAAAGGGTGACTTCTCTTGTATTCAGTTCAGCTGACAAACAGTTCTTCACAAGTTTGGGCCCATGGAAATCTATGTTGTTCCATCGGGGCTGCATATATTCCCCCGATGTCTACTGCATGCACTTGGTGCTTTAGTAAACTGGAGTTCAACTACTATAGCATGGTTCGAGCTCTGATCGGATGTTCTACGAATTGTTGCACTTGCCTGGGCCTCACATCGGCTATATTTTTGGACTCTTCGGTCCATAGTGAATCTTGTTTGACATGCAGCTTGACCACGTTGCTCAGGTCGATGAAATTATCGGGGGTGTCGAACTCGGGGAGCCCGACATCCTTCATTATTTTTTTAATTTTATCCCAGTGCTTCCTGCACCTGGTCCAGTGTTCTTGGATCTCTCAATATGGGTCCTGATACATCTTAGCCTAGTACTTGGTTGATCACTTCATGCGATTAAGACTACTTTTAACTACCACATGAATGTTGTGTTTTTCCTTATCTCGACCTTGCTAGACTGCCTCAATGTACTCGAGTCTTTCTACCGCTTGTTGCGCCCTTTCATACCATCGCTCCATCTCCTTTCATCTGGCAAGGTCCATGAGAGTGTCCTCTTGGAACTCAGTTATATTCTCGGTTAACAGGTGTCTTTCCTTCTTGAAACTGTTCTAAACTCCTACAAACTCACCTCTCATATACACAACAGTTTGCATGGAGCCTTTATAGTATTCGACAAGATGGTGCAAGTGCTTGAGCTCCTTTAGGGTGGTGGCTAGTTTCTTTTCATTCCTCCTGGCTCTATCCAAGGTGGCATCTGAGAGGGCCTTTCCCACACCGATCAGTTCAGACATCTACGAGTCTACTGTGTTGATCAAGTTCTCCTCTGTGGTAACTAAGATGGAGTGATCCAATGAGATCCTTATTTTCTTCGTAGTCCTTTGAACAATGTCCTTTCTCTTTTGATCATAGGAGATCGCATAGATATCTGCTACCTCATCTACTAGCTCTAGTATCTGCTGATCACCCCATGTTAGTTTGTTTCCCAAACTACCAGTGGTGTATATTTGTTCAAGATTGGACTCTCAAACTTCCTCGCTGTGCCTTGTGGGTCTGAATCCTACTTGTCTCTCATCGGGGATTTGAGTATTGGGTAGAATAGAGGTGTCAGGTATAGACTCGTTACTTACTTTCTCATCGGTCCCATAATTGTTGATTTCCTTTTGCAGAGATCCTTTCTTTGTATCCTCCGGTTCATGCTCGTCATTCGGATCCTCTTTGGTTTTCGATTCATTGGGTTCTTTTATGTCGAGGCCACTTTCGTCTTCTGTTTCCTTTTGCGAGACCTCCTTGTCTTGAACTTCGGGCTCAGGGGAGGAAACTTTCTCGGGACTTGTTTCCTCTCCGACACACACCGGGGAGTCGTGAGATGGTTTCAGGCTTTATTCATCGCTATATATATGTATATGTTTGCTAAGGGAATTAGGCACTTGTGTTTCTATTGACACCCGACCTACCTCTATTTGATTTGTCCTGTCCATAAAGGAATTGACCGGCGATGTTGTAGATCTAGTGTTTCCTATCCCATCGGTGTTCCTGACGTCTGTGGACTCGGGGCTGCTTGACTCAGTCGGGCTTCATTCTTGGGTACCAGTTGGAAGAACAGGAATTATGATAAGGTATAGATCATCCTGCATCCATTTCATTAGCAGTTGGATTTTTTGGTACAAAAGTTCACCCATCCCCAGTGTAGCTTGAATTTTAGGGAAATCCCTGATTTGTACTAGGGATTCTTGATAAACTCTCATCGCTTCGATGCCTTCTTGGGGATTTACCATTTCTTCGCCCAATTTAGATGCTACATTTCCTTCCCGGGTCCTGATAATTTCTTGAGCTATTTTCTCCAAAGACGTCTCTTTCTCTTCCCAACTCATAGATTTGAACCTAGTTGTTCGAGAATCAACCCTCCTTTATGCTATTTCATTCCAATCTTGAGCGTTTTCTATGAAAAATTCATCTTCGAACCGATCATGGGCATAAGGCCAATAGGATTATACCTGCGATGCATGTTGTTGGACCAGGCCCTTGGGATCGTGTTTGCAAAATCGGCTGCGAAACCATAATTCTAGTTGACTCAACCCTTCTTGCTTAGAATGCACAGTATATTTGACCATGTAGAAGCCAATATGAAACCCATATGGAATGAAGTCCTGCTCCTTGTCCTTTACTAAAGTGGCATTGTATCCTTGCAGGATGGTCTGGTAGAAAATTTCCCCTAACACTAGTGGGTCGGGAACATATATGGGTAACAAATGGGGTGCCCCTGTGGCTCTAAAAACCCTGATGTAGGTTTCGCACTCGTCTCGATACAAGTGACCCACTTTGGATATAACCTTTTTTTCTTCTTTTGACAACCTAGGCCACTCTTTCCTGAAAAACAAAAAATAGATGCGTGCAATAAACTAGTCACAGATAAGAGCATAGGATTTTTTGTACCTATTTTCCCATAAGATGTTGAAGTATACATGGACCGAGAGCTCCGAGGAGTGCCAGTTCAAGTTCATTCTAGAGAAAATGTTCCTGGCGCAGATGATCTCTAACATATACAAGGCCATGTAGAAGGAGGGGGTTTCCCCCTCCTTTGACATCTGGGATTGTCTTATGCAGGTTCTTAACTATTTGGAGATGATGGCACCGCAATTGAAACCCATGCCTGAAATGGCCACCGTATAAGCTAGCAGTATCTAAGCCTCTAAAAACCGGGAACAATATTTCTCCCCATGCAACCTACAGAGAAGAGCCATCTAGTATATGTATGGTTCCCTTAGATTGGTCATTGGATACCAACCGACAGTCCGGTTCGTGAATTTTTTCTCTTCCCTCCACCGCGATGCCATTATTTTGCTAGTATCGTGTGATGCATATAAAAAAAAAAAAAAATCAGTGCTCAACTTTTCTTCTGACTCCCTGAGCTTGTAGTAACTCTGAACCTCCGATGGCAAGAAAACCCTGACGCATCCACTATTATCATCATTAATCAAACATTTATGCGCGTCGGTGTGGTCAATGAGCCACTTTAAGAGCTTTATAAAAGGAAACACTGGAGTTTGGCTTGCCACTATGTGTATATAAGCCCTACGGATCTTTGGGAGGACATCATCATCGAGCTTCCTTGTATCAGGATCATTGTGCAGGGTATACTCGAGGGGTTCTTCTTTCTTAATTTTGTTAAACAATTTTTCCCAACAAGGGAATGTTGTTTTGGCTCCAATGTTTGGCTCTATGTCCCCGAAGGTCGAGGGTTAGATGAAAGCCTTCTTGGTAGTTGCCTTACTGACAGGCACTGGTTTGGGGGCGAATTCTAATTGTCTTGCAACTGCTGAGGAGGATCCCTCTCATTCTTCTAGTTCTTGTGTCTTTGGCGCTCTTGGGGATTTCCTGGTGGAGGGTTTCTTTGGAGGCATTGTTCCTGCAATTAAAACAACCTTTAAACATGTGTACAGAGTAGCGTTGGGTTGTGAACATAAAAAATGAAGCGTAAAACACCATAAGTGGATACATACCTGTAATTATTTCTAAGATAGTTGTCTAATAATCACTGAACTTTGGACAACTTCTCTGGATCGTTAGCCCTGCTCCTTTGTTTGTTCTGAAATCTTTGTCGTGCATAATAGTATCATACACAATGACTTAGACAACATATAACTGGAGAGACTATATCCATCATATCAACCAATTAATATGAGTAATAAATGAAATTCAAAATAAACTACCGTCGGTTCTCCGCAATTAAATTCTAACTGGTTGACGACGGAGGCACGGAGGCAGGTGCATTGTATCTACAAGCTTAAATGATTTCTTTTGATTCACGCACAGATTAGAAACTAATGCGTGATTCACAATTTTATTAACACTTTAAATGTGTCTTACCTAACGAATCTGAGGGTTAAAACATCTCATCATGTCGTGTCGTTCCGTCTTGGAGGTTGGGGATCGACATTTTAAAATGTAAAATTAATGTGTATTTTATTTTGTAACTCCCTGACGCCAAAATCACGTCGGGTGTCAGTGGTCAGCGATACCACTCCTCTCCTTTTGCGATGCTTACTTTTTCATTTTCATGTCGAAGCCAAATGGATAGGTATTTTTCGATACTCTTACTGAAGTTCAATCACAAAAATAAATACTTTCGTCTATCGACACCGATGAAGATCGATGCTTGATTATTTTAAACTCTCAAATGTTTTTCGTCACCTTTAACCTTTATCGATGTTGAACTCCTAAGTGCGTTGGGGAAATCTTTAGTTTTTCGGTTCCTTAAGTAGTTTGTAAGTATTGTTTAATGGTTAAGATGATTCTTTGTTGTATTTTCAAGCAAACTTTAGAAAATTCAAACATGAAACATAAAAGATAAGCGCAGGTATCAGTTTCACACTGAAGGAAAAATAGACAGTGCAAAGGATCAAGTGCTACCCAAAAAATAAAAAATGGACATAGACTTTTAGGGTGTGTTGAGTGCTCAACAGGTTCCTCATGGAGCAAAAGGAGCTGAGCGAGTGGAAACAAAATTGGATTAGTAAAATCCAAGACTACGATTTTGAATTGAGTATGTGAAAGGAAAAAATAATGTGGTTGTTGATGCCTTATCAAGGATACCCACTCTCTCTCTCAAGGATATTTCAGTGGAATGGAAGGCACTTATATTGGTAGAATACTCCAAAAATAGGTTTTCTTGTGAGATACTTGATGGTCAGGTCTTTGATGATAGATATAGGGTTATTGATGATATCATATATTATAAGGATCATATCTATTTAGTACTAGAATCCCAATAGAAAGACAAAATCTTGCACGAAGCACATACTTCTCCTTTGGCAGGTCATCCAGGATACCTGAAGACTTATAGACAAATTTAGGAGAGGTTTGCTTGGAAGGGTCTCAAGACTGATGTATTGAATTTTTTACGGGAGTGCCACATCTGTTAGAAAAACAAGGTGGAACATACCCACCCAACAGGATTGATCCAAACACTTCCCATTCCTGAACAAAAATGGGAAAGCATTTCGATATATTTTATCACAGGGCTGCCTTTGGCACAGGGGAAAGATTGTATCTGCGTGGTGGTTGACAGGCTTACTAAATTCTCTTATTTATTCGCCATATCAACCAAATACTCTGCAGCTCAAGTAGTGGAAATGTTCTTCGGAAAGGTATTTTGGCTGCATGGACTGCCCAAGACAATTATCAATGATCGATACAGTAGATTCATGGGGGGTTTCTAGTAGGAGTTGTTCAGACTCGTAGGGACAAAATTAATGCCTACTACCAATTATCACCCTCATACTGATGGGAAAACATAAATTGTGAACAAATGGCTTGAGGGGTATTTGAGAAATTATGTATCGGGGCAACAAAAGGCGTGGATCAAATGGCTGCACTTGGGTGAACATTGATATAACACCACTTATCACATGTCGATCAGGATGACACCTTTCAAATCTTTGTATGGTTATGATGCTACCACCTTTGTGGATCGAGCATTTGGGGAAATTCAGGCACCCAAAGACAAATATTTGATTCAAGAGAGTGAGGACATCTTGCAAACTCTAAAAAATAACCTGCAAATGGCACAGAATCAATAGAATATGTATGGAGAAAAGTATAGAGTGGAGCTCAATTTTGAGGTGGGAGACTTGGTATATCTCCGCTTACAGCCATACAGATAATCATCATTGGAAATGAAAGGGGGAGAGAAATTGAAGCCGCAATTGTATGGTCCCTATAGGATTTCGAGGTGAGTCAGGTAAGTAGATTATGTGCTAGAGCTTCTAGAGGGGTGTAATATACATAATGTCTTTCATGTTTCATGCCTCAAGAAGGTGGTGGGATAACATGTTGACATCTCTAAAGAGTTTCCACCATTGGATGAGGAGGGGAAGTTGATCCTAATTCTGGAGGAGGTGTTGGAGACCACAGAGGGGAAATTAAGGAACAAGAGCATCAAAGAGTACCTGATCAAATGGAAAAATATACCTATCGAGGACACAACTTGTGAAGGAGATAGATATTGCAACATCATGGATTACAATTTCTTGAGTACAAGTAATCTCAGGAGAGTAGGACTGTAATGTCCCTATTGGCCTAGGAACCATAAGGAATGGTTCTACTAGACTAAATTGGTTCCCATAGGCTGAGCCAGAAAAGTTACCTAGGGAACTCAAATTTTTCCTAGGAAATGACTTTATAAAGGGAAAAGGGGAAAAATGGAGCCACGGGTCTTAGGAAAAATAAAGTCACTTCAAAATTATAAAGTGTGTAAGAATAAAGTGACTTTAAAATAAAATTAAAAGTAAAGTGAGCAGGAATTAATTCAATGAGAAATAAAGGAGGGGAAAAGAGGAGGCGCCCCTCATTCTTGCATTCACTCATTTGGAAAATATATTTTTGAGAGCTCTTGACAAGAGAGTCTAGGGTTTTTGGAAACCCTTCACTTATCTCTAGTTTCAATGTTGAAACTATACACCCTAGTCAGATATGAGGAAGAAGTCGCTTCAGATTTCTTCATTTCACTTCATTGGATTGAGTTCCTTCATTCGATAGTTAATCTGGCTACGTGGGGATCAATTTAATCAAGGAGGATGAGTTTACTTCACTGTTGGGCGCATTTTCTTTAATTGGATGAATTCTTCCTTCATTTTGTTGAGTTGAAGACAACTTGAGCGATTCCTTATATTGTTGGGTGATTTATTACTTGTGTGGGGCGTACCCATCACCATAGGGGCACATATCTCATCGCAAAGGTCATAAATACCAGTGCTAGGGTCGTATCCCTTTTCCTGGGCGTGATCTGTATAGGTTGGGCGTGTATCACCTTGCAGAAGGTGAAAATACAAGGGTGGGGGTCGAATCTTCATATTGACAAGAGTGGAAGAGAGGCACAAATTGATTGTTGGTCATGGCACCTTCTTACTGGTGCATTGGGTGCTTCATATTTGTTGTTGTGTTGGTTCTAGACTGATGGGCATGATTTTATTGTTGAATGGAGTTTTGTTGAATGATGGGTTGCATATTATTGTCAATGAAGGTCGTGGGAATTTCTATAAAGCACCAGGATTGTTCTACAGTACTATCTCAGGGTTGTAACAACTATATATTATCAATTTGAGGAGTGAACAAAGATAAATAAGAGGACTTCTATTCTGTT
>ML784977.1:27693-47225 GCA_009831015.1 Picea engelmannii | reverse complement strand
TCCAAGTCAAATCACATGCATCTGATGAAAATAGCTTGTCTTTGGTCCAGAAGGACTTCTCAATTCATAGCAGTCTCAAAATAATTCTTAACAAACAAAAAAAAGAGTTCTTACAACAACCATCGACCCTTTACTCATTGGTCGGTGTCTCTATTTATAATATAAAGTGTTAACTAAAACTAACGGCTAAGTGCAGTTTGAACAAAACAAAAATCACCACATGGTATTATCTTCTAACAACTTCTTTAAAAGTCGTCCCTAGATACTTCTTGGAAAGGGTGACTTCTCTTGTATTCAGTTCAGCTGACAAACAGTTCTTCACAAGTTTGGGCCCATGGAAATCTATGTTGTTCCATCGGGGCTGCATATATTCCCCCGATGTCTACTGCATGCACTTGGTGCTTTAGTAAACTGGAGTTCAACTACTATAGCATGGTTCGAGCTCTGATCGGATGTTCTACGAATTGTTGCACTTGCCTGGGCCTCACATCGGCTATATTTTTGGACTCTTCGGTCCATAGTGAATCTTGTTTGACATGCAGCTTGACCACGTTGCTCAGGTCGATGAAATTATCGGGGGTGTCGAACTCGGGGAGCCCGACATCCTTCATTATTTTTTTAATTTTATCCCAGTGCTTCCTGCACCTGGTCCAGTGTTCTTGGATCTCTCAATATGGGTCCTGATACATCTTAGCCTAGTACTTGGTTGATCACTTCATGCGATTAAGACTACTTTTAACTACCACATGAATGTTGTGTTTTTCCTTATCTCGACCTTGCTAGACTGCCTCAATGTACTCGAGTCTTTCTACCGCTTGTTGCGCCCTTTCATACCATCGCTCCATCTCCTTTCATCTGGCAAGGTCCATGAGAGTGTCCTCTTGGAACTCAGTTATATTCTCGGTTAACAGGTGTCTTTCCTTCTTGAAACTGTTCTAAACTCCTACAAACTCACCTCTCATATACACAACAGTTTGCATGGAGCCTTTATAGTATTCGACAAGATGGTGCAAGTGCTTGAGCTCCTTTAGGGTGGTGGCTAGTTTCTTTTCATTCCTCCTGGCTCTATCCAAGGTGGCATCTGAGAGGGCCTTTCCCACACCGATCAGTTCAGACATCTACGAGTCTACTGTGTTGATCAAGTTCTCCTCTGTGGTAACTAAGATGGAGTGATCCAATGAGATCCTTATTTTCTTCGTAGTCCTTTGAACAATGTCCTTTCTCTTTTGATCATAGGAGATCGCATAGATATCTGCTACCTCATCTACTAGCTCTAGTATCTGCTGATCACCCCATGTTAGTTTGTTTCCCAAACTACCAGTGGTGTATATTTGTTCAAGATTGGACTCTCAAACTTCCTCGCTGTGCCTTGTGGGTCTGAATCCTACTTGTCTCTCATCGGGGATTTGAGTATTGGGTAGAATAGAGGTGTCAGGTATAGACTCGTTACTTACTTTCTCATCGGTCCCATAATTGTTGATTTCCTTTTGCAGAGATCCTTTCTTTGTATCCTCCGGTTCATGCTCGTCATTCGGATCCTCTTTGGTTTTCGATTCATTGGGTTCTTTTATGTCGAGGCCACTTTCGTCTTCTGTTTCCTTTTGCGAGACCTCCTTGTCTTGAACTTCGGGCTCAGGGGAGGAAACTTTCTCGGGACTTGTTTCCTCTCCGACACACACCGGGGAGTCGTGAGATGGTTTCAGGCTTTATTCATCGCTATATATATGTATATGTTTGCTAAGGGAATTAGGCACTTGTGTTTCTATTGACACCCGACCTACCTCTATTTGATTTGTCCTGTCCATAAAGGAATTGACCGGCGATGTTGTAGATCTAGTGTTTCCTATCCCATCGGTGTTCCTGACGTCTGTGGACTCGGGGCTGCTTGACTCAGTCGGGCTTCATTCTTGGGTACCAGTTGGAAGAACAGGAATTATGATAAGGTATAGATCATCCTGCATCCATTTCATTAGCAGTTGGATTTTTTGGTACAAAAGTTCACCCATCCCCAGTGTAGCTTGAATTTTAGGGAAATCCCTGATTTGTACTAGGGATTCTTGATAAACTCTCATCGCTTCGATGCCTTCTTGGGGATTTACCATTTCTTCGCCCAATTTAGATGCTACATTTCCTTCCCGGGTCCTGATAATTTCTTGAGCTATTTTCTCCAAAGACGTCTCTTTCTCTTCCCAACTCATAGATTTGAACCTAGTTGTTCGAGAATCAACCCTCCTTTATGCTATTTCATTCCAATCTTGAGCGTTTTCTATGAAAAATTCATCTTCGAACCGATCATGGGCATAAGGCCAATAGGATTATACCTGCGATGCATGTTGTTGGACCAGGCCCTTGGGATCGTGTTTGCAAAATCGGCTGCGAAACCATAATTCTAGTTGACTCAACCCTTCTTGCTTAGAATGCACAGTATATTTGACCATGTAGAAGCCAATATGAAACCCATATGGAATGAAGTCCTGCTCCTTGTCCTTTACTAAAGTGGCATTGTATCCTTGCAGGATGGTCTGGTAGAAAATTTCCCCTAACACTAGTGGGTCGGGAACATATATGGGTAACAAATGGGGTGCCCCTGTGGCTCTAAAAACCCTGATGTAGGTTTCGCACTCGTCTCGATACAAGTGACCCACTTTGGATATAACCTTTTTTTCTTCTTTTGACAACCTAGGCCACTCTTTCCTGAAAAACAAAAAATAGATGCGTGCAATAAACTAGTCACAGATAAGAGCATAGGATTTTTTGTACCTATTTTCCCATAAGATGTTGAAGTATACATGGACCGAGAGCTCCGAGGAGTGCCAGTTCAAGTTCATTCTAGAGAAAATGTTCCTGGCGCAGATGATCTCTAACATATACAAGGCCATGTAGAAGGAGGGGGTTTCCCCCTCCTTTGACATCTGGGATTGTCTTATGCAGGTTCTTAACTATTTGGAGATGATGGCACCGCAATTGAAACCCATGCCTGAAATGGCCACCGTATAAGCTAGCAGTATCTAAGCCTCTAAAAACCGGGAACAATATTTCTCCCCATGCAACCTACAGAGAAGAGCCATCTAGTATATGTATGGTTCCCTTAGATTGGTCATTGGATACCAACCGACAGTCCGGTTCGTGAATTTTTTCTCTTCCCTCCACCGCGATGCCATTATTTTGCTAGTATCGTGTGATGCATATAAAAAAAAAAAAAAATCAGTGCTCAACTTTTCTTCTGACTCCCTGAGCTTGTAGTAACTCTGAACCTCCGATGGCAAGAAAACCCTGACGCATCCACTATTATCATCATTAATCAAACATTTATGCGCGTCGGTGTGGTCAATGAGCCACTTTAAGAGCTTTATAAAAGGAAACACTGGAGTTTGGCTTGCCACTATGTGTATATAAGCCCTACGGATCTTTGGGAGGACATCATCATCGAGCTTCCTTGTATCAGGATCATTGTGCAGGGTATACTCGAGGGGTTCTTCTTTCTTAATTTTGTTAAACAATTTTTCCCAACAAGGGAATGTTGTTTTGGCTCCAATGTTTGGCTCTATGTCCCCGAAGGTCGAGGGTTAGATGAAAGCCTTCTTGGTAGTTGCCTTACTGACAGGCACTGGTTTGGGGGCGAATTCTAATTGTCTTGCAACTGCTGAGGAGGATCCCTCTCATTCTTCTAGTTCTTGTGTCTTTGGCGCTCTTGGGGATTTCCTGGTGGAGGGTTTCTTTGGAGGCATTGTTCCTGCAATTAAAACAACCTTTAAACATGTGTACAGAGTAGCGTTGGGTTGTGAACATAAAAAATGAAGCGTAAAACACCATAAGTGGATACATACCTGTAATTATTTCTAAGATAGTTGTCTAATAATCACTGAACTTTGGACAACTTCTCTGGATCGTTAGCCCTGCTCCTTTGTTTGTTCTGAAATCTTTGTCGTGCATAATAGTATCATACACAATGACTTAGACAACATATAACTGGAGAGACTATATCCATCATATCAACCAATTAATATGAGTAATAAATGAAATTCAAAATAAACTACCGTCGGTTCTCCGCAATTAAATTCTAACTGGTTGACGACGGAGGCACGGAGGCAGGTGCATTGTATCTACAAGCTTAAATGATTTCTTTTGATTCACGCACAGATTAGAAACTAATGCGTGATTCACAATTTTATTAACACTTTAAATGTGTCTTACCTAACGAATCTGAGGGTTAAAACATCTCATCATGTCGTGTCGTTCCGTCTTGGAGGTTGGGGATCGACATTTTAAAATGTAAAATTAATGTGTATTTTATTTTGTAACTCCCTGACGCCAAAATCACGTCGGGTGTCAGTGGTCAGCGATACCACTCCTCTCCTTTTGCGATGCTTACTTTTTCATTTTCATGTCGAAGCCAAATGGATAGGTATTTTTCGATACTCTTACTGAAGTTCAATCACAAAAATAAATACTTTCGTCTATCGACACCGATGAAGATCGATGCTTGATTATTTTAAACTCTCAAATGTTTTTCGTCACCTTTAACCTTTATCGATGTTGAACTCCTAAGTGCGTTGGGGAAATCTTTAGTTTTTCGGTTCCTTAAGTAGTTTGTAAGTATTGTTTAATGGTTAAGATGATTCTTTGTTGTATTTTCAAGCAAACTTTAGAAAATTCAAACATGAAACATAAAAGATAAGCGCAGGTATCAGTTTCACACTGAAGGAAAAATAGACAGTGCAAAGGATCAAGTGCTACCCAAAAAATAAAAAATGGACATAGACTTTTAGGGTGTGTTGAGTGCTCAACAGGTTCCTCATGGAGCAAAAGGAGCTGAGCGAGTGGAAACAAAATTGGATTAGTAAAATCCAAGACTACGATTTTGAATTGAGTATGTGAAAGGAAAAAATAATGTGGTTGTTGATGCCTTATCAAGGATACCCACTCTCTCTCTCAAGGATATTTCAGTGGAATGGAAGGCACTTATATTGGTAGAATACTCCAAAAATAGGTTTTCTTGTGAGATACTTGATGGTCAGGTCTTTGATGATAGATATAGGGTTATTGATGATATCATATATTATAAGGATCATATCTATTTAGTACTAGAATCCCAATAGAAAGACAAAATCTTGCACGAAGCACATACTTCTCCTTTGGCAGGTCATCCAGGATACCTGAAGACTTATAGACAAATTTAGGAGAGGTTTGCTTGGAAGGGTCTCAAGACTGATGTATTGAATTTTTTACGGGAGTGCCACATCTGTTAGAAAAACAAGGTGGAACATACCCACCCAACAGGATTGATCCAAACACTTCCCATTCCTGAACAAAAATGGGAAAGCATTTCGATATATTTTATCACAGGGCTGCCTTTGGCACAGGGGAAAGATTGTATCTGCGTGGTGGTTGACAGGCTTACTAAATTCTCTTATTTATTCGCCATATCAACCAAATACTCTGCAGCTCAAGTAGTGGAAATGTTCTTCGGAAAGGTATTTTGGCTGCATGGACTGCCCAAGACAATTATCAATGATCGATACAGTAGATTCATGGGGGGTTTCTAGTAGGAGTTGTTCAGACTCGTAGGGACAAAATTAATGCCTACTACCAATTATCACCCTCATACTGATGGGAAAACATAAATTGTGAACAAATGGCTTGAGGGGTATTTGAGAAATTATGTATCGGGGCAACAAAAGGCGTGGATCAAATGGCTGCACTTGGGTGAACATTGATATAACACCACTTATCACATGTCGATCAGGATGACACCTTTCAAATCTTTGTATGGTTATGATGCTACCACCTTTGTGGATCGAGCATTTGGGGAAATTCAGGCACCCAAAGACAAATATTTGATTCAAGAGAGTGAGGACATCTTGCAAACTCTAAAAAATAACCTGCAAATGGCACAGAATCAATAGAATATGTATGGAGAAAAGTATAGAGTGGAGCTCAATTTTGAGGTGGGAGACTTGGTATATCTCCGCTTACAGCCATACAGATAATCATCATTGGAAATGAAAGGGGGAGAGAAATTGAAGCCGCAATTGTATGGTCCCTATAGGATTTCGAGGTGAGTCAGGTAAGTAGATTATGTGCTAGAGCTTCTAGAGGGGTGTAATATACATAATGTCTTTCATGTTTCATGCCTCAAGAAGGTGGTGGGATAACATGTTGACATCTCTAAAGAGTTTCCACCATTGGATGAGGAGGGGAAGTTGATCCTAATTCTGGAGGAGGTGTTGGAGACCACAGAGGGGAAATTAAGGAACAAGAGCATCAAAGAGTACCTGATCAAATGGAAAAATATACCTATCGAGGACACAACTTGTGAAGGAGATAGATATTGCAACATCATGGATTACAATTTCTTGAGTACAAGTAATCTCAGGAGAGTAGGACTGTAATGTCCCTATTGGCCTAGGAACCATAAGGAATGGTTCTACTAGACTAAATTGGTTCCCATAGGCTGAGCCAGAAAAGTTACCTAGGGAACTCAAATTTTTCCTAGGAAATGACTTTATAAAGGGAAAAGGGGAAAAATGGAGCCACGGGTCTTAGGAAAAATAAAGTCACTTCAAAATTATAAAGTGTGTAAGAATAAAGTGACTTTAAAATAAAATTAAAAGTAAAGTGAGCAGGAATTAATTCAATGAGAAATAAAGGAGGGGAAAAGAGGAGGCGCCCCTCATTCTTGCATTCACTCATTTGGAAAATATATTTTTGAGAGCTCTTGACAAGAGAGTCTAGGGTTTTTGGAAACCCTTCACTTATCTCTAGTTTCAATGTTGAAACTATACACCCTAGTCAGATATGAGGAAGAAGTCGCTTCAGATTTCTTCATTTCACTTCATTGGATTGAGTTCCTTCATTCGATAGTTAATCTGGCTACGTGGGGATCAATTTAATCAAGGAGGATGAGTTTACTTCACTGTTGGGCGCATTTTCTTTAATTGGATGAATTCTTCCTTCATTTTGTTGAGTTGAAGACAACTTGAGCGATTCCTTATATTGTTGGGTGATTTATTACTTGTGTGGGGCGTACCCATCACCATAGGGGCACATATCTCATCGCAAAGGTCATAAATACCAGTGCTAGGGTCGTATCCCTTTTCCTGGGCGTGATCTGTATAGGTTGGGCGTGTATCACCTTGCAGAAGGTGAAAATACAAGGGTGGGGGTCGAATCTTCATATTGACAAGAGTGGAAGAGAGGCACAAATTGATTGTTGGTCATGGCACCTTCTTACTGGTGCATTGGGTGCTTCATATTTGTTGTTGTGTTGGTTCTAGACTGATGGGCATGATTTTATTGTTGAATGGAGTTTTGTTGAATGATGGGTTGCATATTATTGTCAATGAAGGTCGTGGGAATTTCTATAAAGCACCAGGATTGTTCTACAGTACTATCTCAGGGTTGTAACAACTATATATTATCAATTTGAGGAGTGAACAAAGATAAATAAGAGGACTTCTATTCTGTTGCTGATTTATCCTCCTTATACAACCTATTTTCGGCATCAATTATATTAGATTACTCGTTGTTGGGCACATATTCCCTTTTTTGGGTGCTTTTACCATGGATTGTATGTTGAGAAATAGACAAGCTTAATGAGATGGGTGACTCTGACCACATATAAGCAGGTTCCTTATTTCATTGTTGTAGCTTTTGATTGTGGTATTTATTTAATGTTAAGTGTTGATATGTGTGCCCACTCATAAGATTGATTGTTGGGTTATGTTCCATTATGTATTGTTTCCCTTTTTGTCAAGAATAATTAAAGAATATTGTTGGATTAGTGCCTTTCCATAAGCATATGATATTACTATTCTCAAATTGATTGTTGTTATAAATTGTCACATAACTATTTGAAATAATCTGCCAACCAAATTTAGACGAAAAATTGTATAACATAGGCAAGGAATACTACATGCTACTGCGTAATTTCGACTGGTTGAGATGACTAGATTGGTATTTCTTCGACCTACTCTGTTTGTTATGTCCTATAGATATTGGTCTCCTTGTTGACCGATGTAGATGGTTGGTTTGAATTAGTCGCTTATGATGACTCAACAATTATAAGTTGTCTCTTATTCTTTGTAGGTCATTCCTCGACTATGGATATTGGCTCAATTGGTGGGGATTCCCTTTTCAATTCTATTGTCGAGTCAATCACTCTCCTTTTTCCTGGTGTGAGTTTTGTCCTGAATTCTAATTTCGACCAGTTCTTTGTGAATTTTTCTAAGTTACTACAATGGTAAATATTTTGTGTATCTTATTCCTCCATGCTCCCCTTGTTTCAATCTGTTAGAGGGTATTTTTTATTTTTTTGACCTACTGTTTTTTTACTTTATCTTTTTCCATGGATTCCTTCATTTCAAGTCTAACTGATGAACTTAAAATCTTCTTCATCATAGTAGTCTCGTATTAGGTCTTCTTATCTATCTGCTTGATTTTTTTGATAATTTTTTTGGTGATACTAGTCATATTTTCTTGAATGATGGGGTTATTAAAGTCGATACCTCCATTCGATTGAAAAGTCTCCTACTAGATTTCTTCTGTGTCAAAATATATTTCTTCGACTCCAACTATTGTTTTCCCTTTATCTTTTTTTGTTGGAATCTTTCTTTTTCTAGGCGAAGGTCATGCAAGAATGATTGCCAATGCTTCTAAATCTTCAAAAAAGGGTATTTCTATAACTCTTATTCTCTTTATTCCTCTTGTTTTGCGTCAATGAGGGGGAGTACCAAAGGTATCCCTAGTTGGTTAAATTTAGGAGGAATTTCTATATCTTGGTCTATCTATCTTTTTAATTCAAAAAATATTTCCTCTATTTTTGGATGATAATGAAACTCATCTGGTTTCGAGGCTGACTCCAATCCACACCAAAGTTTGGTGCAATCGATTTCTAATTGAATATGGAAGGTTGTTGGCAGGGCCTGGTAAAACGATTTCTCGACGTGCCATATATGTGAGCAATATTTTAATTTTTTAACCCATAGTAGAAATATTTCTTATGGAGGTAGCGATTTGGAGGCACCTTCCTACTCTCCTGTGAAAATTCTATATTTTTCAATTGTTGGAACCTTCCTAATTGTGAACGTAGGGCCACTGAATGGACTATATTGCGCCATTACTATCCAAATTAATAAATAAGGGAATTTGATGGCCTTACCATCTTCTTGCCATTCCTTGTATTTAGTTCGAATGATGTCGGCCATGTATTCAGATTAGTTGAAGATTTCTTCATTTTTAAAGATTTGGCCGATTGACTCTACCATGGTCATTTTAACATCAGAAACTCGACCAACTGGTGTAAATAATAATGATACAATTATGGTTTTCCATCTTGTGTGCAATTTGGGGATCTTGTTGATAAGTAACCCCTTCGAATTTGTTTTTGTTGTTGACCCCACTACTACATATTGAAAAAATTGTGACGACCACTTGCGACGAAAGTACTCTTTCGTCGCAACATGCAAGAGAAAAAGTTTTTTTTTTCTAAATCTACCCCGTGTTCATCGCAATTTCGATGCCTACAGTTTGACTGAACTGTAATGGTCAATGTTTGTCTCATAAGCGATGACCTTAGATTGCCCGTCGCATAAGCGACGATAGTTGACCATAATAATTTAGTCAAACTTTACCGTTGAAAATGACCTAAAATAAATAGTTGTAATATATATATATATTTTTAGGTCACTATCGTCGCAATTGCGACGATGGTGACCTAAAATTGGCCTATAAATATTTGACGATTTGAAGATTTTGCGACAATCTTGCTATAACGACGGTTCCGAAAGGGTATTTTTGTGCGGAAAAATGTCGCATAATGTTGTTAGAGGTGGGGAAAAAAGTAAAGTAGGTGAAAAGGGTGATGGTATATGTTATTGGCCTTGTAAAAATGTTGCCTCAGACATCCCATAAGAATTTTAATAGCAATAGCTACAAAACATTGTAGGAAATATGATCACATTGATGGCAGATAAAATGAATATTGTACCATGGTAATTAGCTATATATTTATTATCTTTTTTTATTTTGTCAATTTTATATAAAATTATATATATGTATATATATTGCTTGAATGTTTGTTATAGTATACACTAATTTTGCATGATTTTTTGTAATTATAAAGTTAGAGTTGCCCTCTAACTTTCCACATAATATTGCACCAAGTATTAGTAGAAATGATGTTGTACAAGCTAAGGAACATCATCATGAACAAGTAAATGAGGATCTCATGGAAGAAGATGATGGGACAAATCAAGTTAATGATCCCATGGAAGAAGATGATGGGACAAATCAAATGATCCAAAATTTGTTTTCGCAACCAAATGAGGATGGGGAAAATGCTGGTATTTATGATGAACCTCTACTAGAAAAGGCAAATAAACGACTTTATGAAGGATCCAGAGAAAATCTTCTCTCCGCTACATTGTTGCTGGTGAACTTAAAGGTTATGAATAATTTGTCAAACACTTGTATGACACAGATACTAAGATATGTAATATGTTTCATCTCATACTGTACATAAATGTTGATTTTTTTATATTTGTTTTTAGGGTTAATTAATGTGTAAAATAAGAATGCATTTTTTACGATTAATATTCTTACATTAACTAGTTGTTTGTTATGTTGTAGATTGTTAGGTGAATTTTTGTAACTGTCAAATATTTTACCTCGCACATATCGAGGTTTGCATGCCATTATGAAAGACATTGGAATGGATTATCAAACTATAGATGCATGTCCTAATGATCATATTATATATTATGGACAACATGCTTCGAAAACCGAATGTTCGCAATGTCTTATCAATAGACATCGAACTGATCAAGTAACAAAAAGGGTGCCTCGAAAGGTTCTTCGTCATATTCCCATAATTCCACGTTTGCAACAATTGTTCAGGTGTGAAAGCATAGCACAATTTATGGATTACCATGCACGTAACAGAAGTGAAGATGGTGTTATTCGAAAGCCTACTGATGGTTCTGCATTTAGGGAAATTGAGAAAAAATGGGCAGATTTCAAAGATGAACCTCGTAATGTTAGGCTTTCATTGGAAACTGACAGTGTTAATCCATTCAGAGAGCTTAGTTCTATTTACTCAGTGTGGCCTATTTTTTTTATCAACAATAGCATTCCTCCTTGGATGTTAATAAAGAGGGAGCACATTATGTTGACAATGCTTGTTCCGAGTATTTGTTTACATTAATTTATTGAATTTAACATTTTCATTTGTTTCAATTTTTGCATAATATCTTTTGCTTATTTATTTAATTATATATATTACATGATATCATTCCTTTAGTAATTATGTGTAATTTCAAACAATTAGGTAAGTACCAGGTTAAATATATGAATGTATATATTGAGCCTCTTATCGACGAGCTACTAAATTTATGGGCTGGCATCACAATGTACGACATATGTAAACCAATAAGAGAGAAGAAATTTAAATTTCGTGGAATACTTTTATGGACAATTCATGATGCCCTTGGACTAACACATTTTTGTGGTATGTATAAGCATTCTAATATTTCTCTTTAATACTATACAATATTTTAATGTTATCATGGTGTATGTTTACTTTTTAAATAATATGATCGTATAATTGTCGACATTAATCCATTTGTTGCAGGTCTTCAAACAAAGGGTAAATTTGCATGTCCATTTTGTGGCCCTAAGATGAAGTATCGTCATTCAAAAAGTTTAGGAAAGATGGTGTTTGATGAGTATAGGCACCTTCTTCCTAAGAACCATATGTAGTGTCCCCAAGGCCGAGCCCCGTTACAGATCATGATATATGCAATGAATTTTAAATGTGTTCTATAGGCTGGTGAGCCAAGTTTTGTATAAGCTGGAAGGCTTATGTGGTTGTTAGGCCAGGAAGCCTAAGTGTTTGAAGGCCAGGAGCCTGTTGTTGTACTTGTATGTATGCAGAATATTTAATAAAATATAAACATCGCCAGGTGTAGACCGACCACGATGAATGAGTGAAGGGGGACTGAGCGTCCATAGAGTGGGAAAGGAACTAGGGGCTGGAAGGTGGGAAAGGGGCTGAGTTTTGAGCCTAGGGGCTTAGGCCTGGAATAATATTTTAATATTATTTCCTAAAAAGCCATGTGCATATGTTTTTATCCTAAGTCCTTTTGGAAGGACACATGATTTCCCAAGTGGTGGGAGGAATGCATGCTGGTGGAACGCATGTAGTTCCCAGGGTGACAAATGTCCACCCTGATGCATGAAAATAAATTGGATGAGGTAAGCCATGGGGGGGATCTCAGACATTCCATTCGACCCGACTACCCTGAGCAGGAGCGGTACGAGCCAATTGGCAAGAGACCTCAAATATGTCTATTACAGAGAGGAAACCTAGGTGGGGTGATGAAGAATGCGTGTTTACCCTTATTCAGAGCCGTGAAGTCTATCTGTGAGAGAAAACCAGTGTGTACATTCCCTGAACTAAATGTCCATGTCAATTTCAGGGAAGAGTCTCTGTTTTCCCAGGAAAAGCTGAGCGAGCTTGTGTGTGAAGCCCTATTCTGAAATCTTGACCGAGAGAACCTCCTGTGACTTCTAAACTAGTTCTTGGGAAGCCTGTGTCCATTTTCCCTGTGTTTGTGTGGCACGCAGTTCTGGACTGCGTGAGGCTTGTTGGCCTGTGAGCGACTCCCTCCAGGTGAGAGAGTACGCAGAGGAAGGAGAGAGCTCTTGGAAGGAACCCTGTAGCTGCCACAGAACCCGGAGACTTCCAGTCTGGTCTGTTCCTGTAACCCAAGGTAAGGGAGACTGGCAGCCGAAGGACTGTCCAGGTGATATAGAAGGTGCACTCTCCTGGGGTGGAACAAGCATGTGGGGAATGAGGGACTGTGGGCAGTGAGCGTGGGAGATTCCTGGGAGAGCATTCTTCCTGGTGGTTGTGTGTGACTGAATTCCCTATAACCTCAGCCTGAGTCTGGATTCCTTGCCCTGGGGTGGAGCTCAGTCCCAGCTCGGGGGTGACCCACTGTTGATTTGAGGAGCAGTGTGGTCTATGACTGGGAGGTTCGTGGAAGGCCTGCATTTGGTTGGTGGATTCCACCATTGATAAAGATAAGTATCTGAATTATGTCTTATCACATTTCCACATGACGGTGCTATATATATTATCATGTTTTCCGCTGTGTAAATGAATTACTGTTGAATTCTATGGCTTGTTTAATTGTAAGCAGTAACTTATATATTTTACTCTGAGAATTAAGTGTGTTAATTGTTTAAATGCATGTGCTTATAATGTTTGTACGAATTATGTATAAAATTCATGTATAGAATGGTAACCGAGAGGTTTGAAAACCTCGGTAGTGTAAAAGGGTACACTACAAAGTGGTATCAGAGCCAAGGTTTCGACACTGAGCCTAGATGGGCTAGTGGAGCGGTCTTTGGACTGAGAATGCAAGGGGAAATTGAGTTGGGAGGACCAATTTCGGACCCTGGTTTGCTCCGAAGTGTCGAGGAGACACTTGAGGAGTTTTTATTAAGAACTCAGGAGGTTTAGCGGTGCAGTGAAACTGCAGTCTATGTGGTCTATGACCACGGGGAGACAGGTCTCTACACCAATGGTGTTATAACCTTAGGATCCGTTCGGGACAGAAGGCGAGCCCTCGTGACCGTCAGATCTGGAAAAATGTGCGTAAGGATTAAAATTCCTTTGGAAATGGCAGAAGGGTGTGGAAATCGCGATATGCGAAATCCCGAGTTAGTTAGAAACCATCTGAGCCATTAGATCTCTGCCGGAAAACCCGACAGCCGTTGGATCTACCGGGAGGTGTTTGAAGGATTAAACCTCAGAAACTAGGGGCGAAAGCTCCGAAACAGATCTAAACCGTCTGAAAGACGGAGGACATGTGTCGCGAGATCGCTCATATCGAGGATTCGAACATCGAGGGTCAGAAGGGGAAGTCTTTCGACTTCGCGAGTGGCAAATTCGTGAGAGAATCAAGACCATCCATATGAGGAGGACAGTGTGGGCCATAGAGAGGCTGATGAGTGGAATACAGGTGGCACGAAGCCTCGAAATCTCGCCGCGAGAAGTTTTGAAGTATTGGCATTAGGATTCGCGAGTCGCGAAGTGCCGAGAGACGAGGTTCGTGTGGTCGCATGGAAGAGCATAAGGTGGGACCTGCGTGGTCGACGGGTGGACACGTGTTGCCTGGAGATAGGAGTCGACACTTCGTTGAATTCTCGCATCTCGGGGGTTCACGGAGTAGGAGGGTGAAAGCTCGACGGTTCAACCGGCGAGGTTGCGAGGTTGCGAGGTTGTGAGAGGCGCTAACATTTAAGCCTAGCCTACAGTTACATGTGGAGAGGGCACTAACAAAGAAAAGAGCCATACCTTTGTCACATCTCGGGTATCGGCGGTTAGAGGAAATGAGTCGAGGGTCTTCGACTCACGAACTCGCGAGATTGTGAGTTGCGAAAAGGGTGACTCTGGTTACGAATATCTAACTGTGGGATCTTCATGGACTGAAACCCGAAGTCCCAAAATCTCGAAGTGCCGAAAATGAAAGTTTCGAAAACACGAAAATTGCAGAACCAAGCGAGAGCTCAGAAAACTTAATTGAATCAAAATGTCTTTCGTTCTTGTTCGTATTGGCTTATAAATGTTACAGATTGTTCCGAAGGAGTAATGGCCTGAAAAACTTCGAATTTAATTGCACAGTGCGTGTGCAGAGTTCAACGGAGCTCAGGATTCCAGTTAACCAACGCCGAGTATGGAATGGGAAAAGGTGATGATTGCCTCCGAAGCAGGAGACAAACGGGAAGGAAAGGATGTCAATATGGGAGTGGAAGGATTGAACTCCAATGGGCATGGAAAAGAGATGGATAAGGAAGGACATATGATGCAACTCATCGAAAGATTGTAGAAAGATGCCCAGGCTCGCCTAGCTGATAGCCGAAAGATCATGAAAATCCGGGATCGACAGGGTGAATTCAATTTAAAAATGTTGAAGAGCCTGGAAATAATAGAAAAGAAATTGGAAAAGGGGAGTGACACAAGTAGATCAAGAAGTGTCAAAACCCCTGAGGGGAGAAGGATATTGAGGAGTGGTAATATACATTACCGTCTCTCCCTGAAGCATTCTGGCAAGGAGACACACAGTAGTTCAAGCCCGTCCCCTACCAGAAAACATCAGAAATCTGGAAGGGGGGAATTGAAAGGAGAGATGAAGAAGATTAAGCCTCCAACATTCGATGGAGAACATAAGAAGGAGGAAGATGCCGAGACATGGTTGCTTGGCATGAATAAATACTTCCAATTGCAGAATTATTCCGCCCATGTAGAAGGAAGAATTGCAATGTACCAACTGAAAGGAAAAGCATCCATGTGGTGGGATCAGTTTGTGCAGGTGCAACACATTAGAGAGAGAGAGGTCACTTGGAAGGAATTTAAGAGGTATTTCGAGAAGAAATACCTGACTAAAAGATACTATGACAGAAAGATGAAGGAGTTCTTCGAACTCAAGCTAGGCAGCATGACCATTGATGAGTATGAACGAAGTTTTCTGGAACTAATGAAGTATGTCCCATTCATCAAAGACAAGGCTGTTAAAATTCAGAGGTATCTAAGTGGACTGCCACCTTCCATAGGTGACAAGATTCAATATGATGATCCTAAGACCATGGAAGAAACCATAAGAAGGGAGAAATGACTGTACAAACAACAAAGAGAAAAGCCTACCTTTCGGAAGGCTTGGGATGACCAGAAGAGGTTTAAGAAAGAACAGAGGCAGAAGGGAAGCAAGCCTTCCTTTTTCAGAAACAGTCCTTGGGGACAGTCATCTTTTAAAGAGCCCAGGAAAGTTGAAGGGATTGAGAAGATGCCAAGGCCTCCACCCATAGAGTGTTGGGGATGTAAAGGAAATCATAGGTACAGAGACTGCCCCCACAGAAAAGACAAAGCAAGAACTGTCCATACTGTTCAGCAAGCTGAAACAGTGGAGGATATGGGCAGCAGAATATCGAGGATCTACGCAGCCCTGGACAATAAGCAAGAGAAATTTCAATTGCACATGATTGAAGTGGAAGGTATGATCAACAACCGACCACTTGTTATTTTGATTGATTCAGGGGCTAGCCATAGTTATGTAGATCCTAAAGTGGTGGAAAGTTTACATATAACGAAGAGAAAACATGAGAAGTCTTGGTTAGTGCAGCTAGCCACAGGGACCAAGAGGAAGGTCACTGAATTGGTTAAGTCATGTTCAGTGGACATGAAAGGAATGAGCACTAAGGCTGAATTGAACATTCTACCTTTAGGCTCATATGATTGCAAAATTGGGATGGACTGGTTGGACTAGCACCATGCCCTTTTGGATTGTCATAACAAGAGATTCACATGTCTGGACGAAGAGGGAAATCAGGTAACAGTCCAAGGAATTCCCAGAGCTGTGGCTGTTAGAGAAATCTCAGCCATGCAGCTGAAGAAATGTTACCAAAAAGGCTGTCAATTACTTGCAGCCTGGGTGGAAGAAGTATTCCAAAATGTGGTCTCGAATCTGGAAGACCACAGGGTGCTCAAATAATTTGAGGACGTGTTTCAGGAGGTGCCTGGACTACCTCCGAAGAGGGACATCGATTTTTCTATAAATTTGATGCCTGGAGCAGCTCCAATTTCAAAGGCTCCTTATAGAATGAGCACACCAGAGCTGAAAGAGTTGCAATTGCAGCTCAAAGAGCTACTAAATAAAGGTTACATTCACCCCAGTGTGTCACCATGGGGAGCCTCGGATCTATTTGTGAAGAAGAAAGATGGAACGTTGAGGCTGTGCATTGACTTTCAATAGTTGAATAAAGTCACTATCAAGAACAAATATCCTCTGCCAAGGATTGATGATCTTTTTGATCAATTGAAGGATGCGAAAGTATTTTCGAAAATAGATCTTCGATATGGATATCATCAAGTGAGGATAAAATATGAAGACATCAGCAAGACCGCCTTCAAAACAAGGTACGATCACTATGAGTTTACAGTGGTGCCGTTTGGACTGTCCAACGCGCCTGTTGTCTTTATGTGCCTAATGAATGGAGTGTTCAGAAATTATTTGGACAAGTTCATCATAGTCTTCTTGGACGATATCTTGGTGTACTCCAAGACAGAGGAATAACACGAACAACATCTTAGAATGGTGCTGCAGGTGTTGAGAGAACACCAGCTCTACGCAAAACTAAGCAAGTGCTCATTTTACCAAAAGCAGATCCATTATCTGGGACACATTATTTCTAAAGAGGGGATCGTTGTGGATCCTGAAAAGGTATAGGCCATTCGAGAATGGCCAGTGCCAAAGAATGTGACATAAGTTAGATCCTTTATGGGTCTGGCAGGCTACTATAGGAGGTTCATAGCCGAATTTTCAAGGATAGCTCATGCTATCATTTCCTTGCAAAGGAAGGAGAAGAAGTTCCAGTGGACTGAACAATGTGAGAGCAGCTTCCAGCAATTGAAGAAGCTGCTCACTAGTGCTCCAATCCTAAAGATTGCTGATCCAAGTAAGGATTACATAGTGTGCATGGATGCATGTAAGGAAGGGTTGGGAGGAGTTCTCAGCCAAGAGGGATCTGTAATTTGTTATGAATCCTGAAAGATGAAAGAGCATGAAAAGAATTATGCCACTCATGATTTAGAGTTGGCAGAAGTTGTCCATGCATTGAGAAAATGGAGACATTACCTCATGGGTAAGAAATTTGAATTAAGAACAGACCACAATGGTCTGAAGTATTTATTTGATCAGCCAACCCTAAATGCCAGGCAAATTAGGTGGCTGGAATTTCTGTGCGAATATGACTTTGATATCATGCATATCAAAGGGAAAGACAATAAAGTGGTTGATGCACTCAACAGAAAAGTGCATGAATTACATGCTACAACCATTATCATGTACAGAACTGAGTTGAAAGACAGAATTGTGGAGGCTGTGAGTGCTGATTTGCAGTACAAAAGACTTGTAGCACAACTACAGCAGCGTGAGTGACCACAGACCGAGGAAGGTTATACCTTAGGAACTGAGGGTCTACTTATGTATAAAAACAGAGTGTATATACCCAATGACCAAGAATTGAAGCTGGCAATTCTAAAATAGATGCATAACGTGACTTATGCTGGACATCCTGGATATCAAAAGACTGTGGCAGCAGTCAAAAGCCATTATTTTTGGCCGAGGTTGAAGAAAGAAATTATTGAATACATCGCCATATGTATGGAGTGCCAAAAGGTTAAGGCTGAGCATAGACACCCAGCAGGGTTGTTGCAGCCTTTACCTATTCCTGAATCGAAATGGGATGTGGTAACAATGGATTTTATCACAGGATTGCCCAGAACAAGCAAGCAACACGATTCAATCATGGTGGTGGTGGACAAGCTTACTAAAGCTACCCATTTTATTCCACTGAAAACTACCCACAGAGCAGCAGATGTTGCTGATATCTTTTTAAAAGAAGTTGCACACTTGCATGGAATTCCTAAGACAATTGTGTCTGATAGAGACCCGAAATTCACTTCGAATTTCTGGAGAGGATTATTCAAGGGATTCAGAACGAATCTTAAATTTAGTACAACATATCATCCTGAGTCTGATGGACAGACAGAGAGAGTAAATAGAGTAATAGAAGACATGCTGAGAATGTATGTGATGGATAAACCATCGAGGTGGGAAGACTACCTACATTTGGTAGAATTCGCCTACAATAATGGGTATCATACATCTCTGAAGATGAGCCCATTCGAAGAACTTTATGGAAGAAAGTACAACACTCCAGTGATCTGGGATAATCCAGCTGACAGAGTAGTAGTTGGACCTGAACTACTCAAAGAGATGGAAGAACAAATGATAAAAATCAAACAGAACTTGAAAGCTGCCCAGGACAGGCAGAAAAGTTACGCTGATAGTAACAGAACCCATAGAGAATTCAAAGTGGGTGACCATGTTTTCCTGAAAGTGAAAACTAATAGGAGTTCCCTGAAATTGGGAAGTTGCGCCAAGTTGGCAGCAAGATTTTGTGGGCCATTTGAGATCCTGGAAAGGATCGGGCTAGTTGCATACATGCTTGCATTACTTGCATCTATGACTGTACATAATGTGTT
The DNA here is from genome assembly GCA_009831015.1 of Picea engelmannii. Lineage (NCBI taxonomy): Eukaryota > Viridiplantae > Streptophyta > Pinopsida > Pinales > Pinaceae > Picea > Picea engelmannii. Next base: position 28,117 of record ML784977.1, on the reverse strand, counting down.
TCATGTTTCACTGCTTAAGAAATATGTACCTGATGCTAATCATGTTATCGATTGGACTGTAATTCAGGTGGAACCAGAAGGTGTCCTACAAGTGCATCCTGTGCGCATATTGGACAGGAAAAGCAAGCAGGTCTGGAATCGAGCTATAGGGCTTGTAAAGGTCCAGTGGACCTGGTACGGTCCTGAGGACGCGACATGGGAGTATGAAGAAGTAATGCGGGCAGAATACCCACATATTTTTGAAAATTTTGAAGGACACACAGATGTAGTGTAAGTTGCATTGAGGACAGTGAAAAAATAAGGGGAGGGGGATTGTAGTGTCCCCAAGGCCGAGCCCCGTTACAGATCATGATATATGCAATGAATTGTAAATGTGTTCTATAGGCTGGTGAGCCAAGTTTTGTATAAGTTGGAAGGCTTATGT